>OY730195.1:5050422-5612922 GCA_963422505.1 Pseudognaphalium luteoalbum | reverse complement strand
TAACTTTCTCTTTTAAAAAAATAAATAAATAAACTTTTAATACATTATGAGAACTTACTTTTAATGTAATTATATCTTTCATTAAAGTTTTGTTAATTTGAATTTTTTTTATTATCATCTTACAGATTAATGGAATACAATTTCTATTTTTTAGTAAACTGAATACAAACTTTATGGATAGGCAGATCAAGGTCATCATCTATTTTTTAAAGAGTTTTTTTCTATTTTTTTAATCTCACACAACTTAATTACAATTTAGTATGCGAATGGTAAGACATGTATTTCTATTAATTCTATATTACTTTTCAAATCTATATAATGTAGGTATATATTTGATTGTTGTAGAATGATTTATATTTTTTGCATATATATGTACATTAGTTATTCAATAAAACGTCTAAATTGTTAAAGTAATTTTTACAATTTATTTTTCCCAAGACTATTAACGTACACATTGTTTATCAATTGTTACAAGGTTAAGATATTATAACTATGGGAAACAGAAAGGTCACAATGACTAGACAATTTTTGTTAGCTAGAAAAATGTCAATTTATAACATACACATCTTTTTTAACCTTCCCATTTGATTGATATATTGTTGAAAAAATATGTTGTTATT
This sequence comes from Pseudognaphalium luteoalbum, assembly GCA_963422505.1. Lineage (NCBI taxonomy): Eukaryota > Viridiplantae > Streptophyta > Magnoliopsida > Asterales > Asteraceae > Pseudognaphalium > Pseudognaphalium luteoalbum. Next base: position 5,612,302 of record OY730195.1, on the reverse strand, counting down.
AATTCATTTTTGAGGGGTTAAAATTTATAAAGTATCATTAATACCGATAAAAAAAATTCATTTTATAATATGAAAGTTTTCACCATTTCACATATCATTTTAACTTGTGATTAACATATTAAGACATTTTATAATGCTAGCCGTGCATCGCACATGTTTAACACTAGTATATATATATAAATATATATATATATATATATATATATATATATATATATATATATATATATATATATATGAGATAAGTTGGCTACACTAAGGTGTAGCCAACTTAGCTATACCAAAATGCCACTTTGAAGCATAAAACCATGATTTTTGATGTCATTTTGTATCATAAACTTGTTAATATCTCTAATAACTCACCTCTAACATCTTTCATTGATATAGTTGCAAGTGTCTTTTGATTTTTTTTCTTAAATCTAACCCCCTTCACGAAAGTGGTTGCAAACAGCTTACATTTGCAGTCGTAATTTGCTTAAAGGTAAATGTCAATTATAAATGTTTTTTTTAGATTAGAAATGGAAATTAGTTAACGATGTAAAATGACATCGTAAATTATGTTTTTCTTCTTCAAAGTGGCATTTTGATGTAGCTAAGTTGGCTATACCTTGGTGTAGCTAACATATCCCGATATATATATATAGGGTTATAAAGTCAAGAATTATAATTAAGAAAAGATTTCTATTGAATGATATTTACGTAGTAATATTTAAAGGGGGGGGGGGGGAAGTATAATTATTTAATTTAAATCTAGATTGTCGGATTAGATTGAAAAATCTTATCGAAGGACCCAAATTGCTTAATGAGATTTTGGTTTAGTTATATGTAAGATTAAGACTCTTATGTGAAACAAAGTCGGAGAATGACATGGGAGTACTTCAAATGAAGGGAATGAGGGCATATCGGATTTGGTGTATTTAGAATAAATTTGTTTGTGATCTACTTTTAGATTCACTACATTTACCAGCATCTGCATGTTATTTTAACAACACCGTATTTTATAACCTATACAATTTGAGCCCAGATTAAAAAACACTATGTTTAGCCATTATAACTTTTCCTAATTTGCATCAAATTCGTTCCGCCCTTCATTCTCGAAGGAGAGATAGATCGGATATACTGTATTTTAGGATAAATGTTATTTGTGATCTATGCTCAGATTTACTGCATGTTACCACTTATAGCTACATTTTATTTTAAAATTCATATAATTTACATCTATATAATTTAAGCATTTTATTAATAGTGCATTTTAACTCCTACAAATTTATCTTAAAATAGACCAAATATGGCCTCCCTTCCACTTGAGAACCTTCCATTTAGAACTTTACACGTAAAAAACGCAATTTACGTTTTATTGAGCTTAAAACATTAAATTAAAATCTAGTATCATGTTAAAAGGAAAAGTTGTTCTCATACTTCTATATTCATTTGAAGGAACGATGAAAGCATGTGTCTCCTATTTCAACAAAAGATTGAAAAACGACATTAATTAAAACTATATATATGATTAATTAATGATCAGAACAAAATGAGGTTTAAGACCACTCATTATTAATTCGTCACTTCTTTCGTTACTTGTGCACATCAACATATGCAAAACTTACAAAAGATAGACACAACCTTGTTAACAGTTCTTTCCTCAGTTCAATTTTTGAACCTCACATTTACTAACATACTTAGGGCACTCCCAACCCTTTACTCATCACTTCTGTCACCTCAGCACCACGTCATACCACTAACTTGTTGTTACAGCACCACGTCAGACCACTAATTTACTAACAACTGATTATCCCCTACCATCCTTTCTCATCACTTCATTTTTATGGGCTTCACATTTAAAAATATACCACCATTTTTATACACTAAACTAATTACTCACGCTGGCCCACATTTACAACCGATGATCCCAAGTGATTTGCAAACTGATTACAAACTAAAGATGAATGGCACCAAAACTTGTAATCACTTGAAAGTGATTACAACCGATCCCTTGCACTGGACTGCTCTTACAATTATATACATTAAATAATAAATAATAATACATTAAAATAAGCTTATTGTCTCACTTCTTCTTTTTCCTTTTTATCGCCTAACCGGCGCAATGCAACTAATGAAACAAACTGAAGAAACAATATCAATAGTGTCACAGTAAATGACGAAAGGTGAACAAACAAACTTATAAATGCGTTAGGAAGTGATCTAAAGTTATTCGTAACTTTCGTATGTGAGTAAAAGCTATAAATTGGTAATGTACTTTCATTTTTGTTTCAAAGTGAGTAATGTACTCTATTTATTACCAATGTTGGATATAAACTCTTATGTTTTGTTCCCATATGAGTAACATATACTAACATCAATCATATACTAACATCAATCATATAAGCAATCTCTGTATCCTCAATTAAGTCTTGTGCATATTGTTTTGCTATCCACTTGTATGTGACTAATGAACTCAAATTGTAGTTTCTTACACATTTGTGCACTGAAATCAAGTCTTGATTTGGGAAGACTTTTTATCTTGCATCCATGAACCCCGTAATCCAAAAATACAATAATTAACCATCACCTTTCTAACTTTGCTTTTTAACTTTGGCATTTGCATTATTCCTTGTTCTTTTCTTGCCTTGTATACTGTTTTATGGAACATCATGTTCAAGTTTGGTGGTTGGTGTTTTCTCTTGCTTACTACTTTCTTCATTATGTTACTCATATTGGAACAAAACATAAGAGTTTGCATCTAACATTGATAATAAACAGAGTATGTTACCCACTTTGAAACAAAAACGAGAGTACATTACCAATTTATAGCGTTTACCTTATATTTTATATTCCTCACCTATTTCTACTCAATTACCCCATCTCCCAATCCCAATTTTCTCTCCCAATAGTCGATTTGTTAATCTAAGAAATAACATAACAATTCACTTTTTGACATATTATATTATTATTATTGAGATGAGATTATTATACTCCTCCCAACAGTGACTAACTACTGACTGGTCAGTTTGTGTCACATCTGCACCACGTCAGCTTTTTTCAAAACTGACACAAACTGACATTTCACTCCCTACAGTAACATCACTTTCTCTTTTTTCCAGGGCCTCACACACTAATTTTTTTAAACCGTTAAAACAAAAAAAAGTAAAAAACCACCGAAGTGGGCCCTGAACTTCCTCGTCTCCCGTCGCCAAACCGAAGTTTGCTACTAACGCCGGGCAACTGACGGACTGTGCCTATGGCGTCGGTTTCGTCGGTGCCAAACCGACGCCCACTGAAGTTTCCATAGGGAGAGGTCTTAGAGTACAAAAATTATTGAAAGAATGGAAATACCAATGATATTATGCCATGTGTACAAAGAGAATGTTCTACATGTACAAAACCGATTTACCTCCAAACTTAAATATCTCACAAACGACAAATCGAAAAATTATGAAAATTGCATCATTAGATTCAACGTTTTATCCTCTTCGATTTGCCGTCACTCAATGCATACTTTTGACGAGTTTTTTTTCTTCATTTTTTGGTGGGTTTCACATTTTATTAACACGTGTGTTAAAGTGTTGCGTTTAGGGTTTGGGGTTTTGGGGTTAGGGTTTGAGGTTTGGGGATTCTTCCCGAAACCTCAAACCCTAAACCCTAACCCCGAAACCCCAAACCCTAAACGCTTTACAAAACTCTAAACCTTAAATCTTACTAAACCCTAAACCCTATTAAACCTTAAACCATAAACCCTACTAAATCCCAAACCCTACTAAACCCTAAATCCTATATCTAAATTAAATGTTCAACCATATATTAACACATGTGTTAGTACTATGTGAAACCCACCAAAAAATGGAGAAAAAAAACGCGTCGAAAGTATGCATTGAGGGACGGCAAATCAAAGAAACGCTGAATCTAATGGCGCACTTTTCATAATCTTTCGATTTGTCGTTTGTGAGATATTTAAGTTTGGGGGTAAATGAGTTTTGTAATGTGAGACCTTCTCTTTGTACGCATGACATAATATGATTGGTACTCACATTCTTTCAATAATTCGTGTACTTCAATGAACTTTTCTCTATTATTAATATTATTATTATTAATATTATTATTATTATATGGAATCAAACACCGTTTGACTTAGTCATATCAAAGATCTTTTGCAAGTTCATAGCCCTATTCATCAAATAATGGACAACTTTTTGGTTCTTTCTCCATCTCCTTAACTTTAGTAATGTGAATGCATAATTGGAATCCACAATCAAAAAGACGAGACACTGTTTATATTGTTGCGATATCCAATTATAAGATATGGTAATGGTAATGGTAATGGTAAGTAAAGGTAAATTAGACTGCTCCCATTAGTGTACGACGGCTCCCATCGGTTAAAACCGACGAAATTGACATCGATGGTACTGGATCGTCGGTTCGGTCGGTTGGTTTTTCCCATCGGAAAACCGATGACGTCTTTTTTTTCCTTTCATTTTTTCTTTTTTCGTATGTGTATAAATAAAGGTAGATTGGTAACTGTGAGAGTCCAAAATTAAAGTGACGATGTCACTGATAATATAGGTCTATCAATTTTTAAAGAAATTAATGTGAGATTGATGTGACGCTGATATGACTTAACTGATTTCAATCAATTTTAATCATAGATGAAAGTGATGTTAGTAGCATAGGAAAGACTTTTCATGTACGATTTTTTAGGGTAGTCCACGTAATGATACGTGTAGTTTGATGCTGAATAATTTTCCTTTACATATTTTTTTAGGAAAGTTCCAGTTTATCAAGTACGAGTAACAAATCATTGATGGTTAATTAATTATTAAGTTATTTTAGTTGCATGAAAACCTATGATCAATTCTTTTAAATGTATTATATAACAAGTAAATTTAGAAAGAATATAGGTTTAACGACAACAGTTAAAAACCATGATAAACGCTATTATTATGGCCACTGAAAAAGGAAATAGCCGTGAACTATTTACCCACTGCTAATTACGTTGGCTTTAAATTTGTTTTTTCAATTTAGTCGATATTTTAACTTTGAGGTCTCGAGTTCAAAACTCTATAGCAGTACATCTTGAGGTGAAAACTCTATAGCAGTACATCTTGAGATGGTTATTAAAAGTATTGGATTGTTTATTTAACTAAGGTGATCTATTGTTTATATTCTTTAAACCTTTATACTTGGATTTGTTTATGTACTTACTCCAAAATATATAGCTCATTTATTTAATCATTATTTTCCAAGCTTCAACCCTTAGAGTGCCATTAATATAGACTGTTTTACAACTGAAAAAAATAAAATATGAAAATGTTATCGTAGCTTTTTACCCCTTATTTACAAATTATAATCATACAAATGATAATTGTCTTTAAAAGTAGGCCCCAAAAAAGACCCAAATACATGAATTTAACAACTAACTAACATGTAAACTGGTGATTAATATATTTCTCACGTCAACAGTTATTAAACATCGGTTAGACACAAAATTATAATGAAATCACGCATAACCAATCGGGTTGGTCTTTTGGATCGAACCGAGTAGGACCATTTTGGAACCGAACCAAACCAAACCGATTATATATGGTCTGATCTTCGATCCAAAAATTTGCTACAAATTGAGTGTCAGGACCGAACTGAACTGAGAAAGTTTGATCCGGTTCCGGATCATGCACACCCTAATTAATGGAGTAATGCGATTACACATATGTCTTTTGTATTATAATAATAATAACAAACTAGGGCGAAGAAAGTTTTTTTCCAGAATAATCTAGCATTGTAAAAAACGTGACGAAAGGTACTTAATTCTTTTTAAATTTATCGTAGGATAGTTATAGCAAATTTTTTTCTTGAAGTGTCACATCAAAAACTTAATAATTTCAATAAACCAAGATATAAAATGCGTGGTAAACCTAATCATATGCTACATAAAAATCTAAAAAGTGATTAGTGGATATGCAAGATTGATTAGTGGAGACAGATATGTTAACATGTAATCAACTCAGTTTACCAATTGTACGATTTTGTTATTTTAGGAATTAATATGAGAATTATTGTTATTTGTAAGAAAAATTAGGATAAATGTATCATATATTACGCAATTTATTTAGAATAAATGAAGAATTTTTTGTTTTATATTTTAACGAAATATGGAAGAGAAAAAGATATGATGTAGCATAGTCCATCTCGTTATATTACCGTTTAGACGGCTTTGTAGATATAATATACTAATGTAAAACTTGTATGATACACAATATTTTATATTAGATTTTAGATAATATGAGAAGACTATATACAATCTAATAAATATGTAGGAATGAGATCCTGTGAAAACAAGGAGATAAAAAAATCCAGTGAAAACATATCTTCACCCTCCATCTAATATATATATATATATATATATATATAGGGGATAAAAAAACCCGGTGAAAACACTTTTTGATTCACAATTTTTTTAAGGTGTGAACTTTTTTTTTAAGTAAACCATAAAAAATTAAAGTTCACACAAAAAAATATTTTTTGTGTGAATTTTTTTTTTTTTTGAAAAAAATAAAATAAAGTCAAATCCAAAACCAAAAAAAAAAAATTAAGGTTCACAATTGAAAAACTTAAAAAAATTTGTAAACCCAAAACAAAAAAATAAGATTCACAATTGGAAATGTTAAAAACTTGCTGTGAACCCCCCAAAAAATTAAGGTTCACAGTTGAAATAAAAAATTCACAATTAAAAAAGTTAAAAAATTTCCGTGAACAAAAAAAAAATTAAGGTTCACAATTGAAAAAGTAAAAAACTTTATGTGAACTCAAAAAAATTTAAGGTTCACAGTTGAAAAAATAAAGGTTCACAATTGAAAATTTTTAAAACTTTCCGTGAACCAAAAAAAAAATTTAAGGTTCACAGTTGAAAAAAAAAGGTTAACAATTGAAAAAGTTAAAAACTTTCCGTGAACTTAAAAAAAAATAAGGTTCACAGTTGAAAAAATTAACAACTTTTCGTGAACAAAAAAAAATATAAATTCACAATAAAAAAAAAACTTAAAAAAAAATTGTGAAAAAATTTACCAAAAAAATTATGTGAAAAAATAAGGTTCACAATTAAAAAAGTTAAAAACTTTGTGTGAAGCCAAAAAAATAATAAAGATTTATGACAAAAATTTTATGTGAATAAAGAAAATACAAGGGTTCACAAAAAAAATGTGAAAAAAAAAATGGAAGTTCACAACTTAAAAAAATTGTGAATCAAAAAGTGTTTTCACCGTTTTTTTTATATTCACCCTTTTTATATATATATATATATATATATATATGTTAGATTAGATGGAGGGTGGAGATGTGTTTTCACTGTTTTTTTTATCTCATTGTTTTCACTAGAACTCATCCCTATATATATCTATATATATATATATATATACACTTAATGATACACTAAATAAACTATTAATTTTTTATGATGATGCACTCATGCACCTATATATATCTTCACATTCTTTTCGCTATTTAATTATATTTTTGTTCATCTCGCATTTAATATCCAATTGAATTAAATTTTTAATAATGATTCCACTAGCACATGAAATTAAATGATGGAATATGAAAATGTCACATAAGATTTTAGACAATGTGAGCACTTCACAAACGCTAGGGGCAAGTTTATCTAGTATATAGGTAAGAAATCTACGTGATTAAAGTTGACATACCATGTTGTACCATGTAATCATCACAATTAAGTGATTGTCACATACGCTGTATCATTTGATGAATTTATTATTTTTATACTACTTGTGTCTCATTACAAGTGTCATGTCTTAATTTTTTAAAAATAATCTTTTTCAAATTTGATCTTAAATATTTTTGTTTATGTAATATAATACTTGATGAAAATTTTACCAATAAAAATACATTTAAAACTTAATCCATTCATATATATTGTATCAAATATTATATAACACAAATAAAAATATTTGAAGTCGAAAAAAAAGGCTTTAATAAATTAAAACAAGACATTTATATTAAGACATGAAGTACTTCATAAGAAATATTAGTGTTTTAGGGCGACTTTCAAAAGTAATTTTTAGTAGTAAAAGAATGCACTATCAAGACATTCAGAAAAGTGCATCACATCATAAATATTAGATGTGACAATTTTAGATCTATTGATTATCTATGAGTCAAGTTAGATAATATATAAAATGGGTTAATGACAAAAGTCGGCTATGTACTGACACAAAATATTCCAAGTATGCAATTTACCACAAAAATTATTCAAGTATGCAATCAACCGGATGATTTCATGCTAGTATTTTGTAAAGTTTATATTTACCTTTTGAAGTTCCAATAAGCTGATTAAGATTACACATCATATGCCACATCAATTTTTTTTGGACATGGAATACATGGTGATGAGTTGTTTAAACACAATTTAAATTAATTGAGCAAATTAACAGTTTTTTTATGTTTGTGTATGTGTGTTCATGAATGAAATTCACTCTCGCTTCAGATTGCTTGATACCGTAATGCCAAGATTTAATTCAAGATCTATAAACAATAGCATCAACAACAATAAACTAACATCAGATCTATCACTACAATCCCAATATTTCATATACATGTATATACACATACAACAACTAATTATTCAAATCACCCAAAACATGTATGAACAAAATCGAAATAAAATAAATCAAAACATAAAAACCCTGAACATTAATTCAGATCTAAAAAGGAGATTTGAGAACTTGATGGTAAGAATCGAGACGACGGCGATGGTTTGCAAACGCGTAGGTGGTGACGGCGGTTTGCAAACACAATAGTTGTGGATTTGGTCTTTTAAAGAGAGTTCATTGCAACGGTGGTCATGGATCTGTTTAAGAAGGGTCTCATCGGGCAGATCTAGTTGGTGGGACGACGGTGGTGGACGACTCGACATGTGATCGAGAGGGCTGTTTTGTGTTGGTGAACTAGTGATCGATAGTCGTTCCATGTTCTTTCTTCTTGGTTGCCAACGACCTTAAGAAAAAAGTACGGCAACATCAACTTCCAGCACCACCCGCGACTCCACATGAACATGAGCATCAACTTCCGGCGACATCAACTCTAACTTACAACCCAATATTATAGCCGAAAAATATCAATAAACAATTTAATCATCACCGCTAGATCTAACAAAAAAAACAATCGAACATAGATCTATAAGCAAAATAATACAAGATTTGGAATAATAAGATCAAAACCATATTTAAAATCATGACCGGAAAGGGGTGTATTACTTACAAAAATTGGTTTGAATAATTGAAAAGGGTACCAGTTAATATGCATAGTGTACAAGTTAATTAATATCCATAATTTTGACACTAGAATAAAAAAGCCACAAAAGCATTTTTTTAAAAATAAAAAAGCCAAATAATATATATTACCGGTTGATCAGGTAACCGGTTACCATCTTACTCACATCAGTACAAATTCATCCGCTTGATTGCATATTTGAACAATTTTTGTAGTAGATTGCATACTTGGAATATTTTGAGGCAGTACATAGCCGACTTTTGTCATTTACCCATATAAAATTGATGGGCTTGTTGGGTCTTCCTCTATTTGTTAATGAGTCTAAATGGGTATTTAATACAATCTTAAATTGTATAACAATCAATCAACAAGTCTAGCGGGTAATTTTTTATTTTAACACCTCATTTCATTTTTCACTCAAATAAAAAAAAAGTTCGGTGGAAATTCAATAGGTCAGTCCGACTCGAGACTCATTTGACTCAAGAATGAACAAGTTTAGTGAAAATATGTAATTACTTTATTATATATTTATTTTTTTGTTTGGAATTATTTAAGCTGAAATTGATTGATAAATTATGGAGTCCACACCTCCTTTAATTTATTTTCTAGAAGATTATGATATGGTCACACCGTGTCACAAAATTTGTGTACCAATTTCTCCATTTGAGTAATTTATATATGTATTTAATTTACAATATAGTTTAGTGAATATAATAGTATAAAATATTAGTTAATGAGATGAGATGGATGGACCATTCTTGGTTTATAAAGTGTGACATGGTGCAAGATTGGATTTGGAGGAACACGTTTCATTTGACTGATCCGTTTAGATCCAAATTTATCTAGATCCGTGGCTGGATCCAACTCATTCATTTTGTCACTTATCTATATTAATATATAAAACATCTCTATTATTGAATCTTAAAGTTCTTAATAATTTTAAAGTGACTAAATTACCCCTATTGATTCTGATTGTTGAATTATTATTAAGATTACTAACACACCCTCTTAACAACTTGACATTTCATAATTAAATATCCTTATATAAGTCAAGTCAACTAAAATTAATCTCAAATAACAATGGTTATTACTTATTAGTACAAAATAACAAAAAGCTAAAATAATTTATGTAATTATGAAGTTTAATACGAATTAATGTAGGTATATATGGAATAAAAAACTTGAATAATACAAATATTTATACATCAACTTTGACGTATTTATTTGTAAGTGTCCGCTGCTTCGTGCGGGTTTTATGCTAGTAATAAATAAGGTTTCCTCCATTCCACTTCAAATGTCCATATTACTATTTTGGGTTGTCTAATTATAAGTATTCATTTTTGTTTTTAACCAATCAAAAAAACTTTAGTTGATAGATACGATATTTGATTGGTGAAAAGTATAATTAGTTAAGAATTTTTAAATTTTATGCCTAATCAATTATAGTTACTTCGACGGAACAGAAGGCCATATATACTTCTTTATCTATGATGTTCAAACGGTCGAGACAATTAACAAGTTAAATTGGGTAATAGGGTTTGAGAGTAAGCTTATTTTGATTTAATTTTAATCTTATGGAGACCATTAACCATAAACAAGTCTTTTTATACGAAAAATTATTTTAAAAGATATGTCCTCAAATTCAAAGTACACGCCAGCTAGTCTATTTTTTTTATAGCAACTAATTACAAGTAACAAATGAGGACAAACAACCAGTGGGATTAATTTGACCATGCGTACCATACCATGATATAGTTAAAGGATATGATAATCCATTTTGATTTCCTACACTTACTCGATATCGTTGAATTATATTAACTCATCACAAGTCTTTATTTTATATCTCTCTATATATATGATGAAATTATGATACTCCATTAGTCCATTTCTCATTGAGATTAATGACACAATGGAGTTTAATAAGTCACATAAAGATGTTGAAGGGCAAAACTGCAACAACCAACTTAAGGCAATGGCAGAATCATCAAACAATAATGTCCTTACGAAACATAATAATCGAGGCGGATGGACTACCTTCCCTTTCATACTAGGTTCGTTTTTCTCTCCATCGATCTCCCTTAATACTGTACCTAGTTACAAAGCTACCTAGTGTTATCTATCTCTATATATATATATTTGTAACATACTGTATAGTACAAACAGAAAAAGTGTGATTATTGGGATCTAGTGGGTATAATAATCTTTTATACCTTTATGGGTGTTTGAGAATTGAGATTACTTACTATATATGTTTATCGATTTATCTCGCCATTTTAGTACCAGTCATGATAAGTACATATCTGTTTAAACGGCAACATGACACCCTAGCCCACTAATCATGTACGATTACACACTTGGGTCAAGTGGGACTTGAACCCGGCCACAACTGATTGATTGATTAGTTACTCTCGTACCACTAGACCAAATAATGGAGTCTATTGATGCAGGATGTATGTTAGCTTTAACCTTGGCATCAGGAGGGTGGGTAGGGAACCTGATTGTGTACCTTATCACCAAGTACAACGTTAAGAGCATCGCCGCCACTCAGATCAACAATGTCGTTCTTGGATGCTTCTTTCTGTTCCCACTCGTTGCAGCTATTATCTCCGACTCCTATTATGGCCCCTTCATTGTGATCACTGTTTTCTCTATAATTTCGCTCCTGGTAACATACACAATCATATAATTAACAAGTTGGTTTGATTAAAAATGCCTTTTTTATAATTGGAAAATTAATGCTTGAATTTTTACTAATCATTTCAGGGCGTGTCATTAATGACTTTAACAGCTTCATTTCCTTCATTAAGACCTTCACCATGTACCAACATGTCGGTCCCATGCGAGTCTCCAACGAACTTCCAATACGGAATTCTATACGCTACATTAGGATTAGCTTGCATTGGATTTGGAGGAACACGTTTCACAACTGCAACAATGGGAGCTGACCAGTTTGAGGATTCTAAAAGTATTGGAATCTATTTCAATTGGTACTATTGTGTTATGTACGTTGCTAGTGCGATAAGCTCAACTGCCATCATTTATGTTCAAGATAATGTGAGTTGGACTTTAGGATTTGGGATTAGCGTTGCTACCAACCTGGTTGCGTTGATCTTGTTCTTGTCAGGAATGAAATTTTACCGACTAGTTAAACCTAAAGGAAGCCCTTTTACTAGCATTGCTCGAGTTATTGTTGCAGCAGTGAGGAAGAGGGGGGTCTCTTCAAGAGTCAGCCAAGTGTATAACTACGATATCGACGACAAATCTACCACAACCCCATCTGATAATTTCAGGTACGTCCACAAATTAACTTTCATCAACTCAAAAAACTTGCTCTGATTTAGGTACATTTAGAAAATTCACCATTGGGTTAACGAGAGGGAAAACCATATTTGCTTCTAGCTGCACCAAAAGTTAAGTGCATCGACGTGCATAAGTAAGAAAATTTCAGGGTACAAAATGTATATGTTTTCAATAGATTGCTTTAGCAGCACATAAATTTATGCTTCTAGGATCATGTACGTCATCCTCTTTTGATTTTATAGTAGTAATTGCTGAATTTGTTTAGTTTTGTTAGCACAAGATGATAATTTCACATGTATATCTAGTGAGCTTTCAGAGAATTTTTATTTAAAGTGATCTTGTAAGTCAGCATGATCAAAGTATCTATTTATAAGTCTGAGCCTTTTGTGGCTGAAAAGAAGTTTGTCCCCTGTCCCCATAAACACAAATCCGACCAACTTAACTTGCTTGAGCTTCTTATCTTTTTACCCAGTTCATGGATATTTTAGTCTAACGAATTTATATGATCACTATTATGTAGGTTCTTAAACCGCGGGGCCCTAAAGATTGAATCTGATGGTCCAAAATCAAGATCATGGAGCCTAAGTACTGTACAAGAAGTGGAAGACTTAAAAACCTTAATCAAAATAATGCCACTATGGTCTTCAAGTGTTTTGTTGAGTGGTCTTGTTGGCATGTTTAACAACTTCACCGTGCTCCAAGCTTTAACCATGGATAGACACTTATTTGGTTCCAGCTTCAAAATTCCCGCTGCATCTTTTTTATTCTTTAACACTTTAGCAACAAGCATTTCATTAGTCATCCTTGACCGTTTGATTCATCCAATGTGGCGAAAGCTAATTGGTCGACCTTTAACACCTCTCCAACAAATAGGAATTGGTCATGTGCTCAATGCTCTGGCGCTGGTAGCATCTGCGCTAATTGAGATCCAAAGACTACAAGTGGCCAAATCCCATCATCTGATTGGCTTGAACAATGGTGGGACCACAGTTGTGCCATTGGCAGCAATGTGGCTTGTGGTGCCTTTAGCAATTTTAGGAACAAGCGAAGGATTCCTTTTTCCTGGCCAAATTTTGTTGTACTATCAAGAATTCCCGACATCTTTGCGTGGCACTTCAACTGCTATGATATCGTTGTTGGTTGCAGTTGGATTTTATTTGAGTACTGGGATTACGAGTTTGATTCGAAAAAGTACTAGTTGGTTGATGGATGACTTGAATGATGGTAGATTGGATATAGTGTACTGGATGTTAGCTGCAATAGGCGTGGTGAATTTTGGGTATTTTCTCATTTGTGCTAAGATGTTTAAGCATAAATTGGACAAACATGATCAAAATTTGGACACTGTTTCAAGCTCTTGATCAAGTTCATAGCTTTTAATCAATCAAATGTTGTAGTCAATTGTTATAAAGTATTATATATATCCAAAAACTTCTAGGAACTAACTATACATAAATATTATCAAACACATGGTAACATACATAACTTAATAACCGTATAAGTATGTGAGCAAACTTTTAAATATTGCAAGTTGGTAAATAACTTTCACTTTTATACCAGTGTAGTAGCAAACTTTTTAATTATGTGTCGAGGTAGATAATATGCATTACATGGCATTACAGTTAATGCCACGTAATACATATAACCTAATCAACACAAAATTTTAAAGTTTGCTACCTACTAGTACAATACGTACATTCGTTATCTAACTCGATACAAAAGCAAAATTTGTTGGAGATCCGTAATTTCAACCCATTATTTAATTAGTATCAAATTTAAAATTTCAAATTAGGATTACAAGTAGAGGTGAACAAAGTCGGGTTTCGGGCATACCCGACCCGACCCGGTACCCGAACCGGGTTTTTGGTCAAAGAAAGAAAAACCGGGTTGTTGACCTACCCGACCCGACCCGAACCGGGTTTTTGATCCGCGAATACCGGTTTTTACATCAGGTTTTTCCGGGTTTTATACCGGGTTTTCCAGCCCGACCCGATTTCAACCCGGTCGATTTTGAAATCCGAAACCCGGAACCGGTTCCCTACCCGCCGGGAAGTGTTAAAACCCGAACCGGGTTGGGTTATACCCGGTTCTTACCGGGTCGGTTTTTCGGGTTTGGGCCGGGTCGGTTTTAAAAACCGGTTTATTTGTTCACCCCTAATTACAAGTGCCACGACGGGCCCATGAGCAGTCCAGGAAAACTGGCGATAAGCTTAAGGCCACTCGTTAGGCCCAATCTTTCATTAGTGAGACTAGAGGTGTTCATCGGTTCGGTTTACAGTTTTCTCGGTGTAATTGGTTCGGTGTAATCGATTTTGAGAATTATGGGAGCAAAATCGAAAACCGAACCGAAAACCGAATTCAAATTGAGAAACGAATTGAAATCGAAATGAAAACCGGATTCGAATTCGGTTTGGTTTCGGTTAAAACAAAAAAAAATGATTTTTTTCTTCATTTTTTCAAAAACACCATTTAACATACAAAACTGAGAAATATGTACGATTATATGATACAAATTATTTATATATATATATATATGTGTGTGTGTATGTGTGTGTGTATCTAACTATTTATAATTGTTATGTGTTAGCCAAATCCGAGTTTAGAAAGCGTAACACTGTCACTATATGTGAATTTTTGTATCCAAATTTTTTTCATAAACACATGGGAGTTAAAAAATTTAAATTTTCAAAATGTTAAACTCTTCAAGTCTTTAGTCGAATTCGAAAAAATCACACACACAAACACACACACATATATATATAGTAAAATATCCAATCTATCTTATATATTAAAAGAAAAATCTTGAAAGAATAATAGCCATTAGATGGAGATTAACAATTAAGATCTAATCATTCATTTATTTAATGACATCATTAATCCTATTTATATACGACTAAAAGACTAATATACCCTTCCATATTTACAATATAGACCCTTCAATATTTACAATATAAATCCTTTATTTATCTTTAATTGTATATAATCCTCCAAATATTTTATGGAAATTTTAATATAATAAATACTTAATTATTTATTCCATAATTCAAACTCTTTCTACAATCTTCTTTATTACGAGTTTATTTTTTCTGAAAAATGCCCCAATAAGTTATTTTCAATTCCAAATAATTTATGACTTCATTCCATCGTCCATTGATTTAAATTCTTATACGAACGTCTTTTTTTAATTATTTTATGAATTTCTAATTTGTAATTCTTGGATTATAGATGTCGACGGGTCGGGTTCCGGCGGGTTTTAGTGTTTCTGTACCCATACCATTGCTTTTTTAATTCTTTTATCAGTTTCTAATTTACATGCTTATATTATGGATGTCAATGGGTTAGGTTCCACCGGGTTTTAGTGTATCCGTATCAATACGCGTTTAGAATATTCGTACTTATACCTGACTCAATACCCGCTGGGTACCCAATTAAGATTAGCTATCGGTTTTTCATATTTATTCGTGAGTTTCGATTATCCCAATGTACGTCACTTAGGCCAAACAAAAAAAAATATTAAAAATACGACGCAAATTTAAAAGATGTAAAAAAAACGAAACCAAGATACCATAAACTATAGTATATTCAAGATTTTATATCTTAAAGCTAACAATTATAATTTTTAATTAACTAATTAAAAGTTTCGGTACGTTCAAGATAACGAACAATTTCATGTTTTCATATTATAGAAAATTAAATCTAATACTCATGGAAATTCAAATATAATAGCGTATGGTATAAGGTTCACTAATTGATATATACATTATCTTATTATATATATATATATATATATATATATATATATATATATATATATATATAAATTATATATATATTATATAAAACTCAAGATATAAATAACAATTATACGTTAATAGATTACTTGAGTATTTTTCATGGATGATTCCGTGAATTTCACGGGTTCTAAACTAGTACTACTTATAAAGCATGTTGGTGATGTTGAATCTTAATTCTTAAAAAGAAATTATTATGGAGTATTACTTATTTACCCCTATCACTTGAAAGGAAATTAATATATGCATTAATTACATCATCATTTACTAAATAGTTTTCATATGGTTACTACATGATAGTACTTATATATTTTGCTAAAAAAGAGTTCATAATTCGTTATGATTATACTATGTGTATTTAATTAATGAAGTGTCGATTTATTGTGAGTTTAAAATATTATTTATTTTGTATTACTTTATTTTACTAATATTTTCTTATTTGGTATAATAAACTCGGTCAACTCATAAGTTTATCAAACGATGTTTATTTTAAATAAATTTTTAATAAGAAACATGAAGAAAGACTACATCAACAATTATTGCACGTAACAAAAATAGATGAAGTAGTTGTTACCGCTGTATTACGCAGGCAGTATGCTAGTAATAAATAATATATGTATTAAATTGAATTCGGTTTTCTGTTAAACTGAATTGAAAAATTCAAAACTGAAAACCGAATTCAAATTTGATTCGGTTTTCACATTAAACGATTTTAAACCAAATATTGAAAATCCGTAAGCGGGACTTTGTAGGGGAAGAACAAAAGAACACCGAAAGGTCCCATGGGTGAACTATTCAGGGCACTCGTAATTTTCTATTTCTTTTTTTATAATTTGATTAAATATAATTGATAATAAAAAGAAGGAGGAGCAAGTGTATTAACAGTATTATTACACCTTTCTGTCTTCCTTAATTCGATCTTAAAATTCAGTGAAAATTTGAAGTTATTGATAAAATATGTAAATTTAATTGTAGTATTCTGTTTGTTGGGGTTTGATACATAGCTAGTAGATCAAGGTTTAACTATGGATCATGGAGCATGACATCAAATTATATATAGAATGGTCTTCTGATCTTCCATAACATTAAGACTGTACGTGTAGTGTACGTGTGTACGTACATCTTGGATATCGCTAGGCCAAATGCTAGCTTACTGGTTAATAACATTTAACAATAATTATAATGATCATCATATATAGGTTTAAACATGTGGGTTCCTACAGTTAAAACCAGACAGCTCAAAATAAAGATGATGGATCAAGCCTCTGTATATATCATATATATGGTAATGGTATGTACATGAAGCGAAATATCCGTAAGCACTAACCAACAGAGTGCATGCCACTGAATCATTCATTGACCTACAGATCACTACAGACACACGCAATTGCACCATATATCGATCAGTGTTACACCTTGTGTGGCCCTTATCAATCATGGATCGGAGAGCAAAACCAAAAGTATACTCTTTAATTTCAGGACAAATTTCATTATTTGAATCAAGAATGACCAACTCCAAATCGTGATGATACGATTGATATTTGTATATAGATCACGTGAATCAGCTGGTTATATAAAATCTTTTAAGTATATACGAAGGTGCAGTTCACACTTTAAAATCTGCATCCCGGCTAAATGCTCATCGCAGCCCCTGAAGAATGGGTTGTACTTGTCTGATTGCACAATCTCATGCATCATCACTTATGCATATACCCTACCATGATGAACAAATCAACCCATGTCTAATATGAATAGGAATTATTCTATTTGCTTTTGTTCCCACCCGCAGGTCTATATATGTATATCAATAGCTACTCCCAGTCTCAGATATTCAATTCTATCACTGAAAATGGACTCCAATGAGTCGCAGAAAGACTTAAGCAATGCCTTCATATATGAAACGTAGTAAACGAGAAGGATGGACTACCTTGCCATTCTTCCTAGGTTCTTATATCTCTAAATGCAGTAGACCTGAATTTCCATAAACATAATATATATATATTGTTACTATTACTTACTGTTAATTGTACAAGTGCTAAATAATTAAGTGGATCTTATGACACAGGAACTATATTGGGTCTAACAATGGCAGCAGGAGGGGTGATAGGAAACCTGATTGTGTATCTTATTACCGAGTTAGCAACGTAGTTCTTGGATCATTAATTATACTACATATTATTTACCGAGTTAGCAACCTAGCTAGTTCTTGCATATCATTAATTAGTACATATTATTTATTTTGTACTGTATTTTGTGTAAATTACAAATTTTTAGTACTGAATATTGTATTATAATTATTATTCTTTTCATACTGCATTTTATGTAAATTATGTTGCATATTGTTGTTTTTACTGCACTTTGTATATATATAATTTTTTAAAAATCTATTATTTATTTTGTATATTGCATTGATGGCTTATATATAGGATGCAATAAAAAAATACTTATAAAATAATTTTCAAAAAAATAATATTTTTTTTTTAAAAAACAATCGCCGGAATCCCAGCGGAGGTTGGCAGCGGTGACTGGTGTAGAGTGGGTAGTTGGTGGTGGTGGGGTGGAGGATAGTTAATCAATAAATTGGGGAAAAGAAAATACTCGTACAATCAACTAACTTGTGGATGGATAAAATGAAAGTTGATGTTCATGTTGGATATGCTACGCTTTCCGAATGCTCCATAAAGTTACCCTGCTTGCTCGGGGCTCCTCTCATGATCCTTCATCTATAATAATTATTGTTATTATTTAATTGAAAAATAAGAAGATATCATTAGTTGGCTCCTCTCATGATCCTCCATCTATAAGGAATTATTGTTATTATTTTATTGAAAAATTAGAACATATCATTACTTTACTTAATAATTTGAATAAATGAAGATTTTTTATAAAAAAAAAAAAGCAACCAAGAAAGGAAGAAAAAACGATGTAACTTTTAGCCCAACTCATTACGTTTAGTGTTTGCCTACATGTATAAAAAGTCTACCTGATTAATGTTGACATACCATGATTTGAGTTTTAAGGGATTTAACACTTAAAAAGAAATTAGATTCTTAAACCCTTAACCAATTAGCGGTATGCTTGTTAGATGTTAGATTTCACATATTAAATGAATATATGATATTACTTGAATGAATATATGATATTTAAGTCCATATAAGTTAAGACTGATCAAAAACTAAATTAAAATAAAAGTAATTTTACATTTACTTGAACTCTTTAACCACTTAAATCTTTTTATGACACTATTTTACAAATTATAATTCTTTTAGGACATCGACAAAAGTAATATTGTCTTTATTATTAAATTTTGACAAATATGTTAGCTTTTTGAGCCATTTGTCTGAAAGGGTCGAGACAATTAACAAGCTGAAGTTGGGTGACAGGGTTTGAGAATGAGTGTACGTACTTTGATATTAATTTTAAAAATTATGGAGACCATTAACCATATAAACAAGTCGTTTTATACCAAAAATTATTTAAAATTAAAAGATATGTCCTCAAATTCAAAGGACTCCTGAAATTAATCAAAATCAAAAGTCTATTTTTATAGTAATAATAATAATAATAATAATAATTACTTTTAGGGTATGTTTGGCACATACATTTTAAGGGAATCTATGGGATTTAGCTTCTAGTTTTCATAATCTCAAACCCCTTATCCTCGTTTGACAACAAAATTATAGTAGAAATTATTGAAAAAAGAATCTTTTAGAATCCCTTTTATAAGAAGCTTTTTCAAGTATATTGAAAAATAATCCCCACAATCTCCAGCTCTATCTCCATCTCCAGTCACAATTTTCAGCTACTTGTTGCCAAACACACCCTTAATAACAAGTAAACAAAATGAGGACAAACAACCAGTGGGATTAATTTGACCATATGTACCCTACCATGATATAACTAAAGGAAAATAATTCATATTAATCTGCACAGTTACTTATATTTACTCGAGTATTAATTTTCATCTCCCTATATATGTGACCACTCCATTAGTCCATATCTCATTGAGATTAAGACATAATGGAATTCGATAAGTCACAGAAAGATTTTGAAGGGCAAAACTGCAACAACCAACTCAAGGTAGTTGAAGACACATCAAACAATAATGTCTTTACGAAAAATAATAATCGAGGCGGATGGACTACATTCCCTTTCATACTAGGTTCGTTTTTCTCTCCATCGATCTCCCTAAATACCGTACCTAGTTACCAAGCGACCTAGTGTTATCTGTATATATATTTGTAACATATTGTATAGTACAAACACAATGGGTGTGATTCTTGGGATCTAGTGGGTTACTATTCTCACTACAAGATATATGCCATTTACTGACTGACATAAACAGTCAGTAAAAGTCAAATAACAGTCACTAAAGCCATCAAAAACTACTCCTACCGAAATAAAATAGTCACTAACAAGGGCATTAAAAGTCTATTCTTACTTATATTTTCAGTCAGAAAAGATCCAAAGAATGTAATGACTGCACTTTCAGTCATTATAGGTGTCAAAAATTTCACCAAAAGTCATTCAATATAATTTTAATTACTGAACTTTCAGTCAGCAAACATCAACAATACTGACTGAAGCAAAGTCTCACTAACTGATTTAGTTTTCTACAATTGTTATATAATATTTATAATAATAATAATAATAAGAATAAGAATAAGAATATTTTAGCCAATTAAAAACCATACAATATGAACAAAAAGGTAATTCCACAGATAAATCATATCATTTATAATTTTTCCAAATTGTAATCAATCTCCAAACAGATGTAATACAATTCACTAATTAAGGAAGAAAAAAACAATAGAATAGTTTCCTTGAGTCTTCACACTTCACTTCAAATGGATCTTTAAATAGATCTACCCACATACTCTGTTACACAAACAAAAATGTTTCATAAATATTACAAATATATTGCATTAATGATCACTGGCAGACTTGTTCTATTTTAATTTAGTGTGGAATGTCTATAGAATGTCAATATAGTTTCATTCAGAACCCAAGTAAATCGTTTCTATAAACAAACAATAATTGATAAAAGGTTCTAAGGAAAAGTTGTACCTGGAGAAAGCACAAACAACAACAACAATATGATATCCATTTTAGGACTGTGAATTCGAAGAATTAGGAACTCGCCAAGTCAAATTACTAACACAGTTGTTAAGCTTCCTTTTCACCTTTTTCTCGTCCAACCGAGCTCTGTTCTAGGCCCTGTTTAGTTTTTTTTGAAAACGGCAAATATATTATAAAGTGAACATATACTTAGCAAGAAACTAAGCAATGATCAACAAGGTACAATTACATAGATGAAAAAAGGAAAAGAGGATTACAATTCCAACTAGCTACCGAATAAGACAATTTGCACCTATGCTTGAACCAAGCATAAACTAATGATATGATTTCATCCGATATGATTGATGGCGATTTTACGATTTTGTTGAAAACCAAATCATTCCTTGCTTTCCACAAGCTCCAAAGAGTCCCATAAATAATGACCATTACAATTTTCCTATTCTTAGCATCCAATCCCCATTGTTCTCCAAAATCCAATAGATCATGAACTGAGCTTACGATGGGGGGTCGTATTTTACACCAGTTGAAAATTCTTTCCCTTATCTCGCTAGCATATTGACAGCGTATGAGAACATGATCCATTGACTCATCATCCAACTCGCAGAACTTGCACCTGGGGCAGCCCACATCTATACCCCTATCCATCAAAATTCTTTCCCTTCTAGGCCCTGTTTAGTACTCTTGAAACTTGCATAATATACTTAGTTAGGTCCGAAATTCATCCCAAACTTAATTAATGTATAAATCTGAGACTTAATTAGCTTTGATCATTGCATGAAAAGAGGGGATGCATCGTTTACTAATTGTGAAATTCTGAAACAAAAGAGCGGTCAATCATAAGTATCAGACCCGGAAAAAACAGTCACAGTTAAAATCAAACTATCCACAATTTCCTATGATATACTAAATGCGAACATATGGGTACAAGCCTAAAAGTCTCTGTTGGTGAGCATCAGACCCGAGAGAAGCCTAGTCACAGTTAAAAACCAAACTATCCACAATTTCCTATGATATACTCCGCATAATTAATGAAAGTTTTAACAGTGTATAAGAATATGCTCATCCATGATGAATTGACTGATTCAACTTGTAGTGAAAAGGATGACTTTATCCTAGCAATTGAAAGGAGATCAGTAAACTACCATGTATATAACAATATATGCTCCTCCAAATCATGCTTTGGCACAATCACTGAAGTAATAAAGAAACACAAAGCACCATGATTAACTTGTATTAGAGACTGTCTTTGGTAAACTAATATGTAGTAGTCATCACTTTCTAGAGGTAATTGCTCGTATTATAAATTAACAAAACTGAAATTAGGTTCATGTACTAAATTATTTGTATACAACGATACCTTCATGTTAAAACTTTGAACAGTTAGCTGAATGAGAAAGTTATAAGCATGAGATGGATGGTTAGTGACACAAAATGTTCCTCTCATGAAGCAATATACTGCTGACTTCCAGCCACCGAGAGCTAGTGAAAAAGCACATCATGTCAATTAAAATTGCACATCAAAAATATATTATGTGTAGAGATCAATAAATCTCAAAGAAATGAACTAGCAGACTCATGCAACCCTATGCTACACAGATTGACTCTATCATTTTACTAACCCAATCACTAAGCCTTTCTGCTTTTATGGCATGATTCACATCTACAATCATAAGTAGACACGAACTAAAAGTGGCAAACATTATATTGTTCAAGTGCTTTAGGAACCATAATATTACCTTTGAAGATAATTTTGCAGTCGCATTTCAATTTCTCTTCTGCATAAAAGTAATGAAACCGAAATAAGCATACTCAAGAATAAACCTCACAAATAATGACTGTATATTCTTTTTCTTCAAGGATGGTACATTTAACCTCACAAATAAACCTCTATTGAGAAATGGAACAATCATCATCATTGTTTCTACTCATGACACAACTTTTTCCCATAATACGAGTATGTCAAGTATCGTTTGTATACAATTGCTTTGAATCACAATTAAACCTTCCATGCAAAAAGCTAAAAAAATCTACATATAATAAAATATTACCCTACAACATGAATGAAACATATTACCTGGAAAAGAATGAAAAAATGTAACCAAACTCCCACAATTTCCTACAAGATGAATGAAACATATTACCTGGAAAGGAATGAAAAAATGTAACCAACAAAGGAACTGTGATAAAACATCACATGAATGAAACAATGTAGTACTAATTAAAACAATATTTAAGTATGTAGTAATATTGAAAATGAATTGTATATGCTATTTTAAACTACAAAATCACAAAAACAAGTTGGGTAGATTGGATATAGTGTACTGGATGTTAGCTGCAATAGGCGTTTGTCCAATTTATGCTTAAACATCTTGTTTTTGTTAGTCCAAATTCAGCCCACTAGTATTTTTCTTTTCCTTTTCTTTGATAAAAAAAATAAAGAATATAATAATGAAAAATAAAATAAAAATCGAAGTGACATATAAACATGATATCAAATCATAGTTGTCAATTATCATCCCTAAATTCCTAATTATAAACATGATAGTCGAATGCAAACAAATTAAAAATGTAAATTTGACTAGTATTTCTAGAATAGAATGACCTTAGGTGTATACTGAATATTGTATTGAACTGTTAGTTAATGGGTTGGAGATATAGCTGCTAGTATAGGTCAAGGTTGAACTATAGATCATGGAGCATGACATCAAATTATATATTGAATAACATGAATCATATTTACTCTACATATCTTGGATATGTAGTGTGTACATACATCTTGGATATCGCTAGGCCAAATGCTAGCTTGTTGGTTAACAACGTTTAACAATAATTGAAAACGTTGTCCATATATAATAATAATGATCATCATCATCTATAGGTTTAAACATGAGGCCGGGTTCCTACAGATGAAACCATACAACTCAAGATAAAGATCATGAAGGATCGAGCATTTGTATATATCATATATGGCATATATGTACATGAACCGAAAGAGATCCGTAAGCACTCACCAAAAGATCGATCAGTGCATGCCACTATATCATGCATTGACCTAGGGCCATGGGTACAGACTACAGAAACATGCAATTGCACCATATATCTCAGTGATACACCTTGTGTTGTCCTTATCAATCATGCATAATAGCAAAACCAAAATTATATGACAAAATTTTCATTATTTGAATCAAAAATGATATGTTTGACATTGTCAATTGTAAGTTGATCACGTACCTGAATCAGCTGTTTATATAAGTATATAGTAATAGATAAATCTGACACTACAACAAAAAGGCTATTTGTTCATACTTTTTTTCTTCACAATTTTAAAAAGTGTGAACTTTTTATTAAATTTCTCACACTTATAGATGTGTTTAAATTTATAACATTTATAAGCGTGATATATCATCACATTTTCACACATAAAAGTGTAAGAAAAAAAAGTTCACACTTATTAATGTGTATAAACATAAACTTGATCACACTTAAAATTGTAAAATAAACTTGTCACACCTCATTTCCTCACACAAAAAAAGTGTGAACAAATTGGGTGTCACAAATTTAGTTTAACACTTTTAAGGTGTGATCAAGTTTATATTTGTACACACCAATAATTGTGAACTTTTTTTTTTCATACACTTGTATGTGTGAAAATGTGATATTTTCACCCTTATAAATGTCAAAAATTTATACACATTTATAAGTGTGAAAAATTGAACAAAAAAGTTCACACTTTTTAAAAGTGTGTAGGAAAAAATATGAATAAATATTTTTTTTTGTTGTAGTGTGATCAGTATATATGAATGTGCACTTCACCCTTTAAAGTTCTCATCCTAGCTATGATTTGTTAAGAATTTTAGACTCAACCAAAAGCGTATAATCACTCGATTATGCCCCACAAACAATAAACGGATCAAAATACAGGCAAACACGTAATTAAGATTACGGGAAAAGTAATAGAACACACAAATATAACTTGGTTGTATCTAATCTACTCGATTGATTTAATCTACGATCAATTAGAGAGAAATCTTACTAATTTTCATAGGTGTTAGGATAACAAATACATAGGTTAAATATATGCAAACAAGAAATCTGGCCACCATGGGATCGCTTCGCGAAGTCATGAATCGTGTCGCCATCAAAAAAGTTCACGTCACGAACATCATCACAAAAAACTTAATTCAAAAGCTTCCCCAAATCTCGTCTCAATTATTCCTCGTTGCATCGCCACTTCAAGACCATCTCAATTCCTTGTTTAATCTTCACTATGCTCAACATGATCAATGCACATCGTGGTGCCAAAAGAGTTGGTAGCACTAGCTTGTTTGATTGCACTCGGTGGCGTGCAATTCGTGCATCATATCTTATACATATACCCTACCATGATGAACAAATCAACACATGTCTATTACAGTAGTAATTATTCTATTTGCTTTGTTTAATATATGTTGAATATATAGAGTTTGCATCAAATCAGAACACCTTAAAAATAAGAACGGCTAAGAACGCTTCTGAAACATACACATTTCTGAAAATGCAAAGAAAAACAAATGCATTGATAAAATAGTTAGATTTACATTTGTACATCTCAAACATGCAAAGAAAAACAAATGCACACTTCTGAAAATGCACAAAAATCGAAAAAAACCATTGATGCACGATTATCTCTATAATTGTGCATCAATTGTTTTTTCGATTTTTGTGCATTTTCGAAAGTCCGCATATATTCTAATCTATTTTTTTACACATATTTGAGATGTATGAGTGTGAATCTAATAATTTTGTTGACTATTTGTGCATTTATGAGGTGTTCTTAGCCGTTCTTATTTTTGAAGTGTTCTCATTGAATATGTATATATATATATATATATATATATATATATATATATATATACCCACCCACAGGTCTATATATATTAGTAGCTACTCCAAATCTCAATTTATCATTGAAAATGGACTCCAATGAGTCGCAGAAAGACACAAACAATGCCTTCATGAAACATAGTAAACGAGGAGGATGGACTACCTTCCCATTCTTCTTAGGTTTTTATTTCTACATATATACTAGTCCTTAATTTCCATACATATAATATATATTGTTATTGTACAAGTGCTAGATATTCAAGTGGATCTTATGATGCAGGAAGCATATTGGGTCTAACAATGGCATCAGGAGGGGTGATAGGAAACCTGATTGTGTATCTTATTACCGAGTACAATGTTAAGAGCATTGATGCCACTCAAGTTAGCAACGTAGTTCTTGGATCATTGAGTGTCTTTCCAATTGTCGGAGCTATCATCTCCGACTCCTTTTGTGGCCCCTTCCCTGTCATTGTGTTTTTCCTTTTCGTTTCCCTCATGGTAATTTAATTATGTAAATGCATAAGGCACGTATTTGATGATTGTGGGTTGGCAGTCTAACAAATAACATTGTATATACTAACTATTTTCAGGGTACAACACTTTTGACATTAACCTCATCACTTCATTCCCTTAAACCTCCTCCATGTATGAATTTGTCACTTCCATGTGAGTCTCCATCAAAGCTTCAATATGGAGTCTTATACATGGCCTTAGGATTTGTTTCCGCTGGGTTCGGAGGCACAAGGTTCACCACTGCTACAATGGGAGCTGATCAGTTTGATGATACTAATGATACTGAAATCTACTTCAATTGGTACTTTTGTGCCTTTTATGTTGCAAATGCAATAAGCTTGACTGCCATAATTTTTATTGAAGATAACCTGAGTTGGACACTAGGATTTGGGATTTGTGTTGCTAGCAATGTGGTTGGGGTGATACTATTCTTGTCGGGAAAGAGCTTTTACCGGCACATTAAGCCTAAAGGAAGCCCTTATACTAGCATAGCTCGAGTTATCGTTGCAGCAGTGAGGAAAAGGAAGGTTTCCTCAAGAAACAAAGGGTATAACTATGACACCAGTGGCACATCTGCCACAAGCCCCTCTGATAGGTTCAGGTATATATGTCTGCAAATTAAAAATCATAAACTCGAATTATGTGATTATTAATTATTAATTAATGGTCAACTTCATGGATCTCACCTTAACATGATTATTATAGTCATAAAAAAGTGGCACATGTAATCATCGGCCATCCAGGTTCTTAAATCATGGAGCGATAAAGATTGAAGCTGACGGGACAAAGTCAAAATCATGGAGCCTATGTACTGTACAAGAATTGGAAGACTTAAAAATACTAATCAGTATAATGCCATTATGGTCTACCGGTGTGCTCTTGAGCGCCCTAATTGGCATGTTTAATAACTTCACCATCCTCCAAGCTCTAACCATGGATAGACACCTAGGTGGGTTCAACTTCAAAATCCCCACTGCCACATTCTTATTTTTCAACACTCTAGCCACAAGCATTTCACTTTCAGTTCTTGACCGTTTGATCTTTCCCTTGTGGCGAAATCTAACTGGCCAGTCGTTAACACCCCTCCAAATAGTAGGACTCGGACATGTACTAAATGTTGTGGCATTGGTGTCATCCGCCCTAATTGAGGTTCAACGGTTACACGTTGTTAGATCACATCATATCATGGATTCTAATACGCCCGCAATTGTGCCAATGTCAGCGTTGTGG
Source organism: Pseudognaphalium luteoalbum (assembly GCA_963422505.1). Lineage (NCBI taxonomy): Eukaryota > Viridiplantae > Streptophyta > Magnoliopsida > Asterales > Asteraceae > Pseudognaphalium > Pseudognaphalium luteoalbum. The sequence continues at coordinate 5,584,253 of OY730195.1, read as the reverse complement.
CTCGTGGTGCCTTTAACTATACTAGGAATAAGTGAAGCACTTCATTTTCCAGCACAAGTTTCACTTTACTATCAAGAATTCCCAATATCTATGCGTGGTACATCCACGGCTATGATTTCATTGTTGATTGCATCTGGGTTTTATCTGAGCACAGGGATTACTAGTTTGATTCGAAATAGTACTAATTGGTTGAAGGATGACATAAATAAAGGTAGATTGGATATAGTGTACTGGATGTTAGCAGCGATAGGAGTGGTGAATTTCGGGTATTTTCTTATTTGTGCCAAGATGTTTCAGCGTAAACCGGACAAAAATGATCGCAGTTTGGCCGCTGTTTGATTATTTAAGTTCTTGTTAATCTTGTAGCTCGTTTCAACCAAATGTTTCGTTATCGATTGCAAATGAATAATATATGGCTAGCTGCACTCGTACATTATTAATCTCTAATTGAAGCCATATATTAATTGTAGGATGCTCTATTGAAATAAGATAATTATAAAACTTATGGTATGCATAAACCATAAGTATAAATAATCTTAACTTTATTTACGTTGCACAGAGTATATCATAGGGTTACATGTGAGTAGCAGTCTAGCAGGCATAGATCATAAGTTGCAAATCACATGTTTAAATTAATAAAAGTTCTTATGAATGAGAAATCAAAGAGGAGAAAACGATGAATTTTTCTGTGCATTTTTATGATTTTTCGATTTATTATTTGTGAGATATTTAAATTTTAAAAATGTGGGGAAATAAGTATTTGATGAAAATGGGTTGTTGAAATTGATTCGTTATTCTCACTCAAAATTATTGTACTCATTTGAACCATACTTCTAACCGAATATATCAAACACTTCTTACTATTTGTACCACAATTCCCCAACACAAGAACTCTCTTTAGAATCTTAAAAAGTTCGGAAGTTCCTTACTCACCAAGATGAACAAAAGACTAACCACTTTTTCAACACTTTTTTGTGTGTGGATTTGAGCAATCTATTTCTGTCTGCCAAACCAACGACGCTCATTGATGTTTTTAAAAGAATTACTACAAAGACCATACAACACCGCTCCATTTGCATCTTGATGAGAAGAAAATGATTCTTTTATCTAAGAATAATTCATATCTTGTACCGTTGTACATACGTCTTGCATTTTATTTGACAGCGCATAGTTTTCTACCGTATGAAGAGCATCAAATCATATTTTCATTAAAACAAAATGTCTACCTTTGGGAGTTTGGGGTGAGTCTCAAGCCTATTAATAAAGCATTATTAAAACCCTTATATAGAGTTTATACATTTTCTTAACAAAACTTAGAATTTAAAGATGTAAAATTACTAATATACCTTTTCGTATCAATTCATAAAATATTACAACTATAATCAATAATTACATAATCAATAAATTGATACACCTTTCATATTAGAATCATGAAAACTGTATTAATCTTAAATAGTTTTTACATCTGAAATTAGACTAGATTATTTTTATGGCCAGTAACCAAATGAGTGGAGTTGAAATGAGAATGACAATTTGTATGAGAATAGGAGAATTAATCTCGACCACTTATTTTTATCAAATACTCATTTCCCCACATTTTTTAAACTTAAATATCTCACAGGCAAGTCGAAAAATCATGAAAGTTGAACCATAAAATTCAGTGTTTTCTCCTATACGATTTGTCGTCCTTCAAGTTATACTTTCGACGAGTTTTTTTTCTTCGTTTTTTAGTGGGTTTCACAAACTAACACATGTGTTAAAGTGTTCCGTTTAAGGTTTAGGGGTTAGGGTTTCGGGTCAACCCCAAACCATTGTTCGGGTAGGTAGGATGGCAAATCGAAGAGGAGAAAACGATAAATTTTATGGTGCATTTTTTATGATTTTTCGACTTACCATTTGTGAGATATTTAAATTTAAAAAATGTGGGGAAATGAGTATTTGATGAAAATGAGTTGTTAAGATTGATTCGCTATTCTCACTCAAAATTGTTGTACTCATTTAAATCATACTTCTAACCGAATATATCAAACACTTCTTACTATTTGTACCACAATTCCCCAACACACGAACTCTCTTTAGAATCTTAAAAAGTTCGGAAGTTCCTTACTCACCAAGATGAACAAAAGACTAACCACTTTTTCAACACCTTTTTTTGTGTGGATTTGAGCAATATATTTCTGTCTGCCAAACTAACGACGCCCATTGATGTTTAAAGAAGAATTACTACAAAGGATGTACAACACCGCTCCATTTGCATCTTGATGAGAAGAAAATGATTCTTTTATCTAAGAATAATTCATAGCTTGTACATACGTCTTGCATTTTATTTGACAGCGCATAATTCTGTACAGTATGAAGAGCATCGAATCATATCATATTTTCATTAAGACAAAATGTCTACCTTTAGGAGTTCGGAGTGAGTGTCAAGCCTGTTAATAAAACATTAATTAACATTTATAAGAGTTAATACATTTTCTTAATTAAACTTAGAATTTAAAGATGTAAAATTACTAATATATCATTTTTTATCATTTCATTAAATATTATAACTGTAATCATTAATTACATAATCAATAAATTGACACACCCTTCCATATTAGAATCATGAAAACTGTATTAATCTCAACTAGTTTTATTCCTCTACTATCAATAAGAAATATTACTGAATTTTATTTTACTATCACAATAATTGTTAGATGAGTATATTTGAAATTGGTGACGAATCAACATCATTTATAATAAACTTTGAATTTCGTTACTTAGTACGGATGGCTTTCTAGTTTTATTAATTGATGATGATTGATGATACCATCTTAAATTAATGGTGTAAAAGCTCAACTGCTCAAGTCACAAGGCAATTAATGCCCAACCCATCGCGTTTTAAGAAGGGTCCAACTTGACCACCTTGTAAGGCCCAAATTTGAACCTGTTATAAGAGGCCCAACATGTAAACTTGGATTGCAATGCAAGGATCGTCGGTTTTCTCTCTCTCGAAACATAATATAAAATTGGAGAAATAACAAGTTCACAAAAGATTTACAAAAAATGTTTACAAATTGAGTTGGACCAATTAAAAGAGGAGAGATAAATAAGAGAGAGAACTCACAAATGATTTTGATTGGTTGATTACATATGCTATGTCATTTTCTGAAAATATTTTTGTAAAAATTATGTAAGTATAGCATTGCTCATAAAATTGAAACATAGAGGAAATCAACAAACATACAAATTGAAACCTTTGATATAGAGATTACTGACTTCTGATTTTATTTAAATTTATTTTTTTAGAAAGACAACCTACATTACATATCCATAAATGATATATACAACTACCATGATTGTATACAAACTGCTTCTCATGAGGTTTGATTCCAACCACTAGGTTGAAAGGTTCTTCTTATACCGTTAAGTCATAGGTGCTTTGGAGATTTTGGTTAAATTGAACGCTTAATTAATCAAATCTAAATAACAAACTAAACCAAGGGCAAGCTAACTCACATATTGGGTGGGGGTTCAAGAGTCTTGATTCATGTGTGTATATATTTCTTTATGCTTTAAAACTAAAATGGATGTAGATATTTGTCCCATCTTTTCAAAGGCAATATCATTTGATTGGGGCTACCATGCTTTGAAATTTGAACACATAACTTAAGTGTACTTATTTCCATACTTTTTTATATTGAGCCATCATCACAAAAGACCCTTTCCTTTTTCATCAAATATATACACTTCGTATTTGCTATTACTCCAAGAAATATACTATACAGAGGTTAATCCAACTAGAGGTTAATCTAATCGTTCATTCTTACTAATATAGATAATTAACGGGGAACTGATAATAGACGACAAAACTCGCCCTTGTTTGGTCCCCTTCGATACATGAAGCACCCTCACAGGTTTTTACAGGACAAATTAAGTTTGGAGTACATTGATGTTAAGATCCATGCACCATGTGATTCTGTTCATATGTTGTACATATGGTACCCGAATAGGTATAAGAAAACCCCTAAAGAAAAAGAAAAAAAAAACATACTAAGGCAAGAGAATTAAGGGAAGTGAGGAATACATGTCGGCATTGGAGAATATTGGCAAGTGTATGTGTCAGCGCATAGGGCCTTCAAAATTTAGGGCCCCAAATTTACGAGATTTGTTATATATTAGTATATAGGTTCAATGTGGGGAAAAAAACTATTGTGATATTTGAAGTATAAAAATAAAAGTGTGCACTTTCTAGAATAAAACATTTTGAAGAGAATCTAACTGATGAAGCAGATGTTTCATTTTCTGCCGAGGAGTCATTTTGATTGAAATATTAATTTTTGTGTTGTCGATCAAACAATTGTTTCTCTTAAAAAAAATATTCGAGCAATACATACCATGTGACAAGACTTTTGATTTAGTGTTTATTCTAACAAGTTATACTTCTTTGATGACAAGAGTCTTATTTTGTGCTGTAGTCATCTTAAAATAAAGCACTCACGACTAGTGGACAACCTGATATTTATGCAAATGAACTCTATGTGAAGTTAAAGTTGCTTAAAAAATTCTTGTCTTGTACCTATATGAGACCTATTGATCTGAAACAAAACGACTGCTTTCCTAATTCGATTATTCCATATAGAGTATTCTACCATAACTATAGCAACCGCGGAAATAAGTTTTTCAAAAGTTAAGTTGTTGAAATTATATTTGCTCTCTACAATGTCACAAAAAATGCTTAACGAATTGACAATGATGGCAATAGATAATAATCTAACAAAAATTGATTCAAAAGGTTTAATTAATTTTTTTTTGTGAAGAATAGCTCTTTTAATGAAGAATAAAAAAAGTTAGTTTTTCAGAATCGCTAGATAATGACTTTGTATTCTTGTATCTTTATATAATTCTCGTAATATTAATGTATTTTTATATATATTCTTTTGAAATTTTTTTGTCTATTTGAGTTTATATTGTACCTGGCCTCCTAAATTCATTTGCGGCCCCTGTATGTCGAAGGGAAGTGGACCATATATGCAGCAGACATTCATGGGAAGCAGCCTGCTCCACACATTCTATATTTGTACTTGAATCATTACATTGCTTCAAACTAACAAAGTATATTTTTTTATCGGGTTTATAACTTTGGAGTGTATCAAACTTTACATATTATACTACTTATTGAGTTCACATTTAAAATATTTTTATTGTATGTATCTATGTTAAAAATGTCTAGGCGTACGTCTATTGTATGTTTTCCGGCTATATACAATGGCGATTGATATATCGACCTTCCATTTTGATAAATACACCTCAATCATGTACAGTACAACATGTTAATACATGATTGTGGTGGATTTATCAAAATGAGTTGTGGATATATCATCACCCATATACAATAGATCGATCGACATTTACTTTATACATAAAATTATTTACTTTATACATAAAATAATAAGTGCATTAAATCAATATCACTCATTAACAAAAGTTGATATAATTAACTTTTTTGGGGATCATTTCCAAATGCACCTAGCTAGCTAGTATTACAAAATGTATTTCTTACTTAATTAACTTATTTAAAAGTTTTTTGGGAGTCCATAGTAAAAACAAAATAAGTATGCCAAACTAGCTACATATGAGTAATGCTTAAAAAAAATTAAGAAATTAATTATATATAGAAAAATAAGTAAATAAAAACTTTTAAAAAGAAATGATACAACACACGGCCACAGAGAAGTGAAGAAAGATAAAAAGAAAAAAACAAAGCAGGAATCCAGTAAAAGTTGGAAAAGCATAGAGACATTGTTGATTGTTGGCCTCATCATCTTTTCTTTATTACTTCTTTTTTTTCTTCATATTATTATTATAATAATTAAAATATAATAATAATATACATCTTTCTTTTAATCAATTTCCACTTACGACTTATTACTTAATTCATTATATCACACTCCTACCTTAAAACCAGGTTTTGAGAAATGGGACGTTTCAATTTTTGTGCATACCAAGACATGTCTAGGTTAACTAACATATATATTTATTTTTATCTTGATATGTTTAGGCCTCGATCTAAGACTTGTTCATATAACTTTCATTATCATGTGGATTTGTGTTGTAGGCTTTACTTATTGAACGTGATGACATTTATTATTATTTAAAAAAAAAACCATAAGTGCATAATTAACAATCTTATATGTTTTATTTTTGGGGAAGTTCAAAGTAAAGCTTGACACAACGAATTATGGATTTTATAAAAATTAACGTAATAATAATAATAATAATGTAAAATGAATCTAAAGTAAAGTCCAATCACGTGTCACATTATAAGATTTAACATTTTTGGTTCAATGATTATAGCAATTCAAGTTACCCAATATAAGTAGCTTTTGTCCTTGAAATAGAAATCACCATAAAAGACGCATCAAAAGTTCACAAGAAAACTTATATTGCTTATTTTTTTATATGTCGTCATTCATGTGTTTTATCATGTTCAATACTCACATACCATATAACTTTAATAATTCATTAAAATATATGTACCACGTACAAATTCTGATGTATATATATAAGAGCTTTACCACCATTTTGTTATCTCTATACCCTTTCTAATATACCCTCTTAATTTCAACACCATCCTCTAGCCTCATTTACTCACAATGGCCGTTGATTCGGTTTTAAATTCTGTTTTCTATAACGACTTTGAGGAGGAAGAAGAAGATTACATAGACATGGAAGTAAGTTCATTCCAAAATCTTTTATGTCACTCGAATCAAAATGAATTTGAATTTCAAATGTTTTCGAGCTCATCAGACAGAGAATTAACCTCAACTTCTCCGGCTGATGAGCTCTTTTACAAAGGAAAACTCCTTCCTCTTCATCTTCCACCTCGTTTACAAATGGTCGAAAAAATCCTTCAAGATAGAAACAAGGACACTTTCGACGAATTCTTTAGCACCCCATTAGGCACAAGCGCTTACACTACACCTATTGCAAATACCCCATTTGGGTCTTGCAATATTTCGCCTTCGGAATCTTGTCAAGTTAGTAGGGAACTCACTCCAGAAGAGTACTTTCTTGATGATATAAATATAAGCGAAAACCCTAAAAAATCATGGACCAAAAAGCTTACTCTAACTAAACAATCTTCTTTTGGATCGAAACTAAAGGCGTCTAGAGATTATCTCAAGTCTTTCTTTGGTAAATCGGTCGGTTCAGATGAATCTAGAACCAAAATTTCAAGAACTAGTGGAAAGAAACAAAAAGAAAAATTCGATAGTAAGAATAGTGGTCATCGACATCATAGAAGATCATTCTCGGGTGCAATCAAGCGATTTTCAACAACAAACAACACTATGTCCGGGCCTTCTTTAATTTCAAATCCGAGTAATTCAAATAGCTCTAGTGAATTGGCAGTTCATCATAGAAGAATCAACACAAGTTCTGAGATCGAAAACCAGATACAAAGTGCGATTGCACATTGCAAAATGTCACAACAACATGTGTTACACACAAGAAATAAGACCATAGGTGAAATGGGCTTTTGCGCTATAACTGCATCAAAAATTGTATGTGATGATCAAGAAAGACAAATACTTTGTAGGGGTTGATTGAAAGAAACAAATACTACGTATTTATTAATGTCAAAAAAATTGGTGTCATTTTTGCGCATAGTTAAAATTGCAGGGTATTTTGTACTTTATGTCTTATTTACAGGATGGTACTTACTTATAATTATTTCGATTTTTACATTAGTAATAATCAGAATTGGATGTTTAGAGTTTAGAGAGTAAATTGAATAAAGTTGTGGAAATATGGGTAACTATATGTATATATCAATACGCACAAATCTTAATTCAATTAAAGATATATGATGGGTTTTTTAGTGTAGTTGTAGTCAAACTAAGTGTGATCAAAACAAAGAAAACAACTAAAGACCGGGAAAGTGAAATCAGTGGCTCTGGGCTAATACTACATATGGTGACATCGCTGCCATAGTGCCACCTACATCAAATTTATATCTTTGGAACTATAAAGATACAAATAATATGAGGTAAAACCGACTCTTTGACGGTCCTTACCGACCAGTTCCACGATCAACATGAATAAGGTAAATCACGTAACCTGTAGTTAAAGGAATATGGAGACGGTGATTATTGAACCCGTGACCTCTATCGTGATGTTGCATGTCCCCCACCACTAGGCTACCATCACATGTATATAAACAATATAATTTATAGCATAGTATGTGTAATGTGTTCGACCTTAAAAACTTACTATATTTATGATACATCTTCTTTATATTTGAGATGATGTAAATACCATACGCCTAATTTGAAAAATCACATTCAATTAGATAATGGTTTGTAAATATTTATCATGTGACACCTATTGTGATTCCTAATACAAGAGTAAAAATAGGGATAAGCATTCCAAATGTTCTTACCAATACACAAATGTATAACTTCTAGGAATTTCAATTTCTTTGTCAATGTCGGGTTGTTATGACTTTAGGAAGACTTTGGGAAGGTCAACCCTTATCTCATTTCCTCTCTCTGAAAAATCACATTCAATTAGATAAATGGTTTGTAAAAATTTATCATGTGACACTACATTATAAATTGTTTTAATATCGTTCATCACTAATCCACATTAAAGCTATACATGTGTGTCTCTTAACAACATTTGACGGACACCTGATACTATCAAGAAACGATATAATGTAAGTATAAAAATATATGCATTCACTTTAAAGCAGAAAAGGGATTCAAAAACCAGACATAAACCCTTATATAAGTATGCTTTAATTTGATTAATTTAATCATTGGGTAACCCAAAATCTTAAACTAAGTTAAGATGTCATCCACCATATATCACCACTTTTGCTTAATCCTATTAATTGAGCTTTAACTTTTAGAAAACTTAAACCATAATTTTTTTTAAAAATGTGTATAATTAAATCTATTTGTCATCTTTACAAGTTGCAATAAATAATTGTTTGATGGGACCAAATTCTCATTAGAGACCGACTAATTATCTCTATTTGAAAAACAAAACTTTATATATCACTGTTAATTAATGTTAATACTAATCGCCACAACTATTTTGTTGGATAGAAGACATGTAAACATATTAATAGTTAAGCGTTAAAATGGGACTGAACTTGATATATAATATTAGGAATAACTAAGTTACGCATGGATTTAATTTAAGGAAATCCAAAAAACAATGCCATGTTTATATATGTTGGAAAAACATTAATATAATCAGTGAGATTGTGTTTAAGTGTATATTGAATCGATGAGCACATCAAGGCTCTTTTTAATAAAATATGCATCTTTGTTATGAGTATTAGATTTAAACCCGTGCGATGCACGGCAATCGTTAAATACAATATGAATCAAATTACAATTTAGTTCATCTACAAGAATAAATAAGTACCGATAACCAGTTGAGTTATAAAGTGAAATAGCATAAACAAAGAGAAAAACTGGCTGGTCATGATATCCCAAAACAAGCAATCTAGAAATACAGATGCAACTATAATCTAGAATTCTAGAATAAATAAAATACCTATCACAATTATGTAAAACATCATCAATGATCCTTGTTGCGCATGATTAACAAAAATAGTGAGAATCTTAATGTAACACCCCCAAATTTTACTGATGCGCGGAAGCAAGCTTTGAGTGTTACTAATCAATAATCACAGCACAAAGGAAAAGTAAACGACATCTATATGCAACATTATCCCTTAATACTCAAAGTATTACATTAGTTGTAATTAAAGTACAAGCTCGGAGTTCAAAATATGTTTTCCTAGAGATTCTATTACATAACCCTTATAGCAAAATAATGCGACAGAATCTCCAAATTTGTATGCATGTGACTCGAGCTATAGTTTCCCCCTCAGGGTGAGCAGTCCTACTGCTGTGGTGTACCTGAGATATAAAGCTAAAACAGGTCAACCAAAATGGTTGGTGAATCTCACAGGTTTGTAAGTAATAACAGTTTTGAACACAAGGTTTTATCATCAGTAGTGCCCGAAGGCGTAAAATCGTGCCTTTGCCATCCTGCAAAGCAAGTAAGTTTACCATTGCTATGAGGCTCATAATCGAAGCTTAACCCGTAAGTAATGTGTTTGCCCCCGAGACATGCCCGAACGGAGCAAGCTGAGTAACGAATTAGTAGTCGCCCGGACCGCGGGCGGGGAGGGTCATTTCCCTAATGGATCCATTAACTATTGTTCGCGCTTAAGTACCATAACTAACGATATATGATGGAGGGACTTCCCCAAATAAATGGTAAGAAAACTCATGCAATTCCGTTTGGTGAATATGTAATTCAGTACTTGTGTTCATAAAAGCAAGCAATATATCTCACCCCAATAGTAAAACAGTAAAAAGTGGGGCTGTAAGACTCACCTGAGTCGAGTAAGCAAGTGTTTAATTCAATAAACGTGGTGTAGTAGTCCGTAGGTTCCCTGAACCCGCAACCTTCTAATGCCCTAAGCATATAAGGTTGTGTAAGTAAGTGAATGTCTTAAAAGACCATTCATGCTAGTGTTCATTCCACTAGTTATGTCCAAACACTTTGATTTGTTTGCATGTTCTGTTTATAGTTTGGAAACGTGTACGGTCTGTTGGTGATGGTTTGAAGTAATAATCTCCAAGTATTGTTTCATACATGTGTACATATATTGACATTTTGTTACTACTGGTAACTTGCTAACCCGTACCACTGTTAGTCTATTAACTTTGTTACCACTGTCTGCTTATTACTCGTTACCACTGTTCTCGTATTACTCATTACCACTGTTTCTATCTTACTCGTTATCACTGTTTTCGTATCTTCTCATTACCACTGTTTCTACCTTACTCGTTATCCGACAATAAGGTTATCCGAGAATTAAGTTTCGTGAAGTCTTATCTATCCGACAATAGGTATTCACGGAATATCAATTCCGACAATATGGATTCACGGACAAGGGTTTTCACGGACAGAAAGTTTGGGTTCAGATACGTTTTTCCTCTGACTTTAACTAATTATTTGACCAAGTTATACTTAAGTAAAATTTATGAAATTTTTATATGATGTTCCTCTATGTCTTAGCTTTCTAAGTAATATTTTTACGTTCAAAATGGTCAAACGACACTCGAGATATAATTTTTGAAAGGGTCGAGGGTCAAATTGTTACTTTCAGTGACATGTATTCAATTAAAAATTCATAACTTAAATTCTACCAAACTTCACAGAATGTGTGAGTAGGGGTTTTAAAGGTAACAATATTATCTAACTTTTCCATGTGGTTTCATCGATTTTTGATGGGTATAACTTGAGATATACCATTTTCAAGTTGACCAGAGTTTCTGGTCAGTTAGTACAGACCTGCTATTGTACTTTATTTGACTTATTAAAAATAGAAAACGACTGAGTTGGATCGTAAGGCTTACATATTTGTAAAGTAGACTCAAAATACTTCAATTTAGAGCTAAGAAATGTTAGATTTCATCAAGTTTTGGTTTGGTTATGCCCGATCTAAATTATTATCCAGTGGACAATGTTATTACCCAACGGTTTTCCGTATGTTCTTAACGATTTTAAGCTTTGTTTTGGACATAAATCAGTAGGTATGAAGCATCAACATGTTCATAAGCTTAATCCAAGTAAATCTAAAGAAAATGAAGGGTTTATACCAAGCCAAAACTGAGTTAGAGTCAAAATGGTCAGAGATGTTGCTGTTGTGCGCTGTCCGGGCTTTTCCTTGCAAAACCGATGAAGGGGAGTGATGGGGGTGATGGTGGTTGCTAGATTTCCTTGGAGGAGATGAGTGATGGTGGGGGAGGTGATGGCTGGTCGAATTTCAGAGAGAGAGGGAGCAGAATTGCAGTTGTGATTGTGTGTGTGTGAGAAAGAGATTAGGTCTATTGGGCTTGGCTTATTAAAAAGGGTTTGTATATGGAAATGGGTTTGGGCTTGGCTCTTGGGCCGTAGGTCTATTGGGCCTGATTTGGCCGGGGTCTGGGCCTAACCCATCATGGGTTGGGCTCGGGTCTTGGCCCTCGAGTTCGGGTTGCGTTTATTTGTCGGTTGATCGTTAATCGTGTGTTTTAAAAGTTAATAATTAACGTTTGATTACTCGTGCACATTCTCGATATGTAAATGACATTTGGGGTACTTAAGTATTTTTAAAGTACTTGTCTTAAGTATCTAAGACATATTTTGGTTCTAAATTTGCGTATTTCTCGTGTACGTTTCGTTTTATATTAACGTAGAATGTTTTCACGTATATTATTATATAATAATAATACCAAGTGAGTAATGGCTGTTTTATCTTCGAAGTCGGTTTACATGTCGTACGAAAAAGGCTCAACAACAGCCGGAGTTTCGGAAATTCCATCCGAGAAATTTGTGTACATCAAATCATTACGTACGGTTGTATATTCAATATACGTTATATTACAAGTAACTTAGTCCTATTTCATACTAATTACAGGTAATTACAAGCAAAGATTAGGGTATATTAGTACGCCTAAGTACGAGTTGTTACACTTAACACGTACAAATACCATCATACATTAAAATTAATATACATGATGATGTATCAAGTGATCATAAAACAACCCAATAGTTAAATGAGAAGCCTGAAAAGGAATGAAATATAAATATTTTTGAATAAATGTAGGGTTAATGTACAAATTTGGTTCTTGTACTTTGCGAAAATGTTCATGTGGGTTACTGTACTTTTAAAATATGCAATTGGATTACTGTACTTATAAAAATGTTCAATTAGGTAACCAAACTTTCTACATAATTCAATTGCGTTACTGTACTTGTAAAAATGTACTTAAGAATGTGCAATTGGGTCACTAAACTTTTAATTAAAATTAAGCAAAAATAGGCTTGCTGACATTTTTTAAAAGTATATTATGAAATTCAACATTTTTAAAGTTTAGTAACCCATATAAACATTTTTACAAAATACAGTAACAAAATTATACATTAACCCATAAATGTAAGAAGAATCTCTTGACTCACATAATCATAAATATGATTCTCATATACTCCGTACCATCATAGCCTCTAAATTCCTATAAATATGTAGGGTCAGCGATAGCAAATCTTGTAGTAGCAAACATCAAAGTTATACCCAAATTAAAAAGAGCCATAGAACATCGATCAAATCAACATGCTTACAATTGATAATACAAAATAACAACAAAAGTTGTCACAAATAAGAAACAACTTTAATACTAACAATCGTAAATAGTATAATACCTTTGATAAGTAGATTTTATAGTGACTTGTATAAAAAGCCACTATGGACATTACACATATAAAATTCAACAATACTCACTATAAGACAGATTAAACAAACTAATAATAAAATAGATAAATATACTACTCTAGTTAATAATCGTATCTTAGATTCTTTATTTACACGTATCATCTAGACTAAAACTTTTCATCCCTGAATCATGAAGTAAACAAACAAAACATAAATACTATATATCGGGGTTATCAATTATAACATAATTTTAAACATCTCAATGGATTCAGACGATCACTGACTATATAAACATCAAAAACTGTATACACCTTATTAATTGTAATTTGAAATATCAACACAAAATTTAGAATAAATAAAGATCGATATACATATATTTTTACCTTCAATAGAACATCTACTTAATGTTGTTTGCTGAGAAAGGTAACAGGCAAGCAGGCGGCAACATGTTTGTTATGTAGTTGAGTTAATGGTCTATTTAATTTATATAACAAGTAAATTAATAGTATGACTTTGACTTGCCCTTTAATTCTTCCGTATAGTTAATTATTTTATTTATATATTATTCATTTTTTATTTATAATTTATTCAAAATTTATAAGAGGTTGACATGTGTTATGGTTGCTTACGTGGTAAATTCTGGAGCGATCATTACTACTCGCTTAGTATATACCTAGAAGATATAGATATTGCTATAAACTATACAATGTGCTAATGACGTGTAAGACGTAAGGTGAAAGCTGTATTTATTAAGGATATGTTGTTTGTTAGTTCTGTCTTAAATGTTGTTTGTTAGTTCTGTCTAAAAGTTGTCTTAAAGTAATACAGTACATATTTACTTAGTGATATTATCAGTTATAATTGACATTTCTATCTATTAGCATTTGGTTATTTTGTAACTATATTATTACTATGTTTTTAACTTCTTATTTGTACACCAAGAGTTATTTAACTATAATTTCTCTAGTGATTGGCGTCTCAAATATTTTTAATGAATAAACTCAAGAACACGGTGTAAACTTGAAAAAACGGTGTAATAAACTCAAGAACACGGTGTTTGCGAAAATCCCAGTATTATATACAAAAGGAAAAATAAAGAAATTTTATATTCAAATTTATTTTCTCTTTTCTTTGGCTAAAAGCCTAAAATGCTAGATTGTAACAAATGTAAAACTACTCGTATATATATGTCTATAACTATAGAACTATAAATTATAATAGCATCTTTTGTTTGTTCAAACTAAATTGGAACAGTAAAATAATATAAGGTACCAATGTTGGTTCATAATTCATCCATATTTACTTGCTGAATATCATTACAACCCGTACATGTTTGTTTAATAAGATACAGGTAGAATTAACCCTTGAGCAGGAACCATCGAGTTCCTGCCGAGGGTTTTAATCCACCTACGCGATTAAAATTGCCTACAAAACAGGTCCCCAGGGTCACCAACAGAACGATCTGTGGTATGTAATAGTATACAATAAAGGTTTGAAATTATATCAGAATACAACATATCAATAACTACCCCAGCTCTTTTGAGATAATTAACGGGTCAAACGTGTTCAGTGTTCTTCTATGATTATCCAATTATAGCTTCTTATGCCATCAAGATTCCTGGTAACTTTACCAGAGAAAACCAGATATCAAGTATTCTGACATCATAATTCTGGGGGTCGATCGCTCACTAAACCTAACTATAAACATTAGAGTAACGACTGCATCGTGTTACCTCATATCGCGTAGATCCTGTCGACTTCTGAGTTGGAAAACTCAGAGTGATGCCATGAGTTTGAACCACTTTTCGCTTTCTCCTTCTTTCTCTTTGACCGTGTTTTCTTGGACTTAAACACGTAATAAGTCATGGTTCCAAGAACCCCTGCCATTATAACTCCTCCTACAACAGTGATCAAAATCGCAGCCCATTCATATTTTCGACCAACTACTATGTAAGAAGAAGCCATGAAAGCAACCGAAGTGCAAACAGAAGCCAACCACATGAGTTTATTAATCACCTCAACCACCCTTCTTTCGGCTTTTGTCTCACCTCTAACCAACGTAATCTGAACCACCACCACTGCTAACGAAGTGAAAAGTGCAATCGCGTTGAAAATGAAAAAGATTTTGAACGAGACCCTGTCCACCACCACCGCCATCCCGTCATTGTCATCGCCACCAGGGACTGTGAAAATGGCAGCAAATGCAACAGTTGCGAAAAGCACAGCCACCACAGTGACTGAATTGGTGGCGTTGTTGATTCCTTCACGGTGAAGCTTCCTGAGTTCTTTAGCGATTCCGTGGACATTCTTGTTGGTTTTCTTAGTTTGTATAAGTTGCGTGTGGACGTCATTTTTAATCTGAGTTACGGTGTTTCTTAACTCGTCTCTTGGCTGGTTCAGTTCGTTTGCTCTGACTGCACCGCAACGAGTAAGGCAGGCTTTTATATCGGAAGAGTCTTCGGATAAAGGAAGGCCTTCAGCTATGTCAAGAGCGGTTTTGTGATCTCGGGTCAGTGCATTCACATTAGCACTGGTATCAGGAAGGCTAAGCAACTCGTTTACTATCTGCAAGAGCAAGAGAACATATCTCAACCTCTTTAATTATAGATGAGTCAACTCGGGTTCCGTTTTATCTCAAATGTGGCAAATAAAGCTTAGATTAAAAAAAATAGAACAAGTCAAATGGTCGAATTGGGTCCAACTGGTTTAAAGTCACCCAAAGTCTATCCTTTAAGCATACATTATCCTAATTTGTGCTAATATTCAGATATTATTGTTATATTATTGGTTTTGTTATCTTAAAAAAGAAAAATCTAATTATTTATAACGAAAAAGAAAAACTGGACAAAAAAAGTGTCTCTGAATCAACCTAACGCAACTGGGCATGTTTTGACCCATTACCCAACCCACCAGACCCTGCCATCTTGCCACCTCTAGTAAATTAGCAGCAGTATAGAATTTCTGAGATAAGATTCCATACAGGGTTGTGAAGATCACAA
The DNA here is from genome assembly GCA_963422505.1 of Pseudognaphalium luteoalbum. Lineage (NCBI taxonomy): Eukaryota > Viridiplantae > Streptophyta > Magnoliopsida > Asterales > Asteraceae > Pseudognaphalium > Pseudognaphalium luteoalbum. The sequence goes on along the minus strand of OY730195.1, from coordinate 5,567,990 downwards.
AGAAAAAAAATCAAGTCTACCTCTGCTCTTTTTTTCCTGGTAGCCACATGCAATGCAGTAAAACCCGACTTGTCTGGCAACATAACAATAGCTGCATCAGCCTCCAGTAACAATTTCACAACTTCACTGCTAACCCCTTTCACAGCCATATGTAATGCAGTCTGTCCTTTCTTATCAGTCCTTCTAGCTAGCAGTGGATCCTTATCAAGTAAAGCCTTCACAATCTCCACATGCCCGGATCGAGCTGCTAAATGCAATGCATTTTTACCGTTGGATCTTTGAATATCTAACAAGCTACGGTCTTTCGATAGTAGCTCCTTAACAACAGCAGTGTGTCCTCTTGTGGCTGCAGTTATGAGAGGTGTTGCGTTTCCTTGGGATCTCGTCTGGCATAGTGACGAGTCATGGTCAAGTAGTAGTTGGACCACAGCTACAATAAAGAGTAAACATACATACGTTAGCATAAACTCATGAGCCATTTACGAATGCAAAAGAATATAATGTTTGAATTTGCCTTCTGAAACTTATCACCACAACTTGAATGATCAAAATTAGAATAAGATAATTAGTTGACCTAATACAAAGGTAAGTTTACGTTCCACTTAAATATCAGTTTTCTTACAACAACTTATTACCTTCTTGTCAATTACACAAAAATTTAGCATATAAAAATCTTAAAAAGAAGTTTCGCAAAAAAAATTCACAATTTAGCAAAAACAGTCAAAATTTTGCCAAAAAAAAACCCTTATGAATGTTTTATATATATATATATATTGAGAAACTGTTAATAAGATTATTTCCCCCAAAAAACATCCCCTATTTGATGTACAAAAAAAACTTAATTACCTTATGTGTTCAAATCGATACAAAGAACACCTTTCTAGTGGAAGCATCATTCCATTAAAAATTGTCTTAGACATCTTCCATTTCTAGTGTACATTACTTACTGAAATTAATAAACAAAAATAAGTTGAAGAGCTTTACCATCATGTCCTTGACTAGCAGCTATATGCAAAGTATCAAACTCTAACCGACTCTTCCTCATGATTGTTTCTTTATTAGAATACTTCAACAGCTCCTTCACAACCTCAAGATGCCCTTTCTCAGCAGCCGTATACAATGCCGTCTCACCCAACTCATTCACCTCATTCACTACCGACGCACGAATTTCCGCAACCTCAGCATCAAAATCTGCCCCACTTAAATTCCCCACCATTTGTGAATCAATATCAAGAATTTGCTTCACTGCCGTAAGATCCCCACGTTGGGCAGCTAAATGAAGCTCGGTATCATTATGCCTACCTGTCACTTGCTTGACATACTTTTTCTTTCCAGCTTGATCCATCCGCTTACCCGAATTCGAAAGCACCAGTGCAGGAGCCGTGGCAGAAGACGGGGAAGGCGATGGTGATGGCTCACCAAGAGGATTTTTGTTTTGATTGTGCTTCGTTGGAGTCATTAGTCCCTTTTCTAAGTCTAATACACAATTAAACAATAATTATTGAGTAACAATAACACTATCAGATTTTCACACAACTAGATCATAACATGATGACACCTACGGGTAATTAAAAATTGCAAACTTTTTCTCAGTTACCACATCAATTTTGAGCATATTTTAAATCTATTAAATATAATAAAATTGAACTAATTTAGTTGGTTGTTAATTTACAGTCACATTAACTTTTAATTGGATACTTCAAAGCTAAGCAAATGTTATAAAGTTCCCTATTGGAAATAAGCAGATGAAGTATGTAATATTGTATTTAACAAAAACTATATACATAAATCCTTACACAATCAAACAATTTCAATTTACAGTAGCACATAATCATACATCAAGATCATATAACAAAATGCAAACTTTTTTCGTGAACTATATTTACTTTTGAGCATAACTTTAATCTATCAAATACAAGAGCTTGAATAAATTAAACTGATTGTCATCTTATTGTAACATCTAACTTTAACTGGATACTTTTAAACTATGGGAATCTGCAGATAAACTATGTACTAGTAAATTCAACAATTAACAATATGTATACATACAGAGAAGATAGTTAAGGTAATTTCGAGAAATACCTTCATCAATAGGTGAAGCCATGTTTGGATTGGATTAAGAGAAGAAACCCTAAGGAATTGAAATTGGGAATTGGTAAAGTTTTGATGGAATCTTGGATTGGATGCCAGGAATGAATGAATGTGTTTTGATTAGAGAGAGAAAAAGAACAAACAGAACAGGACAATCAAAGGGAAGGTGTAAAGAAACTTCAAACACTCCCCACTTGAGCATATGCAAAAAGTTCTAGCCCTTTAACTTTACTTAACCTAACAATATCTCCCCTATATTTTCTTTTTATATCAAAATTGGTCTACATTTGTGTAATGCTGCAAAAGGGGACTCGTAATGTTGTTAATTGTACTGAAATTCATGAGGATGTAATGGAAAATGATAACAACAATTCAGAAATTAATTAATATATGTACTCACATCACAATAAATTCAATATTCCATGTACAACCCTTCTTATACATGTTCATCCTCATTAATAACAACCCTAACAATTATCGGTATTGTGAACATTCGAAAAAAAAAATGAAATATGATAGTTGGAAAAGTAACCATATTAACCCAAAAACACATCAAATCAAATCGCATTCTATTAGTAACTAATGTTGGCCATACCAAAATGATCCATTTAAATGTACATGGACCTTAAATTCAAGAGGTTCAATTTCGTGGGACGTTTGGGACCTTGCATTATTCTTTTCTCAACCGTTCTTTTAAACAAAACAAAAGCTTAGCCACCTTTTCATGTTATCTCTAGTCTTGACTCTAGTGGTCACTTGGTTTGACTATTTTAATAAAGAAAACGTAAACGAGAAATGCACATGTATATTGTTTAACACTAAATGAGTAAATGTAGTTGTCAAAGTCGGGTGTTATGGTGACCAGTTTTTATTTATTTTATTTAATATTCGTAAGTTATTAATAAGCTAGCAACTACGCACTACAACGGATTTGTTGATTCTTCACACTATTCTTCACGTTTTTTGTAAAATATATAATTAAGTTTTTCACACTTATTATTATTAATGTGTATAAAATATTTACGATAATACATGTGAAGAATGGGTAAGGACATAAAAATGCAATTAACTATGGTCTGACATTCATAGTATATACTAAACTATTCAGGCTTCCATTGTATGTAACAAACTAGTTATTTCTTTCCATTGTATGCAATTTTCGGCATTTTTTCCATGTGTCATCTATATAAGATGTCACGTGTCATCCTTACAAGTTGACACGTCACCAAATTGCATACAATGGAAAGAAATAACTAATTTATTACACACAATGGAAGCTGAATAGTTGAGTACACACTATGAATGTCAGGTTATAGTTAATTACATTTTAATGTACTTACCCCTGTGAAGAAATATACAATCTTAACATTTATAATTGTGGGAAAAAAATATTCATACTTACAAGTGTGAACAAATTCAAACTTCTTCACACTTATAGATATGAAAATTATTTGTCACACCTAATTTCTTCATACAAGAGGAAGCGTGAAGAAATTAAGTGCCAGAAAATAATTTTTATTCTTTTAAGTGTAAATTTTTTAGCTTTGTTTATAAGTGTGAATATATTTTTTCACTATTATAAGTGTGAACATGATTTATTCAATTTTTTACGGATAATAATATAGACATTTTCTATATGAGTGAAGAATATAATAAAAAAAATATTCAAAATATCAACTGAATTAGTTGGACACACTTGGCATGTCCCTTGTGCTATATTTCTTTTTCCTCTTATATAAATCCACTGATCAAAGAAGAATCCGATCATGTTACATCCTGCATTACGAATGCTTCAAGCCATCCGATGAACGCAAAATTTCCGCTGAATATTCAGGCGAAATGGTCACGCGAAACCACAACATATGCCATGAAGAACTTAGGTTTATGTTACGAACCATAGTTAGTTCTGGCATCGGTGAAGATACTTATATTCCAAGAAACTTCTTCTTAGGTCGAGTAACAGATGCTACGCTAAGCGAGACTATATGAAATGGACGAGTGCTTAATTTACAAACACTCTAGACAACTTAGTCAACCAATCTAAAGTTTCCCCACAAGATATCGGCATACTAGACTACTAGTTGTCAATGTCTCTATGATGGCTCTAATACCGGCCATCACTAACATCACGAATTATCAACCACTACAAGACGAAAGAAGCTATCAAGTCATATAATCTTTCAGGAATGGGATGCAGTGCAAGTTTGATCTCAATCAACCTAGTTCAAAACATATTAAAAAGTATCGAAACAAACTTGCACTTGTCCTAACCACAGAATCAATTGCCTCAAACTGGTACGATGGCAATGATAAGTCTATGATTCTCTCAAACTGTTTGTACGTTTCGTTGTGGGGGTTGTTTGGTCTTGTTAACCAATAAAAGAGCTTTAGAAACCCGAGCCATGTTTAAGTTAAAATGTTTGGTTCGAACCCATTTGGGATCAAGCAATGAAGCTTACACATGTTGTATGCAACAAGGAGATGACCAAGGAAATTTAATTAGGATTTTTGTTAGGGAAGTCCATACCAAAAATAGGGACACAAGCTCTAACCGGAAACCTAAGAAACATAGCACCAAAGATATTGCCATTAACCGCTATCTTTCGTTTCATTTTACTAACAAATATCCAAAAGTTCGGTGCTATATATATGGATATTAAGGTTAAAAAGAAAGCAAGTTTGAACTTCAAGTTGGGTGTGGACCATTTTAGTTTGCATCCAAGTGGGAAGGCTGTGATGGAAGGGGTTCAAGTGAGCTTGGGGTTCAGCAACTACGATATGGAGCCATGGAGGATGACACTTCGTAGATTCAGGAACACGGCAGCAAGTAGCGTTTGGTATGTTTTATGGTACATGGAGGCAAAAAAGAGGTTAGAAGGGGGAGATAGGGTTTTGATGGTTGGATTTGGAGTGGGGTTCAAGTGTAATAGTTGTTTGTGGGAGGTTTTAAGGGATTTGGGCGATAAAAATGTTTGGGAGGATTGTGTTGATGCTTTTCCATCAAGAAGTGATCAAATTAAACCTTATTTACAGAAATTTGGATGGGTTAATCAAGAGCCTTATATGCCACCAACGAATACGCCTAGTCAGTTGGTCTGAAATATTAACGTGACATGAAAAAGAAAAATGGTTATTCCAAATAATCAAATTAGTTATCTCAAGTTGGACCGGATCCTTTGTATATTCTGGGCTTCACCTTATTCATATATTCGGATGCTAACAGGCCTTATAGCATACCCGGGCTTGAGTCTAATAGGCCAAGTTACAATATGTGTGTGACAACAAAAATAAATGCAGCAAGAGATGTGGCTAGAATTACCCTACCTAAAAAATTTGTCCGAACTTTTTTTTTTTTAATATGTATTTGGTTAAATGTCAATTTTCCTGGTACATTAAAGGTTAGTTTATTGAATTTATCTAAGAAATAAACGATTAATGGTAATAAGTGAGGATAAGATGGGAAGTTAAATGATTTTTAATATTTATCTTTTGTAAGTTTACAATTATTTTGAAATATATATATAAATGAAATGATGATTAACGTGAACATTTATTTTACCAACATATTTGATATTTTACGTGTCCACGGATGTTTTATGATCCCCAATCAATTAATTATCGAAATACGAATATAGTTATTTTAAACGGTGGGTGGATCGCTAGATGCCGTCAAGATTCACGGCAACATTAAAGGTGTGACGAGTAGCTTAATGCTTGCCATTAACTCATCAACGTACACCACATGATGCAGCTTGCGGCAAAGAAAAGAAATATCCTGTAACTATAGTTTATATATCTACACCTAAATTAAAATCATCGTAAATATATGTAGATAAATTAAGTATTACTCCGTATAATCAATAGATAATAATAATAGGAATGATACGAACTTGATGAATTGCACCAATTAAGTATTACTAATTAATCAGAACCGGTGGCCCAACTTAACGATGAATTGCACCAATTAAGCATTCACTAGCAAATAAAATGTTTATTATACATCAAATTTAGGAGACGTAGAGCCTATACAAATATGAAATCAAATGTATTCTGCGATGAACAATAATCTTTGTTTTTCAACAGCAATTATACATGTTCAATAATATATAATCAATCCTTTTTGTTTATTTTTGCTATTTTGAATAAAAAATAATATCTAAATATCATTTAGATTTGTAACATCAGCTAGATATCGATGATGATTCCAAAATAGCTTCAAGTGCAGTTGCTGCATTTTCTTCATTAATCCATCCATATTTCTCCAAATAAGGATTAAGTAGTGATTTTGGTGGAAAATTATCAACACAATCCTCCCAAACATTTTTATCATCCAAATCCCTTAATACCTCCCACATGCAACTATTACACTTGAACCCGGATCCGAACCCGATCATCAAAACCCGGTCTCCCTTTTTCAATCTCTTCTTTGCCTCCATATACCCTAAAACATACCACAAGGCACTTGCTGACGTGTTCCCAAATCTGTGCAACGTCATCCTCGATGGCTCCATATCATCGTCGGACAACCCTAAGCTTCGTTGAACCCCTTCGATAACCGCTTTCCCGCCGGGGTGCAAACAAAAGTGGTCCACACCCAATTTGAAGTTCAAACTCACCTTCTTTTTAACCTTAATATCCAAATACTTAGCACCAAACTTTTGGATATTTGTTAGCAAAACGAACCGAACTATGGCACTTAATGGCAATATCTTTGGTGCTATGTTTCTTAGATTTTCGGTTAAAGCTCGTGTTGCTGTTTTTGGTAGGGTTTTACCAAGAAAAAACCCTACATGGCCTTTGTCATCTTCTTGTTGCCTGCAACATGTATGAGCTTCGTCACTTGATCCCAAATGGGTTCGGACCAAACAATTTAACTTAAACATGGCTTGCTCTCGTAGAGCCGGTTTGTTAGTCAATAGTATTGAACTACCCCCACACCGAAACAAACAATTGGTGAGGATCATTGACCTCTCATTCCCATTGTACCAATTTGGCGCGATTGCCTCCGAGGTTAAAACAAGAGCGAATTTGTTTTTATGAGTTTTGAACATGTTTTGGACTAGATTGATAGATATCAAACTCGCACTACATCCCATTCCAGAGATATTAAAAGATTTAATATCTTCTCTCATTTTGTAATGGTTGATGATTCGCGACGTTAGTGATGGCACTAAAGTCATCACAGAGACATTGACAACAAGTATGTCAATGTCTTGTGGAGAAACCCTAGATCGACTAAATAGTTTATCTAGGGTGTCTGTAAAGAACTCATCCATTTCAAACTGACAATCACTTAATGTAGAGTTTGTTCCTCGTTCTAAAAAGAAGTTTTTTGGGCCATAAGTATCCTCTCCGATGCCAGAGCTAACTATGGCTCGTAAAAGAAACCTATACTCTTCAAGACCCAAATTCTCGCATCGCTTCATCATCTCTCCAGCAAATTCTGTGGACACTTTCCGGTCATTGGGCGGTTTGAAGCACTCGTAATGCAAGATGTAACATGCTTGGCTTCTTGTTTTTTCAATGAATTTGTAAAAGAGGTACAAGATACATACTACCAAGAGACATGCTAATATTACAAGCATCATAACATTTGAAGGTAAGGTCACTGGTGTTAATTTGTGTGTGTATACGTGAGTCAATATAACGTTATTTATAGGCAATTGATTGAAGAGAACTCTTTATAAGTTCGGGTGTACGCCACAAATATGACATATTGTACGTATTTAAACTTATAAAGAGCTATATTAATTGTTATAGGCTTTAATTAATCTATTAATTATTACTCGATCCGTATTAGATTAAATGTTATAGGCCATTCATCAAATTAAACTTGTACTCTGGTTATAATACACTCAATATCCATTGAATATGGGTTAAAAATAGAGTTTATTATTTTGTTATGTATTAAACTTTACATTTATTATTACTGAATTATTGCATAAAACATACTTTTATTTATTTTTTTATGTTTATTGAACTTGTAAAAATAAAGTTTAATATATGACGAAACAATAAATGACCGTTTAAAATACGATAATTTTGCTTTTTTTGTTTTGGATAAAAGGGGACGGTACCCCAGGAAAAACGTAATTTTGTTTTCAAACACTTATACACAATATGTGTTTAAGCAATTTAACTTTTCCATACAAACAAACCATCAGGTCATCCGATGAGTGTTAACTTGTACACAAATCGTTCCCAACAGGTTCACAAAACCAGTGTTCACCTGTGCACAATTGGCGATTGAAAAAATAAAAATTCAATTGTTAAGTTATCAAACCAGTGTTCACCTGTGCACAATTGACGATTAAAAAAAATATATTCAAATGTTAAGTTATCAAAACTATTCCGACTTTGTTCACATATACATGCAAGGCTTTGTTCAAATATGCACATATAAGTGTTCACAAGTGAACTATTTATAAAAATAAAAAAGCGTAGCCTGAAGAAATCTAGACATAGCAAATTAAATGTGTTCGTGTTCATCTATGAACAACTCAATTTTGTGCGACTCTAAAACTGATTTGATCATAAAAAACATAAAACAAATTTGCATTTTATCAATATACATGACTACAAGACTAATTTGATTTAAACATATTTAATTTAATGCATGGGTTCTTGTTTTATTGATGGTGTATACAACGGAGAAGAAGAGTCTGATACACGATGGTAAAAAATAGATTTTTATTGGTGAAAAATCTTAATAAATTAATTAATTATGATAATTAATTATCTTGACAGAATTCCATTGGTATCCTTCTTATTTACACTCATGCCACTTTCAATATCATCCGCTCATCTATTAAATCGAACGGTTCAAGCATGGTTGTCAAGGTTCTCTTAATTCTCAATTGAACCTCCACCTATATATATATATGGTTGGGTTTTTGTGAGAACAAAGGGATTCCGTGAGAACGGTGAGAACATATTTTAGTCATCTATTTTTTGATCAAAAAATCTGATTTTGGAGGTGACACTTTTGTAAATACTTTGAAGTTTGATTTTGGAGGGTTCACATCACCTTTGCTCATGTGAAAGGTTTTTTTTTAGTTTCACATCATTTTGCTCATGTGAAATTTTTCTTTTTTATAGCTTCACGTCATTTTGCTCATGTGAAGCTTTTTTCTTTTTTAGCTTCACATCATATTGCTCATGTGAAGTTTTTTTTTAGATTCACATCATTTTGCTCATGTGAAACTTTTTTTAGCTTCACATCATTTTGCTCATGTGAAATTTTTTTTAGCTTCACATCACTTTGTTGAGGTTAAGTTTATTATTTTTGTTCTTAACATAAGGTTATGATGCTATAATTTTTTATTTTTATAGGTTCACGTAGTTTTAATGAGATTAAGTAAATATTTTTTTTTTGTTAAAATTAGTTTTTGAAAAGATTAATGTTTATACATATGAATTCACTACTTCAAACATTGTTGTTAACAAAAATTAAATAAAACTTGACCATGTTAAAACTATTGTAAAGCAAAAAAAAAAAAAACTTCACATAGCAATCATTATGTGAACCCTCCAAAATCAAACTTCAAAGTATTTACAAAAATGTCACCTCCAAAATCAGGTTTTTTGATTAAAAAAAATGGATGGTTAAGATGTGTTCTCACCGTTCTCACGGAATCTCCTTGTTCTCACATGATCCCAAGTCTATATATATATATATATATGTATACACACACACACACACATACACACACATATATATATATATATATATATATACTTGGGATCATGTGAGAACAAGGAGATTCCGTGAGAACGGTGAGAACACATCTTAACCATCCCCTGAGAACTAATTAGCTATGAGAACTATGAGAACCACACAAAATATTAGCGGAGAATTAGTTTTAAAAAATCTGGGCAGCCCGTCATTTTTTTAAATACCCATAACCTTTCATTCAAAAGTACTTTCATATAAATAATATGTAACTCGAACAAATCATATAATCGAATTCAATTTTTCATTCTCCTTTAGTTATTGTAAGTCAAACTTCAAATAATAAAATAAAATAAAGATGCATCTACTCCTGCATCTGTAAAATTAATGATAAATGAAGAAGGTGAATATCAATTACCTAGATACAAATTCATACAAATCTATAAAATATAGATATTTGGATGCAAATGTACACATACGTAATCAGTTTTCATCTGACATTTTGTGTACGTACCTTATTCAGTGTACTCAGTATAAACTATATGAGTACTGAGTGTACTCAGTATAAACTTCATGAGTACTCAGTATAGTTGCTGGTGTTGATGACTCTAAATAATTTATATGTGAATTGCTGCAACTAAAGCTCAAGTATAAGACAAATGAAAAGCAACAAACAATCTTTACACTTCGGCAAAAAAAAATGGGAACATCACAGCATCATGAAAGCCACCCATAAACTCCTATAAAATGGCACCTTAAATCCAGATTCTCTATCCCTTAAGAAACAAGTATGCAAAGCAGATTCTCCATCCCTTAGATCCAGATGCATCTAAATTTATATCTTGCATCTGTTGATGCATCTGTAATCGCATCATTAAAAAATGAATCTGAAGATGAATTAGATGATTATGTATGCATCTACTTCAACTGTATACTGATTTTGTTTGCAACTAGTAAAGTTTAAAACACACTAAAGTCAAAAAAGAGTATAGTCATTATTGAGTATACTGATATATATACTACTAGAAAGAAAGTACATTGAGCAAGTCTAAGAAAGTAAATATTCAAACTTTAACGCCCAGCAAGTCCATGACATAAAGTGGAACCACCCTAAACTAATTTTCATAATAAAAAGACAAGAACCATCTTCAAATTTAACCAAAAAAATTGCTAGGCACCAACATTTAATATGTTGTCAACAAACCAAAAGTAAATAAAAGTTTAGCAAGGTAGCAATAGAAATTTAGACTGAGTAGTCGGTCTAAATAAATTTCAACCATGTTATATATTCTTTGGGTTAATTGAAACATATTCATTACTTTAATAATAATTTGGGTAACATAATAAAGGTGTTTTGGTAGCTCTTGGATATTTGAATGTTTAGAAAACTAAGTCTATTTCTTTATTTTTTCCTTTCTTACTCCGTATAGAAATCAAGTCAATGTAATAATTTAGTTTGGTTTTTGTTTAAAAGTCATTCTAACAACTCGAATTGGGGATCGAAAAATAATGACATCCAAAAGTTTTAATATCCAAACTCAGTATTATGTTATACTGAGTTTTTGTTGTAAGCATCTGATGATGCATCTACTGAATATGACATAATACTGAGTAAACACTGATTCAATTGATTACGAATGTTTTTCAATTGATTCAATGTTTACTGATTCAATTGATTACGAATGTTTTTCAATTGATTAAATCGACATTGTGATTTATAATTTATTGATAATTGGGTAACAATTTAATGAAATCGATCACGAGTTGAAGTTCAATGTTCGTGCAAATGATCGTGAATGAAATCTAATAATCTCTTATGTGATTGTTCAAATTCATTTTGTAATTAAAATTGATATTTGAATTCCGCTAAATTAAATTGACGAATTACCTCTGACCGTAATCAGCTGCCCGCGCCAAAAAATTGAGTTAGCACAGTTCTTACGGAGTTAAAGTTCACAGCGAATCTTTTCAATATATATATATATATATATATATATATATATATATATATATAAAAGAAGATGCATATCATTGATTAACTCTTACGTTGAAAATAAAAATGAAAATCAATTGACATGGGTGAATTTGGATTTTCGTTCAATCACTCCACGTACAACTTTACCTAATGCCTATAATGAATGTGACTCTTGGGTATTAAAGTCGTATCATATAAATGTTGGGTTATATATGTGTGTATATATGCATATACACGTATAATTGTACTTTTTCAAACTTTCTTTTTGTTATATATAATTCGGTAGGTCGTTATCGTATATATTACTCCGTTATCACACATTACTTGCTCGATCCGATCCTGCTGGCCGGCCAGCTTAATGTCTAATTTCATTAAATGTGGTCAGTTGAATGTAACTATATATCAGCCTCTAAGGGACCGTACTCAATCATGTCTCTTTCACTATATATAGGCGTTGATTAATTTACGATCGACAAGACTTACAAATTAAAAAGATACAAAAATATTATGACCACATAAATATATGAAATTAAGCTAGTTCTACGATGAATCATCATTAGATCGAGATTTATCAGATGAATCATCATTAGATCGAGATTTATCAGATAAAGTTTCATCATATAGCTTTATATTAGTTATATGATGATGATTTATAAATCATTTTATCTTTCTCAATCATTAACTCCTTTTTATTCTTTATGTCTATATCATCCTTAAATAACGATACACTCATTATGCCATGTTGATCTTAATTAGCACGCACGTACAACTATCAATGGGACATGCAGTTCAAATTGGAAATGTTGACGTACTTCATCATCTGTCTATACCTAGATGGGTTTTGATTCGATCCGTTAATTAGGAAATGGATCATGATCGGATTTGTTTTTCAATTTTTTCGATTGAATTTGATTCAAGTCGACTAATTTGTTATTTGCATTTTCTTTTCTGAAAATAATATCTTTTTGTAATTACATATTGATGAATCAAGTTAGATGAAATAAAAAATAAGGTTTAATTTGAGTTGAGAGAGTTTGAGAGTGAATTACTTTTGGCAAAAGGTTTATTTCATGAATGAGAAACTTTCAATATTTAGCATGAACTAAAGCTATATAGCTTAGTCACATGCTTAACTTGACTCATACAATGTTTACAATCTAAATATTAGTCCTAGCACTTTTGTCATGTGGTACTAATGGTGATGATTTATACATCATTAAAAATCAGCTATATACCATTTCAATATATCTTAAATGTAGAAAAATAAAATTCTCAAATGTTAAATGTTTAACATTAATTAGAGGTAGTCATGCTTTCTCATAATATACTCCTTATTAAACACTAAACAGCGAGCCTCGTGACTTTAATTAAAAGTAAATTATCTAAACTAGATATTATATTAGATAATAATATATATTTTCTTTCATATTGATTTCAATATTCTAGTAACACTCGAAGATATATATCAATTAAACGCGTAATTACCCAAATGCCAAACATCAACATTATCTTCCATATCTTAATTATTCAGAAAATAAAACCACATCATGACCTAAATATACACATATAATCATCTTCATTAAAAGTATTGCATCTGTAGTTGTCTTGTTGTTTGTTTTCTTCTTTTGCTACGTCATTCGAGAGGTATAGTTGTAGAGTTATTAATGGTGTAAAAGAGACCCAAAAGAATAATTGAGGCAATCAACCCATCAATCTGGACTTTTGCATGTGAGAAGTTGGCGACAACCATTAACGCCTTATTTGTTTTAGAGGCGACTTAATGCACCGTTATGTCGTCTCCAAACCTATAACTATTTGACTCATAACTGAATAATAATCATAACTAGTACGGAGTATATATATAGAAAGCATATTCCAATCTTTTATTTTCTTAAATGCCTTTCTAGATAATTAAGTAATTTAATTATGAGTTTTGAATATTTCATCAACTAATAAAAACGTGAAGTACTATTAAATGGGAAACTCACCTTTATAGGTAATAAAACTTGGGGTGGTTTTAGTTACGAAAATTCCTTAATATTTCTCGACATTATTTTCAAAAACTAAACAATTGAAAAAATTGTTCAAGTTGAGATTTTTTAAATAAGTTTTATAAGAAACAAAGATTTTTTCATATTTCAAACTAGTGTTAAACCCGTGTGATGCACGGCTAACATTATAAAATATCGTAATATGTAAATCACAAGTCAAAATGATATATGAAATGGTGAAAACTTTCAGATTATAAAAGAAAATTTTTTTCGGTATTAGTGATACTTTATAAAATTTAACCCCTCAAAAATGAATTAATAATAACATATTTTTCCCACAATATATCAATGAAATGGGAAGGTTAAAAAGATGTGTATGTTATAAATTGATATTTTTCTAGCTAACAAAAATTGTGTAGTCATCGTGACCTTTCCGTTTCCTATAGTTATAATATGTTAACCTTGCAACAATTGATAAACAATGTGTACGTTAATAGTCTTTGAAAAAATAAATTGTAAAAATTACTATAACAATTTAGACGTTTTATTGAATAACTAATGTACATATATATGCACAAAATATAAATTATTCTATAACAATCAAATATATACCTACATTATAAAGATTTAAAAAGTAATATAGAATTAATAGAAGTACACGTCTTACCATTCGTATACTGAATTGTAATTAAGTTGTGTGAGATTTAAAAAATAGAAAAAAAACTCTTTAAATAATAGATGATGACCTTGATCTGCCTATCCATAAAGCTTGTATTTAGTTTACTAAATAATAGAAATTGAATTCTCTTAATCTGTAAGATGATAATAAAAAAAAAATTAACAAAACTTTAATAAAAGATATAATTATATTAAAAGTAAGTTCTCATAATTTACTAAAAGTTTATTTATTTATTTTTTTAAAAAGAGAAAGTTATAGGAATAAGAGTTAAGATTAAAATGAAAAAACTAAAAGATTAAAATTAGAAGGAAAAAATAGATTAAAGGATGTCATGCGTTTGGACTATAATAAAAAGTTATAAGTGTTATTATATGACACATTATTTTGAATTAAAATAGTATAATTTAATTTTATTAATTACCTTATTAAATAAAAATAGTTATAATATAAATTTTAATTGAATATTACCTTATTTGGAATAAAGGTGTAAGAAAATCCACATCATCAAGTTTTTTTTATATGGTGATGACACATAGAATTTGTATAATGTGGCATGTGTATATATTTGACAAATAAATAAGGGTCTCCTCCCTTAGTTATAAAGATAGATTATGAACAATGATTGCAATTAGTTTTTCTCACTAAACGCGTTATTGGTTTTCTCGTTTGATTGCTATCATCCGATGCGTATCTTTTGGGAATACAAAAATTGAAAACAAAAAACAAAACAAACTCACTTGACATATAATAGATGTACGGATGTTTATATCTTATCTTCGCATTTCTGTTATTGATGATATTGTGTATTATTGTTATAGTTGAAAAAACAATGAAAACACCATAAATGGATTTGAGATCTATAAACAAGTATGACATTTGATATGATTAGGGGTGTAAATGAGTCGATACAAATCGTAAGCTACTCGAGCTTGCCTCGTTAAAAGCTTGAATCAATTCGAGTTATTTCTAAATGAGCTCGAGTTTTAACATGGTTTGGAACTCGTTTATAAAATGAGCTCAAGCAGGATCTTTTTATATCGAGTTCTATCAAGCTCGCGAGCTTAAACGAGCTTTTCATTTATATACATTAATAATTGTTTATATAATACTACCTCCGTCCCATCACAAGTGTCCACTATTGACTTTTTGAAGTCTTTCTTTTTAAACTTTTAACCTTAAATATTTTTGTTTGTGTTATATAATACATGTTAAAAATTATATCAATGAAAATACATTTAAAACCCAATTCATTCATATATTTTGCATCAAGTAATATATAACACATACAAATATATTTAAGGTCAAAGTTGTAAGAGAAAGACTTTCAAAAGTCAATAGTGGACATTTATAATGGGACGGAGGGAGTATATAATTATAGTAGTAATACTTAATAACGCTAAATCGTCTTACATGTAGCTAAAACTTAGATAAAAAAAGAAATAAATATTATATATTATCAAAATAATAATTAAGTAAATATTCTTATGAAATAAACGAATCGAGCTCGAGCTTAATTATATGATATTAAAATAGTCGAGCTCGAGTTTTATATAGTAGGTTCGAAACGAGTCGAACTCGAGCTCATGAGCTTAGTTATTTTCAAATGGGTCAAGCTCAACCCCTAAGCGAGGTCGGGCTCGACTCTACTTGTTTACACCCATGTATACGATGATTCTTGCGAACGAAGATTCGTCTTCTCGCCATTTCTACATTCGTAATTTCTTACAGTAATATCGTATGCAGTATGCATTTGCTTTTTGTATATAGATGACAATTAATTTCAAGTTATTACCCATTTTAACACTTAATATCTTTATTTATTGATTGATTAAAAACTTATCTTTCTGATCGATCATACAACCACTTATTTAGTTAAATAACTTTATCAACGTATATCTTACGAAGTCAACAAGTCATATATTCTGAAAATTAATGGGCTCAATAAATTCGGGCATCTAGAAACCGTTGTACTTTGCCTCCATTTTTCTTTTAGGACATTGACGGCAAGCCTACTTATTTTACTTTATATTTACTTTATATATAAATGACAATAGAGAGTATCATCTATCTATCTTAATATGTAGCATTATACTCATGTAATGCAACAGTGAAAATGGTAACTGGGAGTAATGTGTAAATAAATGTTTTAAAATAAAAGCATATTGTATTCCGTTTGTCCCATAAAAAATGTCCACATTATTATTTTGGGATGTCTCATTATAAGTGTCAACTTTGATATTTAACCAATCAAAAGACTTTAATGAGTAGATTTAATATGTGATTGATGAACAACAAGGTTTTGCTTGCCCACGCTTCGCGAATGGATTAATTATCGTATAGATCGATTTTAATGTATAACAATTTATTTTAAATCAAATGCTCTTCAACCTAGCAGTATCGAAGTTATCTTGTAAATAGTGGTTGTGAGTTCACGTTGCACTTGAAGTAGATGCAAATAGATTCGTGTTGATTATGTGAAAGCAATTGTCATCATAAAAGATAATTGAATAACTCTAAAAACTATGACATATATATGTCATTTCAACATTCATATATAGATAATATAATATAATATAAAAATATTCAACAATTATTATTTTATAACTTAAACAACAAAACGTATATTATATAATTTAAAACTTACGAATTTAGGGGCGTCACAACCATATTAACATTATTCTGTTTTTTTTTTGTGATTCACGGGTTTTATTTTTCTACAAGTTGTATTTAAACCATTGTTAAAAACAACTTCGGTTTTGATATAAAAATGATTTCTTATCTTACAACCGGTATTCAAATTTTCAAGTCAAAGACCATGACTATTATTTCTTTATTTAATTTTATATGTGTAAAATTTCCATCAACATTATATGCTTAATATCGAACAACGTAAAGATGTAATGTTCCACAATAAATCTCTTTACATCGATTAGTCTATTTTTTTTCCTCATATAATAACATTTTGTACATCATGTTTCATTTAGATTTAATTACTAGCTTTAGAAACTCAAATATGTTAACCCGCGTTGTCGGGGTCAATAAACTAGTTATCTATAATAACATAACAAATTCTTAAACTAGAATACATGGAGAAATCTGCACCATTCGATTGGGTTTTCCAAATCGATCCGACGATAAAACTTAATCTTGATAGTTACACTAAACCCCTAACATAGAAATTAAATATCAATATTAATTAATAAAAATAATCCGCTAACATTAATAAAAAGATCCACGCTAATCTTTGCGAGACAAATTCTTTTTCTTATTTATTAATATTAAAACTAATTTATTAAAAATATATAAATACAAAAACCAATATAGAAGCCAAAAAACCAATGCGTATCCCTAATTCAAAAAACCAATGCGTATCCCTAATCCAAAAAACCAGTGCATTAGGGATATGCGAATCTTGATCTAGATCCGACCTGCCCCACCATATTTATGTGACCCAATGGGTCAGAAAAATGAATTCATGGACCAGGGATCCAATGGATCGATCCATTTAGATGAATCTCTACTTGGATTGACCTATAACCCGTTTGGATTGACCCATTTATGCTATAAAAAAACAACTAAAACAAATTATATATGACTATTTACAAATAATATGTTTTTTCGTTATATGATAATTGTTATATATGAAAATTAAAATGCTGTTAATGTTTTCACATGTATTTAATAACTTATAGAGAAAAATCAAAAAATTTGAACCGTACCAAAATGATGAGTTATATTATGAATGTTATCGAGTGACGATTATATTATATAAAAGTTTGTTCACTTGTATCGTTTCATTTGACTACAAAAAATTTGTTGCTCAATCTACAAATATCCTAAATATAATAATTTGACAAAAAGTTTCGTTTTATAGTGAAATTAGAGCCGTAAACGAGTTGAACTTTTCTTGAGTAACTCGAGTTCGACCTTGAACTTAGTGTAACATCCTCTCGTCGGGTCTGGTAATTTTCTATTTAAATTGATTATATAATTATTTTAGAAATTATTTGATATTATTTGTTTATTGAGAAACTTAGGTAAATAGGTCTTAGGACTTATTGTGAATAGTAAATTGTTACTTGTTTTAATTTACTATAGTCGACGGTACAATAAAATAAGTTTCTCGCAATTGATGTTCAGTTTCCAAGCAATAAATTTAAGACGGGTATAAAATACCTGAAATAATGAAGTCGGTTTGTAAGGAGTCGACCTCCTTTTCTTTCCCAGACTTTCCCTTTTGAGTCACTTATACATTTCATACCCTTCAAGAACTCAAACTTTAAATTACTTGAACACATAAACAATTACTTGAAATTGAAGCTGTGATTCCTTGTAAGCTTCTCATCATCATAATCAAGCATGTAAGTTTGAATTGTGTTAAGCTTATGAACTTTTATTGCTTAAAAGTGAAATTGGTGAATTAATTGAATACTTAATAACATATGATGATTAGTAGTGCTATATGATGATATTGAACTTGAATTCATAGTTGAATTTGTGAATTCAGTTCTTAAATGGTAAACTTGAGTTCAAGTAAGTGAAATAAGTGGGTTTTATAAATTGGGCATGAAATAGGAAACTCTTTAGATTACCAAGTGTTATTGAAGTGGTTTAGTTGCTAAATATTATCCCTTTGATGTTAGAAACCTGAATTGGTTGATGTAGTACTTGAAAGTTTGATAATTTTGAGTGTAGTTCGTAGTTGGGTATGTTGAACTGCTGCTGCTGCTGTGCCTGAAGAACAAGCCGGCGACTTTCATAAACTAGCCGGCGGGTACTTGTATGGGTTGGCAAACCGGCGGGTCAAAGACCCAAGCCGGTGGCTTGTCACCCTGGACCGAGGGATTAACTACCTTACCCGACTGTTGCTAGAAACTTTAAAACGCATCTTTTTGCTGGTTACTCAAAATACATTATACCCGGCGGCTTGGGGGTGTAACCCGACTGCTGGGGAGGTGAAGCCGGCGGGTAAGAGACCCTAGCTGGCGACTTTATTGGCCAGACCAACATCCCTTTTTAACTAATGATTTTAAGGTTATTGTATTGTACCATGATGTGATGTTGGTAAAACGGAATCAGTACATAATAATAACAATGCTGTGATTGTAAATACTTGATTATGAACTTGTGGTTGTGACGTTTATTGTATTAAGTTCCTAGTGTTGTGAATTGATGTAAGTTATGTATTGATAATTCTGATTACTTACTTATATTTGATTGTTGATTCTCAGATCCTCCAAAAGATAAGTGACACTTGGATTCTGAGTTTGTGAAGACAAAGGTATCGGTGAGTGGATTTAGAACTCACCATTTGATTTAGTTGTAACTGTTTGGTTGCATCAAGTATACGTAGATTGATTATAAGATTGTTAATCTGTGATATTGATTATGAATTTACGTGATATGTGAATCTATGTGTATCAGATTATTGAGGTCAACGTGTAGTTGGACTTTTGGTTATTATGTGAATTACACAGGTTTTGATTCATTTGTTGTGTTTGAGACCTGTGTATGAGTTTAATAATCAATAGTTATCGGTCTATTCTGTATTGGCCATACAGATTGACGTTAAGTGTTCTTTGGGAATCCCCGGGTATTATGATATCCCAAGAGCCACCGATCCTCATTGAAAAAGAATGTGTTTACGATTATTTGTTGTAAACAGATTGTTATGCTAAGTTGAATTATGTGTGATAAATTCATTCACTTAGCTTTGTGCTAATCCCCCCATTTACTTCATGCAGGATATGTTTTGGTTAATAGTGGGTGCAGGAGGTGAATCGTTGTTCAATGAATGTTTGACTGCGCTTGAAGACTCTGATATGGTTTTGTAATTAACCTTGTTTTGTAAAATATAATACCCCGTTTTAAGTGATTGTTAAACAGTTTTAACTTGGTGTGATCTGAATATGTAAACTGTTTATGTACATTATTTAATATAGAGTAATGAACTGAATTTTATAATATACGCTTCCGAGTCAAATAATAGAATATTGTTGGTAAGAAAGAGGGGTGTTATACTTGGTCTCGTCGAGTTTGAAAATTAGAGCTGTAAACAACTTTTCTTGAGTAACTCTACACTCGAGTTCGACCTCAAACTCGGTCTTGTCGAGTTTTGAACACTAGCTCAAGCTTAAAGGTTGAGTTCGAAATTCATATTAAAGTCGATCTCGAGCCCGAGCCCTCTAATAGTTTGGCTCAAACAAGAAACAATTAACGAGGCTTAATCGAACTTGAGTCTTCATAAAAAACATTTTCAAACCGATCTTGAATATTGGTTCTGAAAAGATATCCAACTATCGAAGCGAGTTCAAACTTTTCCTAACCGAGCCGACGCAAGTTAAAAGTTGGGTTTATTACAGCCATAAGTGAAAAATGTTGACTATCAACGGCCCATGATTCGTTGAAAACTTTCTCCCCCTTTTGCGTCAAAATTACGATCCGACCTCTGCAGAACACCGCACAATTTTATAATCATGGCCACTACGTTACCATACGCCGATGCCGATGCCGACTCAAGCCTTAGAGGTCTAGCCGGTCGCGCCGAGGGTTTCGGCCGTTTTGCAGTCGGCGGTGCTCACGGTCCCGTGCATCACGTCACGTCATTGGCCGGTAATTTCTACGCATTTATCTTTTTATTAATTTCCAGTTATTAAAATTGTATCAAAATGTTAATTATCCCCACCTTGTCGGATGGAGGTCGATATCATTGGTTTTTAACTTTTGATCGGATTTTTGAGAGATGAATAGAATGCTTATAGATAACGCTTGGTTGTACCGTACGTATCAATTTTCACTGGGTTAGATAGATGCTTTTAAATGTGCAGCTTAAAATGGTTAAATGTCTAAATTTGTATTCTGTATTATTAATCTTTCTATACAACTTTCTACTATTGCTATTGGGTATGTATCCTGGGACTTGTTTCTAACAGGGAACTGGTTTTTGGCTGAAATACATGAAATAGGAATAATTGGAAGTGAGATACATATAATAGCAAATTGTAAAGTATGATACGTATAATAGATTTCGGGTAAAGATATAGTTTTAATAACACTTAGATCGATACTTTTCAATATGATTGGTACTTAGACTGATCATGAAGTTTGTTAGGATTGAACCCTGTAGACTAGAGGGTTATAGTTTTTAGTGTTTATGGTGCAAAAAGTGTGTTTAAAATAAGAAATACTCTACCGGTTACAAGCTATAAAAAGGGAGTTTTTTTCTCTAAATAAACTATGAGGCAGTTGTATTCAAACTCTTAAAAATATGCAAATCCACAGAATCTTTCTAATTGAATCCATTTATGTGGTTGGTTTGGTAAGGTCAGGAAACAGTTGAAAGGGAGGACCCGTGTTCGAATCATGCTTTGCATTTCTAAAAAAAAAAAAGAATCTTTCTAATTAAATTTGATGACCACAGTGATTGAATAAGTAGAACAGTTTAAGTTTTATAAGTTGGATTTTGTTGTGATTTTATTCTACTTGTTGGAATCTTCTTATGTAATACAGAGTATAACATATTTAACATCAATACTAGAACATTTTTGGAAGCAACAACATAATTTTGTATATGTATGTTTGTATGATAATATTTGTAGCAAAGTATTTGTATTACTTGTTACCTTATGAGTGAGGTTCACATTTATAACTTACATAAAAACTGCACACTAGGTCAATTACGAGCAGCAACAAGATCCCTAGCATTATGATGTTATAAGTTGATGACTTGTCATATCAGTGGAAACTGGGAGTGGGAAAGGGTTTTAATAGAAAATTTTACTGCAATTTTTATATTGAGTTCTTTTTCTTACCATTTCATCTCCTTCATAACGTGCTTTCAATTTCATTATTTAGTGAACAACAGATATACCCACAAATTCTGTGGATGTAAGATATAATTTTTCAAGTTTTTGAGATGATATCATTGTAAGTTGTATCGAGGTCTTTGCAGATGATGGGCCAGGATCACTTCGTGAAGCATGTCGTAAGAAAGAACCATTGTGGATTGTCTTTGAAATATCAGGAAGTATCCATCTGTCATCCTACTTGAGAGTATCGTCACATAAGACTATTGACGGTCGCGGCCAGCGCATAAAACTGACAGGAAAAGGTTTACAGTTAAAGGAGTGCGAGAATATAATAATATGCAACCTGGAGTTTGAAGGTGGTCGGGGGCATGATGTTGATGGTATTCAAATTAAACCAAATTCAAAGCACATTTGGATAGATCGATGCAGTCTGCGTGACTATGACGATGGACTTATAGATATAACTAGACAAAGCACAGACATTACTGTTTCTAGGTTGGTTTCAGTTTTTTTATACTCTCTGTGATAAAAGTATTATTGATGGCTTTCAGTTCTGATGGATTAAATACGTGTTTCTACTTTCTAGATGTTACTTCACAGGGCATGACAAGACGATGCTTATTGGAGCTGATCCATCTCATGTTGGTGATAGATGTATTAGAGTGACAATTCATCATTGCTTTTTTGATGGGACACGACAAAGGCAACCTCGTCTCCGATTTGGGAAAGTTCATCTTTATAATAATTACACAAGAAACTGGGGAATATACGCTATTTGTGCTAGTGTTGAAGCACAGGTAAAAGTTATTATAGTACAGGGTTTGCAAAATTGTGCGGGGTGGGTAATGGGTTGAAATGGGTTGTCTTTGTGGTAATGCTAGGATTGCAAAGTGCGCACTCAATGGTAAACTCCAATGAAAAGGTTTACCGGCCTTTTTTAACCAGAATACCAGGTGATAGAAGGATACAGAAAAATGAATTCCTTAGCTGTAGTAAATATCTTACCAAGTTAGCAAATCCGTAAACTAATTGACGGTTCAAGTTAGGCTCTATCTCCATAGTAATTGTTTAATTCAAAAGCCAGATCGTATATTGAAGTTCAAATTTCATTGTAGCATTTTTTTTATTAATTTTTGGTGATTTTTCTTCAGATATACTCTCAATGCAACATCTATGAAGCAGGACAGAAGAAAAAAGCTTTTGAGTTTTATACTGAAAAGGTGACTTCATGCAACTTTGGTTCCTTATATTTACTGATGAAAATTATTTTACTCCTTAAATGTATAGAAGAGCATATTAACTTACTTGGATGTTTAAACAACTAATATTCATAATCCAAATTTAGTATAGTTCTAAAATTGAACCGAATGGAGCCAAGCTGCCAAGGTGCCTCCAAGTTCTTCCATATGATGCTAAGTACCAAATTAGAGATGCAATTTTGACTTATTTGATATAAGTCGATTCTGGTTATGTAGTAATGTATTATCTCTGATGGGCAAACTGTTTAGATAGAAGTATCTTACAATAAAAGGAGTCAAATGGATTCAACTGGTCAACAGTTTCCGAAGGTGTAATCCTAATCATTGAACCTCCTAGATGTCAAAATAAATAAAGCAATTGTAAAAGAAATTCTTTTCTGGGTCAACCCATTTGACCCGTGCCAGTTTTGACCCATTACCCAACCTTCCGATATTGTCACCTCTAGTTTATTGAAATTCGTATAACTTAACACAATGGACCTTGCTTGATCTGTTTTAGGCAGCAGATAAGGAGGAAGCAAGATCTGGTCTGATAATCTCAGAAGGTGACTTGCTCTTGAATGGAGCTCAACCCTGCCCATTGATAGTAGCAGCTGGAGAACATATATTCCATCCTAGTGAGTTTTACCCAGTATGGACAATGGAACCCGCTTCAGATTCATTGAAACACATTCTCCATACCTGCACTGGTTGGCAACCTGTTTCCAGACCAGCTGAACAATGATTTGTATTATAAATCAGTTCTGATATATTGTAATTGCTTTTGCGTATAGTTTAGATGCTTGCTTGTACTATGTTTTGATTGTTCTATTATTTCTGAATTTGAAACACTTAAATACTAAAGTGTTAGAATTTGAAGCCGTAGTCTCTCCAATGATAAGTCGTCGACAATGGAGATGAAAGTAGTGTTAAAAAGTAGGTGAATAAGTGGTCTTCCGATGATTTTGGACGTGTACATTTAAGATATATATGGTTATAATATCACACGCTAGGTTGAGCTTTTCTTGAGATGAGAAATGATATATAGATCTAATTACGTATACTCAAAACTAGATCTTGTTCATAGTTTTTCACCCTTCTTATGAGGTGTAGTATTTGTTATGGAGTATGTAACATACTCTTCTTATCATGTGTAGTACTCGTAGTCGTATTTGTTCTGTATCATGCTCTTCTTATTAGGTCTAGTTTTTATTATAGGTAAATATTTATTTTATCAATTTCTTCAAGCCTAACTTATGTATATGTAATTATGATTACAATTATGTTATAAGATGTCCAAAATACCTTTCAACTTTGCTATTCTGTCGAATGTTCAATTAATAACACTTCTTATGGTGGGAATGATATGAATAATTTTTTTTTTTAAGTTTTAACTAACTTTTATGATAAAAAAAATTATATCAAAATTATTACATTAGAACTTTATGCTCTCTAATATGAAATAATTTCTTTTAAAAAATATGTAATACACATCATAAAAAATTTACTATGTATCACAATATTACAAATAAAAATTGTGATAGACAACATTAATTTATATATATATATATATATATATATATATCATAAAAAATTTACTATGTATCACAATATTACAAATAAAAATTGTGATAGACAACATTAATTTATATATATATATATATATATATATATATATATATATATATATATATATATTAAATTGACCTAATATTAAAGAGCATAAAATTTTACTTTTTTTTTCAAAAAATATGTATATGTTAAAATTAAATATGATAAAAAAAAACCGTTCCTACAATCTCTAAATAACCCTCTCCATGGTTGTCCTAACATTTGTTTTAACTTCTAAGATCCGGTTTCAAATACGCAAAGGCTTTTCAGTACGCAAGTGTATACAGCCATGAAAAACTTTCACATGTCCTTCCTTCTAAAATTGCTTTTGATACACAATAAACACATATATTTTTCACAAAATATTACAAATGAATCTGTATCACGCTCAACATCTCATCAACTACTTTTGATATAAAATAAACACACAATTAAACAAGATTCTGCAAATGAATTTATATCATGCTCATTATCTCATTAAATGTTTTGATACACTATAAACAAATATAATATTATCACAAAACACTGCAAATGTATTTGTATTACGCTCAACATCTCATTAAATGATTTTGATACATGATAAACACGTATATTTTCACAAATTAAACGAATACACAATTGATTGATGTAATAAACAGATATTGAAGCGAAGCAATTAAACAAATACACAATTGATTGATCGAATACACTGAAATTGGAGACGCAAAAAATGTAGCGAGTTGGGGTTTTAGAGTTTTTGATGAAGATGAGTTAACCGAGAATTAAGAGAGAGTTAAGTGTGAATTGAACGTCCAACATGTTTGCGTGCATTACGTACGTTTAATGGCCGTGATATGAACCCCACTCTAACTTCTAATTTATATTTATTTTGATATTCCTACAAGAGAAACGGACTTTAAATATTTATAATTTATAAATATTTTATAAAAACAGTTAACGTATTTTTGAAATCCCCGCCAAGGTCAACGAAGATGACCACGAGCTTCTTAAAACCGCCGGCGTTCCCAGAAACAACTCCGATAGATATTTCGCCATATTTTCCGGCGAAAGTCTCATCAACAACTTCACACACCTCTCATCCTCACTCAATGTTATCAAATGCTTACCGTACAATTCCTCATACACCGGCACCAATTTATTTGAAATCGGCATCTTCATTCTTTCTCTCATCGTTTCGTCTACAGCAATCCACGTCACTTGCTTCCCGTACACCTCATCAAACGTAGAGTACAACCTCCGAAAGCACTCCCTCACTTTCTCCTCCGACAGCACTAAATTATCAGGTAAACATAAAATCACATTACTCCACGTCATCAATTTGTAACACTTTACGTATTGATTTAACTTATTTTCCTGATTCGTGATCCATTCATCTCCAAAAATATGCTTCAAATTCGTTGTACGGACCTTTTCGATAACGAAATTGAGATTGTTAACTAGAAATACATACGATAACGCTGCGTGATTGTGGAACTTCGCTTTTCCGTCAAGTTTACACAGAAGAACGAGAATTATGCACGAAACCTTAGCTGGAACCGCCGTACACGACGAGCGTAAATCATCGTTGATGACGTCACTTAGAACGGTACAGTAATTAGATACGGATGATAAGTAATTCATAACCGAATTATCTAACGGATGAATTCCACCGCCTGCAGATACTGTGATTTTTGACGGGTATTTATGAATTGATGATTCAAATTCGCGTAGAATCGTTATGATGGAATCACCGAGTTTTTGAAGAGAGGATAGCGCCTGAATTTTGATCAATGAGATGGATTCGTATGAGAAGACTGATTCGATTTCCGGCCATAGATCTGAGATTAATTTGTGCAAGTCCATTAGCACGAAAATTGTTTCAGATCTTAGTCTCTTGCATTTTGTAGCCATGAGGAAATGTGAACAGATTAAGCGCTCCTTCTTTTGTTGAGTTCTCGAAACACGAATCACGGATCAATAAGTACGAGACGAAAACATGTTCGCAGAGAAACTTCTCATCGCGAAAGAGCATTTTGACCGCAGTTTGTACAGCGTTCAGCCACCTTTTGATGTTATCTTCGAAATGTGGATCGGCCGATAGCATCTTGTTAATGTAAGAAGAATTGTAAGGCCTGATTCCGAGTTCAATCAAGCCTTCGTTGAGTGTCAATTTACGTACGTTTTTGTAGACTAGAATGCACTCTTCACCATAACGTACCACAACTAATCATTGTATCAGCAATCAACTGGAGATTTGAAATCGCTGTCATTGATAGCTGTTTGGATTCAGAAACCGCAATATGTTGTTGTTCGGATTCAATGCTGGCCCGTGATAATTGAGAAGATGTAACCGACTCCGGACTCAAGTACTGATAATTGTTATTCAATAAGATTATATGAAACTCTCTTTTGAGTCGTTTCATTGCGATTTGCATTAATCGCTGAGCGACAGAAAGCTTCTCTGATTTCGAGTTGTTTGACGCTAGGAAACGCATCAACCTGTATAGTCAGTTGACGCAAGTTATGAAGTGTTAAGTAATATCCGAGATATTTAAATTATTTGTTATATTTAAATCTGTAGATAATAGATAGATTAAAGTAAAGTTTGTTATAGTTAGATGAGAGTTGGTTGTATCACATTTATTCTCTCCTGTATTTTCTCTTTTCCATTTGTATATGTACGTGATGTAAGTCAATGATGAAATGCAACTATTCATTTTATGTATTCTATATCATATTATTTATATGGTATCAGAGCAAGGCTCAAACTTTTCTTCTCCGATTCATCAAACTTCACCAATCGAAATGACCGAGCAATCGTCATTAATAATCAATCCTTCTATGAGAAACCTCACAGTTGTAACCTTTCCTATAACTCTAAAATTAAACTCATCAAACTTTCTAGCATGGAAAACCCAAGTTCAAGCGCTTCTCTATGGTCTTGATCTCTTCAAATTCGTTGACGGCTCTCATCCTATGCCATTACCTACGGTTAATGGAGAAGGAAACTCAGTCCCACATGCTGATTATCCGCAATGGTTCCGCCAAGACAGATTAATTTTTGGTGCACTAGTTGGAAGCCTTTCGGAAACAATTGTTCCTTTGATTCAGGGAGCAAAATCTTCTCGTGAAGCTTGGGAAATCTTGGAGAAAACATATGCCTCTCCAAGTAGAGGTCACATCAAACAGCTCAAACACAGACTAAAACAAACTACTAAACTCCCAACACAATCTGTTTCCGACTACATGCGACAAATTAAAACTATCACCGATGAACTAGCAATCCTTGGGAAGAAGATGGACAACGAAGACATTATCGACACCATTCTTGATGGTCTCGATCACTCCCAATATAAACCCATCCTCGATGCCATCAATGCTAGAGATACCGTAATCACGTTCAACGAGTTGCATGAAAAACTCATTAACCATGAGTTATCTTTGGCACAACAAACACCGACCACCGGACTCCATCAACCAGCGGCTGTGTTCTACACTCAAAGTCATCGACACAACTCTTCAGGTTCTCGTCCTTGGCAGCCAAAGAACCAACAAGCAGCTTCTGGGAATTTTAGCCGTGCTCCTCATCAAGGCCAAGGTATATTACCAACTCCTAATTCAAATGTTAATTCTAACAATTCCAAACCTTTTCTTGGAAAGTGTCAGTGGTGCCACCAAAGAGGACATTCTCTCACAAATTGTCAAGTATTCAAGAAACTGCATCCCACAATTACCACTCCCTCATTTCAACGAAACATGAATACAAAAGATGCTCAAGTGAATACTATGGGACTAACCTCTACTCCAAATCAAACCGATTGGATATTTGATAGCGGAGCATCACACCACGTTACTACCGACCTTAACAACCTCTCATTTCATGCGCCATATGACGGGACGGAAGAACTAGTAATAGGCGATGGATCAGGTCTTGCAATCACTCACATTGGTTGTCTTTTAATTCACACCACACATACATTCATTATTCTCAAAAACGTTTTATGTGTCCCTTCTTTAGCTAAAAATATAATTTCTATTTCTCGTCTTTGTCTCGATAATAATCTTCTCATGAAATTTTATTCTTCTGTTTTTGTTCTAAAGGATCGAGCAACCAAACTCAAAATTCTCCAAGGAACGGCAATCAAGGGCATGCATGAGCTTCGCTCAAGACGTGCACCATCTTCCCCAACGGTCTACATCACAAATAAAGCCGATTCTCCAAATAAAATCCACTCCGATACATGGCATCATCGGCTTGGACACCCACATAATAAAGTTTTTCTACTTTTAGCTTCTCATATTTCTTTTGATTCTAGTTGTTCTATTTATTGTAATGCATGCAATATTAATAAAAGTCATCAGCTTCCTTTTACAACTTCTTTTCTCACATCTACTTCTCCCCTTGACTTAATATTCTCTGACGTTTGGTGCTCACCAATTACATCCTTTGACCATTACAAATACTATATCATATTTGTTGATCATTACACCAAATATATATGGTTTTATCCCCTTAAAAATAAATCTGACTCGTACAATACATTTCTAAGATTCCAAAAACTAGTTGAAACTTTTTTCAACACCAAAATCAAACGGTTCTTTTCAGATAATGGTGGTGAATTTATTAAACTAGCTTCTCACTTCATTTCTTGCGGTATATCTCACTTCACCAGCCCACCTCACACCCCTCAACACAATGGTTATGCGGAAAGACGACACCGACATATAGTTGAAACCGGTCTTTCATTACTCTCTCATGCTACGCTACCACTTACATTTTGGCCACTAGCATTCACAACCGCTGCCTATCTTATCAACCGCCTTCCCACCCCGACTCTACAAAATCAATCTCCTTATTTCACCTTATTTCAAACACATCCAAACTATCGTAAACTCCGTTCTTTTGGGTGCTTATGCTATCCTTGGTTACGACCATACTCCCCACACAAATTACATCAACGATCCACCCCTTGCATTTTTGTTGGTTACTCCCCAACCCAAAGCGCTTACTACTGTCTTGATCCCACTTCCTACAAAATATATACTTCCCGACACGTTACTTTTATTGAAACCATCTTTCCTTTTTCAAAAACGTCAAATTCCACAACTACAACCACTTCACCAAATCTAGACGTTTGGGCCCCCCTCTCTATTTCTATTTTACCTACTAATCATGAATCACCCACAACACCTTCTGCTGCTTCTTATCCGACATCTACCAACTCCACCACTCATTCAAATACTACCACACCAATCATTTCTCCACTCACTGATTCCCATACCATACCCACCCCTACACATGCCTCTAATCTCTCTACTCATTCAAATCCTACACAGCCCCCCATCTCCCCGCCACACAAACCACAAACCCGTCATCAACCAAAACCAAACTCGAAATATCACAATTCCGATTACCACCTTTATACCCTTTCTTTAAACCATCTTGCCGAACCACCAACTATCACTCACGCGCTCAAGCACCCATCTTGGCGTGCTGCCATGCAACTTGAGTTCGATGCACTTGAACGCAACCAAACATGGACACTCGTTCCTTCAACACATGCCTCTAATCTCGTTGGTTGCAAATGGGTTTATCGAACTAAATACAAACCCGATGGCTCAGTTGACCGTTTAAAGGCTCGACTAGTCGCCAAAGGTTTTAATCAACGTCCGGGCATTGACTATCGTGATACCTTTAGTCCAGTTCTAAAACCAGCAACCCTTCGTCTAATTCTTTCTCTCGCCGTTTCTCAAAATTGGATCCTTCATCAACTAGACATCAACAACGCATTTTTGCAAGGCACACTTAATGAAGATGTCTATATGTCTCAACCACCCGGGTTTATTAACCCCACTTATCCTTCTCACGTCTGCAAATTAAACAAAGCAATCTACGGGTTAAAACAAGCGTCTCGAGCTTGGTATGACGAGCTCAAAACATATCTTGTCTCGCATGGTTTTAAGCCTACTGTATCTGATTCTTCCTTATTCACCCTCACTATTGGTTCATCTCCCATATACATCTTAGTCTACGTGGATGATATTATTATCACAGGTCCTTCTACTCCTTTAGTCACTCGTTTTATCCATCTCTTATCTACCAAATTCTCCCTTAAAGATCTCGGTTCCCTTTCATATTTCCTTGGTGTTGAATGCATACCTCACCCTCATGGTCTTCTTCTCTCCCAGCAAAAATATATAACTGATATTCTCAAAAAGGCAAACATGAGTGATTGTCGACCAATATCCACACCTATTACATGTTCTGAAATTCTTACTCTTACTGGCGCCCCAGCATATCCATCTCCTACTGACTATCGCACCATAGTAGGAGGTTTACAATATCTATCTCTCACCAGACCTGACGTCGCATTTACTGTAAATAAGCTCTCTCAATTCATGCATGCTCCCACTTTTCAACATTTGTCAGCACTCAAACGCTTACTTCGTTATCTCCAAGGCACAATTTCTACTGGACTTCTACTACGTAAAGGTTCCACTCTTAACTTACATGCTTTCACTGATGCTGACTGGGCTGGTGACAAAGACTCATATCGCAGCACAACCGGCTATCTAGTTTTTCTTGGGTCTAATCCGATAGCATGGAACTCAAAACGTCAAAGTACTTTAGCAAGAAGTACAACAGAAGCTGAGTTTCGAGCAGTAGCATCCGCTACAACTGAAGTTCAATGGCTTGCAAATCTTCTTCATGAGCTCGGTTATCACATGTCTACCGCCCCTACCATATATTGTGATAACTTAAGTGCCACTACTTACTCAGCAAATCCAGTTTTTCACACTCGAATGAAGCATCTAGCCTTAGATTTTCATTTCGTACGTGAAAAGGTACAACATGGTTCATTACGGGTTACACATGTATCGGGTGATGATCAACTTGCGGACGTTCTCACAAAACCATTATTAAGACCACGGTTCCAGTTATTAAATTCCAAGATTGGTCTAACTTCGCGATCGTCCATCTTGCGGGGGAATGTTAAGTAATATCCGAGATATTCAAATTATTTGTTATATTTAAATCTGTAGATAATAGATAGATTAAAGTAAAGTTTGTTATAGTTAGATGAGAGTTGGTTGTATCACCTTTATTCTCTCCTGTATTTTCTCTTTTCCATTTG
The DNA here is from genome assembly GCA_963422505.1 of Pseudognaphalium luteoalbum. NCBI lineage: Eukaryota > Viridiplantae > Streptophyta > Magnoliopsida > Asterales > Asteraceae > Pseudognaphalium > Pseudognaphalium luteoalbum. The sequence goes on along the minus strand of OY730195.1, from coordinate 5,535,810 downwards.
TATATGTACGTGATGTAAGTCAATGATGAAATGCAACTATTCATTTTATGTAATCTATATCATATTATTTATATGAAGTACATGGCTTCTGTATTGGTATCTTGAAACATGGAGATGAATCCAGTGTAAGAATGGTCATTTATTTCCCATTTGTGGATGATTTCGTACGCGGTTTTTATGCTTTCTTCCATCATCGACTCAGATGATGACGATGAATGTGAAGATGAGGGGGTTTGTAAACATGAAGAAGAAGAAGGTGAAGACGTAGTAGTTCTAATGCTGTTGTTTAACGAAAAGATATTAATTAGTTTTTTCGGTTTTTGATTCGATGTGTTTGGTAAACGAGTTGAGATTGCCATTGATTAACAGGGAATCAGTGAATACGTACTTTAGGAGCAGGAGGGAGTGATTTGGTTTTCAGTTTTGATAGAGAAAAAAGAAGATTTTGAGTGATTGAATGGTTTAGAGTATATGGAGTTTAAATAAAAGTTACATTTTAAAAGTTGAAATTAAGCTTTTGCCATGAAAATAAAATGGGGATAAGTACATGGGAATGCATCCAACTTGTTCCGAATGTCTATTGTATGTATCATACTTACGGAAGGTGTATTTAATGCATCCAACTTTCAAAAATGGTTATTGTATGTATTTTGTTGATGTGTCGCCATTTTAAGATGCCACATATCATCCTTAGAAGATGACATGTCATCGATACGTCAACAAAATACATACAATAACCGTTTTTGAAAGTTGGATGCATTAAATACATCTCCCGAAAGTATGATACATACAATAGACATTGGAGACAAGTTGAATGCATTCCAGGTACTTAACCCAATAAAATGTCTATAAATACAAATTAAGACATGCAAGTGCAGATTCAAGTGGATACATATTACCACAATAAATAATTATGGCCAACTTGCCTCTCATTATCAGCTAGCTATTGATCATATAGAAACTACTTTGAATTGAAAATCATGAATTATATGTCAGATATGCGTTATTGTTCCCAAAACATACAAGAAAGTCATATATAACTTCATGTTTTAGCCACAAAATCACCTGAACGGGTATTAAATTATGGCGGCTAACATGGTCCACTATGCCCAACTGAACCCGACTTTATCTAGCCTAGCTAACCAGAATTCGACCAACCAACGAAATACCCTCTATTCATAAGCCTATACTATACTTATGATGGGTGTCAAAGAGTTCCAAAATAGGATTAAGAGTTGGGACTTTTGGGTGGCCTTAAAGACAATTGATGTTGCAATGATCGTCACTACTCGTGCCACAAAGTTTCATATGAAATTGTCCTAATTCTTCCATATCGTAGTTTGATGTTGAGTTAGCTTGTTAAATGCAGAGCTCCACAGTTGGGTATTTTTTATGGGTTCGCGGGAGATAAGTCGTCGTATAATTTACAGAAAGTTGTCACTATATTCATGGTTTATGGACTAACGGCTGCTTTTCAAACATTTTATGAACGAGGAATTGTCCTTAATGTGTTATTGACTGAAATGGTGGTGAAACGTAACAGGAAATGTCTCTCAGTAATGACTCTCGTTCCGAAATTTGTTGTCAGGGGCCAATTGGATAAAGTTTCAAAGTGTAAGGGCCAAGAATCAAGATATCCATTCTCTTCTGGTTTTCTTACACCGAAGTCTAAAATATGAAGTCAACGAAATCAAATATTCAAACAAACGATGAAAAAAAAAGTCACACTAATAAAACAATCGTTGACTAATGTATGGAAAGGTTTTGTGTGGTTCACAGGACTAGAGGCTTTTGTGGGTGTAAACTAGTTTTGTATATGGTGGTTTGCTTGATTAAGTTACAGTTAACTTTCAATGAAAAACAGTCATAGTACTAACTAATTAGGGCATCACGAAAATTCACCCATAGTTTGAACATCAGCTACCACTTTATCATATCAAAAAACTATGAAAACAGAGTAAAACAAAAGTGACACTAATTTGGTTATTTGATCAATTAGTTATAACGTCGTCACTCTGTGTTCAAATGTCAAGAAACATTAGTTATTGGGTAGATGCACAACCGAGTTACAATGAGAAGGAACCAAAAAACGGAAATGTCCCAAGGAATTAAACAGAGTGCAATTCAAGCAAACATGTATAATGTGTAAAATATTGGCTATCTTCAACAATTTTTATAAGGTAGATGACCATAATGATCCTAAACGTCTATATCTATTATTGTTGGTTATAAAACTGATATGGAAATCATGAATTATGCGTCAATAGATACACATTAAGGCTAGGGTTACTCTACGTTTTCTCATGTGTCTGTCTTTCATTATAATAACTACAATCGTGTTCATAGATTGATCACATGGCAGAGTTTTCTCATGTGTCTGTCTTTCATTATAATAACTACAATCGTGTTCAAAGATTGATCACATGGCAGATGTTAACCGTAACTGATACATTTATGCTGTTTTTTTAAATCTTTTGCAGATGGATTTCAACAAAAGATCAGATTCTTGACTATAAACATTTATTGTATGTAACATATGTAACAACGGTGCCGTTAAACAACTATAAGATTAAGTTTTTTTAACTAGGCTGTCATAAAAAGACTTCAATTATGCAAATTGAAGATTTTGAACAAAAGAATGACAGATTATTATATCAAACGTGATCAACATCCCAAAATAGTAAGAAAACAAACATTTGAAATACATATTTTGAATACTATTGGATCACAAAATGCCTTTTCAATTCTCATGAAACATGATCTAGACAAACTGTAACTAGTACATGAGATTTATGACAAACACCAAAATGATATAATCTGGCTAACTATTATGCATTTTGACAAACATATAGCCCAAAATAGTAAGAAAATGTAAAGAGTAAAGACGAACAAATTATGCAACCACAACCAACAAAATAAGCGTAAACTGCTTTCCAAATAAACAAGTCTAATGTCAAAGTTCAAAACTATCAGTTGTACACAATAAAGATCAGTTGTACACAAAGTTCAAAACTGGAAACAGATTTACTCTCGTCCTTAATTGCGCTACCTTACGCCTTGATAGCATACTTCCTCAATGGGAAGTACTTCTCCTTCTTCTTTTCCCTTTCCGTCTTCAATGAAGCCTACATTAAAAGAAAACAAAAAATCTGATAAATCTCTGCATAAAGAAAAAAACATATTCCAACTACCAAATGGCAGGATTGAAACAAAGAAAGTTATAGGCTCATTCTATTTTATAAAAATTATAAAACCTTCTCAACACATGAATTTGCTATTAAAACAGATGCTGATTGATTGGTACCTGATGCTTGGTAAGACGTCTGCGGATAGCTCTGGTTTTCTTTGGGCGCAAATCAAGAGGCAAATACTTCTTGTTCTTGTATGCTTCCCTAAGAGCAGACTTCTGAGTTTGTGAAATCACAGTAAGTACCTGAGCAATTGATGTCCTCACCACTTTACTGCAAACACAAAAATATAAAGTATATAAACAAAAAAAATTAAACCACAAACAATAAATTCTAGATACACGTCCGCAATACAGCCCAAGAGCGCCCCCAACATATCAAAGTACCAATCAAATAGTACCACAAAAGATAATTGGTAACAAAAACTTCAATTGTAACCAAATTTCAATAAAGTAAAAAACTTGTAACACGATGGGGTCTATACATATATTGGGATTAGCATACACAGCAATACACAAAAAATGCATGCCATTGAGCCTCTAATTAAGCCCATGGGTGCTATTAAACAATGTTGTAGGAAATTATACGGTTACAACATCAAATATAACTAAAAACCAACTCACAATGAAAAATAATCCTTACTATTACTCATACATAAAGATAAACAAAAAATATGTCAATTGACTATGCCTATACATACGCACAAAGAACAGGGTACATAATGCGGTGCAGTTAACTAGAGGAGTATCATCATCAATCAAATGGCAAAACAGGGCACGCATGTGTAATCATTTAATTTATTTCATGTAATACCTAACATATACATTTAACGGAAAGATTGATTGATTAACACTATTTAACAATAAATTAGCAAATTTGCCCATTTTTTTGTGAAATTCGAGTTTCTCTGCAAATTTGCCCTTCCATTAACCGGATTGCAGCGAAATTATCAGATTTTTGCTAAGCTTTTATTTACAGAAATTTTGCAATCATAGATACAGAGAGGGATAAATAATTACATCTTGGAGAGCTTGTTTGGAGCACCACCGGTAACCTTGGCGACACGAAGAAGAGCAAGTTCAGCCTTTAGATCCTTCAATTGAGCAAACAAATCGGCCTTCGATTTGCTCCTTAGCTCATGAACCTTGATTCGCGCTGTGTTTTACATTCAGATTTCGATGACAAAAGAAATCAGGAAAACTATTTTAAAAAAGAAACTAGAGAACGATAAATCGAATCATCGAAACGTTGAAATAGAGAGATTTCGTACCCATTGATTCAACCTGTGGATTGACCTGCAACAATGAGGTTTGGCTGCCTGCTGGAAAGTTTAATACAACCCTAGCAACTAACAATGAGCAAACGATTAGGGCTCTTATATACAAAAGCCTCAATCCAAACGTTCGGCCCAATATAGTCTCTAATTCGGTTGACATGAAGGCCAATATAAGTACGGATGAGCCCAATTAGTATTTGCCGACTTATAAAATTATCAATAAAAGTCACTTTCCGCCTTTTGGAGTTTTGGAGTTTTGGGTATAACAACCCAAAAAATCATTTTCAGTTACATGAGTATTTTGTTAAAAAAAAATACAAGTTACATGAGTACATTTTGTTATTGGATACATCCTCGGTTTTAATTTAAGTGTCCATATTTTATTTTATATTATACGTTTCAAAATAATTGTTTTAACTTTTCTTAAGCGGAGAATGATTAAATCTTATTGGTTAGTAGTGTAATAATCGCATATTTCTTAAATTGTGTGTAGATTTTTTTTAGAACAGCAGACCTACAATCTAACACAAGAACTATAAATATTTACATTCTCTGTTTTAAGTGAGGCTTGAACTCCAACCTCTAAATTGAAAGATCATTTCATACCGCTAGGCTAAGTGCGTGTTGGTAAAATTGTGTGTAGATTTGAATTAGACGATTAAATTGAGATGGATAAGGTAATTCAATTTACTTTGGTTATATTCGCGATAACTAGTATGAAATATTTTTTCAAACTTAACGATGAATATGGTCACATCTTTTATCTATCACTTTGAGCTTTGATACTCATGTGGCATGTCATTAAGAAACAAAAGAGTTAATTATCGAACTTAAACCAGTTTTTTTACCAATGCAAATTTTCTAATGAAGTTTATAAATGATTTTACAAATATATATTAGGGTTTAAGTCATGGATCGCCAACGTACTCTCCTTCTTGTTTTGAGATCACCAATTAACAAATTTAATTACTAGGATCACCAATGTACTTTAAAAAATGAATTTCTTTGTAAATTTTGTTGTCGATCTCAAAATCGTATGTAAAAGTACATTGGTGACCTCAACACAAAATTAACAAGTACGTTGGTGATCCTAGTAGTAAAACTGATTGATTGGTGATCTCGGAAGAAAAAGGAGAGTACGTTGACGATCCTTGACTTAAACCCTATATATTATAACCAAATGCATATCATCAATAAACGCCATGTATTATATAGACTAAACAAATCATGCGTGGAAAAATCAGAGCCACCATAAACATCAGTCACAAATAGATCTTTTTATGTTGAAATCGATATTGAGAGGTCACGTTGTCTTATAAATAAACAGTGGATCCAATAGTTGCAATAGTTGTGGAATAAGAGTAACTCTAAATATATAATTTATCTTGGCGACTAAATATGACATCTGATGCTGATTCGTCACTGATTTTTATGTGTATTTAGCCACCCATTTTCTTTTATGATGTAAAACAAATAAAATACTACAGTAATGTTTTTCTGTTATGAAATGAATGGGTGCAACCCAGTGAATGAGCCTTCATTTCGTTTATCATCATAATAATTAATAAACAATATAGTCAATTTGATAGGACTCATAAATTGGAAAAACTTTCAGAAAATCAATTACTATATATATTGCATGCATTTCTACACATTTCATTTCACAATTAAATCAATCAATATAGTTCATAAAGATTTGATTAAGAATTGTACTCTAAGTCATACTTGGCTAACTTTGCAATTATAACGGCTGAGATCAACTCGATAATACATCTTAAAACTGACAACTTAGAGTTTTGAAACGTGTTTTGCGCATAAGATCGATTTAACACGTATATTAGGAACAAGTATTAAAATAAAAAATAAAATGTACTCCGTAACTAATTTGTACTTTGTTTGAAATTTGGAAATCGCTTCACCAGCTTCTGTTTATTTCTATGCTATACTAGTGTCACTTAAATGAGTAATTTGGTGACGTTGGTTCATACCAAAATGAAGAAAAACAGAGGTTTGTGATTACGTTGATAGGTATGGTGGCCCATGTGGAAAACTTCAGAAGAAATAAACCCAAGAAGAGGATGCAACATGATTTCGTCAGGTTAACGTATGCCAAAGTTGTTTGTACCTAAAAAGAAATGTCAACGTAAGTATTCTGATTTATTATTATTATTATTTGAATTTCTGTGAATCAAACGAGGCTTTAATAGCTTACAAAATTATAACTTGTAATTTGTATATTTCTTAATCTTAAAAAAATACGAAAAGATAATATCTTAATGTGACAACTTTGTGTATATGCAAATTCAAAGTTGAGTTTGCTATTTTCTAGTAGTGATGTCACAGTGTGCGTTTATAAAAAAGAGGTGCCAAAAAAAATATGGAGTTGATATATATAAAGTTTAAACTAGAAAAAGACATACAACCATAAAAGATCCAAATATCACTAACATTACGTCACTAGAAATAAGATTGTCTGCATTAATTCGGAATTTTGGATGATAAAGAAGTGCAAGAGTAAGTTACCATTGCCGATTGCTTGTTAAAACTGGGATGGCATTGCTTGTTAAAAAAGTACAAGAGTAAGTCCACCACTCAATTTAATGAATCTATCACAAATATACATAAACATGTTATACTCTACAACATGTTGATGCACATTTATTATGTATTTATCAATTTTGAAAGTGGAAATATCAATTGCAAGTAAAAGAGTCTAAAATGTGTTAATTATACATAGCAATTTGGGTTCAAAATGGATCTTATGCACTACACATGGTTGAATAAATAAGCGAGTTACATTATTCTGCCCCATTATACTATGGGAGACGTGTGGTACAATACTAATAAATAAAGTATAATATTATACTATATTATATATTCAACAAAATTGCAAAACCTTCAATTATTATAAACCCTATATACAGTTGAGCGATATTCGTACATGTATGTGCATTCAATTATAACGAATACGCATATAAGTCCTTAAAAATGAAATTTGTACACACATATTTTCATACGTCTTCATGATCAACCATTAATGCCCTCTACCATTTACAACATATGTACTATGCACACTTTCTTCGGATAGTATTTCTACGTACAACAAAGATAATAATGTACCACTCACTTATTTCAAGATCATGTACTCACGTTTATTTATAAAAGTCTATAAGTTATATAATTACTAGTAAAACAAACACTTTTATCAATGATCATTGTCCTAATGGTATTGTGATAACCGATAACCCTTTCAACTATCAATTGGGGGTTCAAATCACAAGAATAAGACAATGGTATATACTTGTAGATTAATGTATATATTAATATTAATATTAATAATTGTGGTAGCGGGGTTTGTGACTTTTATATGATAAAAGTGATAAAAATGAAAATGAAAATGTAAAAACGATAAAAATGGTGCTTTACTTCTTAGCCCAAATTAGACATGGTAGTGGAACATATTGATAAGGGCAGTATCTGTCAGCACATATGATCATTAATTTGAGAAGATCTCCGATTGTTTAAGAACACTTATCACTACTATAGTTATAAAGTAAAAAACTATCACTACATCAGTTTTTCACTAACTTTCATTTTAGCCTCATTTTCACCCGATCAAATGCTTTTAATTTAACCCCTTTTTCTTTTCATATTTTTTGAATGCAATAAAATAAGTGAAGATTATGTTTTTACCTGAACAAAGCTGTAACAAACAGTAACCAAACTTTTCATTGCAACGAAAAATTGATTTGTCGCTTCCCAACCCCACGATGACCCCAACCTAACCCATCCCAACCCCGCTTAGGTGGACACTGACCCCAAACCCACTGTGTATGCTTAAATACTTCTACATATTAGATATTTTAGCAGAAAAAAATACCGAATTGTGATTGTTTATTTGAGGCCTCAGATATGGTATTGCAAAGGTATTTCAAAATGATGTGTCGGCCCTATATTAACCCATTTTATTTATTATATAAGATATATATATATATATATATATATATATATATATATATATATATATATATATATATATATATATAGAAAGAGAGAGAGAGAGTTTGGATCAAATGAGAACACTTCAAAAATAAGAACGGTGAGAACACCTCATAAATGCACAACTAGCCAACAAAAATCACTAGATTCATAGTCATACATCTCAAATATGCAAAGAAAAACAATGTACACTTCTAAAAATGCACATAAATCGAAAAAAATGATTGATGCATGATTATCTCTATAATTGTGCATCAATCGTTTTTTCGATTTTTGTGTATTTTTGAAAGTCCGCATCTATTCTAATCAATTTTTCTACTCATATTTGAGATGTATGAATGTGAATCTAATGATTTTGTTGGCTAATTGTGCATTTATGAAGTGTTCTTACCGTTCTTAGATTTGAAGTGTTCTCATTGGAACCTTACCCTATATATATATATATATATATATATATATATATATATATATATATATATATATTAAAGAACTCAGATTTCTTATCTGAAAATAAAAACAAACTAAATGTTATGCATAAATACTTTACGAATCCACTCATACCTTTATGTGTAAAAAAATGCATGTTAATGTTGTACGTGTTACTCTGCTAGTATATATATACTCGTACATTTTTGAGTACGTACAAGTGATAAAAAAAGATGCAGTAACTTGTATTTTCTAGGCATTCCCTTATGAGTTGCGAACATTTATTTCATTTGTAAATAATTTCGCGAGTAATTATTTAACAACAAAAGTTTTCTTCAAACATGGCAAAATCAAGTTAGCAAAACTGGTCTGTGAATGTTGTACATTTGAATATTTATGCATAGTTCATGTCTATCTATTTGAACACGTTGACCATTTTTCTTCAAAAAAAAAAAAAAACAAGCTGCAAAAATGACCCGACGTGCATGAAAGGTCCACTTTGATCGATATGGATTTTCGAGTCAGTCATACATACCATCAAAGTTGGTTATAAGAATGTATGGTCTAGATCGATCAAGTCACATACATTGTGGATGTGGTAGATGTTTGGCATTCTTTTGGGGAGATGGTATTTAGTTGGGGACATAAACCATTTATATGTATGATTTGAGCACCTTCGTCCACAAATTTGGATGGTTTATAATGTAACAGCGGTGATAAATATATCTTGTAGTATGATTCATGCATCAATCGGGTGTGTTTGGAACGAAACTTTTCAGGGCCTTCTACTTTTTGTAAGTCTCATCCTATAAACTTTGTTTAATTGGCAACACAATAAAAGTGGAGTTTTTTTTGAAAAAAAGGATCACACAAACCCATAACTAAGAAGATTTTCAAAGTAGCTTTTGATTAAAAGCTTTAACTCAAGCTTTAGTCACAAACTCCAATTCTAGTCCAACTCTAAAAACTCTATATAACACCTCAAAATTCAAAAGTATTAAAGTGAATAAAGTAATGGTAATCGTTTTAATTTATTATTACTTTAGGTAAAATAAAATGGTAATAATTGTATATCGGTTTTAAAGTTCCAGACAATGATAATCACGGAGTATAAAATAAACACACACACACACATATATATATATATATATATATAACGTATGTATCATATATCATATTTATTAACTCCCCAATTAACCCAGAAGCTTCACAAACACGTACGAACGTCAAACCCTAAATCAAAATCATGTGAAAACATCAAATTGGAGCTAGAAATATGAAGTTTATCATTTATTGATCCTTCCTAACATGAGGTAATTATGATTCTCCTTTGGTTTTAACCCAGAACCTTAATATTTATGGGTTTTTAGTGGGTTTTGATGGGTTAATGACTTTAATCCAAAATTGAAGTTTTAAATTGATTGAAGAGGTGTTAATAAGTGTTAGTAAGATTGTTAGTAACCTTAATACCACCTAAAAGTGAATTAATTAAGTTGTATGGTTTATGATCAAAATGGGTTTTGATCAAATGACGATGTTTTGATGTTAATACACCCTAATTAGTAATTATAAGTGTTGTTGGAACATTATTATAGAGAATTGAAGTATAGAATCAAGTATTTGATCATGTGGATTAATTATGCTTATGATAGTAACTAGTATTATGTTAATAAGATGATATTGTGAAGCCATGATTAAAGTAATCAAATGATTAAAGTGATTATGAAGATGATAAATGATAATTAAAGAAGTATATAAGTAATTAAACCATGTGATTGGTTATGATTCAATTAATGGAATAATGAGCTAATATGAAGTAACGATGTTTATGATGATCCTTCATAATCTTGAGTTAATTATTGTTAAATTATGATAAGTAGTAATAAGTTAAGTAATTATGTAAGTAGTGAAAGTTATGAAACAAAGATAATCATGTAAGGAGAATTATGTATAGTTTGATTAAAAGTCAAACTTGGTCAACCCAAGAGGGTGATGGGTTGGTTATAGTGATTAGTTGGTTATAATGATTATTGAATGCTAAATATGTTGTATGTTGATACTTTGTATTATAGGTGATCAAGAATTGGTGTCATCAATGTTCAAGTAGTACGTTGCTTAATTGTCTACAAAGCCAAGGTGAGTGATATGGGGGTTAAATGGATAATGATTGTGTGTTCCGAATTGCTTCCGAGCAAGAGGTTCACATGATCAAGTGATTATATGTTATTTTATTTTTAAAAGTAAATTATATTGTTTCTACTCAATGATTAATTATGTGGTGATTATAGCATATTATGTTGATCATGTGCTAAGATGAATTATGTTCACAAAATATGATGATATATGTGGTATGTGTAATATGTGAATTGAGCCGTTTGTAGAGACCTTATGACGTTGTATAGTATGCATACTATTGACCGCGGTACTGTAATACGTAGTTTAGCTAACTGCGATTAGCATTATTATGTTGTGATGGGTATGCATACCGACGTGGTATGGTGCCTCGCAATATGGAGTTATTGGCCGCAGATCCGCACAGAGTTTCCATCTCTACAACGCTCAGTAGTTATTTGCTTAAGCACGTATATGTGGTTTAATCATGATGATTGTTATTATATACATGTTGTTTATGTGGACTATTCATTTGATTGCTCGTATGCTCACTAAGCTTAATGCTTACTCTTTTAGTGGTTTTATGTTGTAGGTGCTTGGTTCGATTGAACCAATTGGATAATATGTGGTTACAAGAAGATAACATGAATTGGAGCTTGCTATACGGTTAAACAAGCTTCACTTTCTTTTGAATTGTCATTTTGAATTGCCATTGTGTAAATCGTCCAAATTGTTATCATCTGAAGAAAGAATGTTACCAGTTATAATTATTGTATTATTATGTAAATGACTTGTAAAGTCAAAGAGATAAATGATTGGTTGTGGTTACATTAGTGTTAGATAAATTTGAGTATAAAAATGTTAATGTCTATAACCGGTGATAAAAGCTATATTTGAAAGTTAGATGGGACCTAATACAAATAAATTATATTTTAATGTTATGATTTTATAAATGGTAATGTACGAGTCTTAAAAAAAAATCAAGGCGTTTTACTCTAGCTCCATCTTCAGTCACAAACTTTAATTCTAGTATAGCTCTAGCTCGTTATTGTTAAAAACACAGTTGATGCATACAGCATAAGTTCTGATGTATCAAGTAATTTCAAGTTTAGTGTATCTATGTAATGTAGTAGGTATTTTAGCTTCTTTTTGAAGTTTGATCTAACATCAAGTACTTCTTCTAATCATTCTCAACTTTGTTGAAGTGATTAAATATATATCCATTATTTGATGATGATGATGAGGAGGAGGAGAAGTGATTAAATATATATCCATTCTTTGACGACGACGACGACGATTTCAAATATCTCTAAAATTTAAGTGCAGCTTTATACCATCCCTTCAACAGTATACAAAATCCAACAAATATTACAGAAAAAATAAATATAAAACAAACTCATGTTTCTTCAAGTTCTTTAGCTTTCTGTTTTCTATTCAATTCTTGCTCATAATTCCTCAATCTTTCATCCCACTTTTCCTAAAAAAGGTCAAGCACACATTTAAATTCATTAAAACAAAAACCCTAAATCAAAGTAAGTTATTATTATAATAGGTATAACTACAAATTGCAAACAGAAGGTGAAAGTGGGGACCTTGTAACTGATTTCAAGTCGGTGCATGATGTAGAAACCAACACTACCGCCGGCGATTGTACCGGCCATGATCCGAGCGTATCCCCATCCCATCGATCTCACCATCGTCTTCTCTGCTCAAACCAGAATTTGGGCCTTAGATTTTACTATACCTCAAGGAATTGGATAATGATTGGGCCACTTTTCTAACTTAGGCCCAAATTGATACATATTTCGTGGGCTAGGTAATAAGGTAAACATATCCCATGAAAAACATCTGGGGACGTTCACTACTGAGTCAAAACCGGTTTCTCCAAAACCGGTTCAGGTTTCGACCCGATTTAGGCACCCAAAACTAGAACCCGATCTGGGGACAATATGACTTTGTTGTATAATCAGTTTTAATTTTATTTTTCAAGTGCTTATAGTTATTTTTGATAACCATTTGATGTTGTGTTTTGAAGTTTCCCACACCTCTCGGAAATAAACCCCAATTCATCATGCCACAAATTGATTAAAACTGATGTACTAATTATATGCAATATTTGAGGTTTGTAAGGATTTGTTTCTTTTTTATTTTTTTGCTCCCTCTTATATTTTGGAGTTTGTCAAAGTTGCCTACGCCAGTAAGTTTTTGTTGTCTTAATCTATGTTATTTATTTGTGGTACTATTTTCTTGTAGGACTTTGAGAAATATCTTAGATGCGGGATCAGCACTTCATTTACCAAGCCAATCATTGAAAAGGTTGATATGGTTTTTGATTCTTAATTATCTTAGCATGGCTATTCACGGGTTGGTGTTTGACTCTTTATAGGTTGATGTGAACACTGAAGTTGGAGTGCTTAGAGAACAGAAACATCAGTTGAAATAATGGACTATTTATACATAATGTGGGTGATGCACTTGGTCACTGTTCGTTGCAGGCACTGTAAGCTCGTGTGGTTACAATTGTTGTCATTTTACATTTATAAACCACTTGTAAGTGCTAATGTTTATAGTATTCCATAATCAACCAAATAAGATTGAAATATGTATAGAATGTTCCTGCTATGGCCCTAACACAATTTAAGCATTATCTTGCTGACCCGCCCGTTTTGCTCCCTGTATTAGTTAGTCTTTGTTCATGATTATTTAAAGTACTTGCAGCTTGGGTTATACATGATACACTATATTTTGCATTATACAAGGTCTTTCTTTTTTTTGCCTTTTTCATTCTTGTAAGATGTAAGATATAAACCCGAAAGTCTTATGGTTATTATTTTCATTGAGCCATGTTTTGATATTGCTAGCCAAACTATGTATCTATCTCTTCTTTCATTTAACTTGCAAATTCAGTTTTGATATTACAACATATACAGACTGGTGGGACACTTATCTCTCTTCAAGTAAGTCATTTTCGTTTATCAACAATGTACTTCTTTCATGTAGCTTAACAAATGAGCATAATACCTACCGATTATTTCCTTCTAAAAAAAATTTAGTTAAATCTTATCTTTATTTTCTTTGAAGGTATGTAATTTAGCACTAACCATCTTGGAGACTGGAGATGGTAGTTGGGCGTCATATTGGTGAGTTGTATATTTAATTGTTACAACATTCTCTCCTACCCTATCATATTGCTTTTGCAAATTAAGGTTCATTTCCTTACCTACTATGACGAAACTCTTATACAAAATAACGATTCTGCAAGAAGGCCAGTTCTTTTAGATCAATGGTTATCATTTCAAAATCTTCAACATGGGAATGTACTTTGATGAATTTTTATCATTATGTGTTCTTGCGCATGCTTAAATTAACTATTCTTACATCTTATTTTGTATCTTGCGAACCAATTCACATCAATTTTTGCTGTAAAATTGCACCTAAATATATACGTAGACCTTGAAGTGATGCAAAATTGTAACTATTCTTACACTTACCTACAAGATACACGTAGACCTCGTAGGTAAAGTGTTTGATACAAATATATTATAGCAACATCTTTATTTGATAGTCAACAATAACTTTGTTGTTTTGGTTGTCATGGGCTCATGGCAATTAAGGACAAGTCACAAGTCAGTTGTGTCGTGGAGTATTCAAGATCACCTAAAAGCTCAAACTTCATTAACAGATTCCGGGGCTGGATCTGATGGTGGCAATAGTTCGAAGGATGGAGGGACTGATGATAAAGCTACATGTTTTGCTGTTATAAAATTGTAAGATTTAAAAACCGTTTTATGAGTATATTTTACATTAGATATACTACTATAGTACTATTTATATTTGATCGTAATATTAAAGTTGAGGTGACTGCTTTGCAGTATGAAATAAATGGAGATTGCTTTGATTATGCTTTCATGTTAAATTATTGTTACTTTCAAGTGCTTTGGAGCATTACATGCGTTATATATTAGCTAGGACAGTGTTGTAAAAGTCGGTCTGGGGCGGCGATTAGTCGGGGACTAGTCGGCCTCAAGCCCCTTCCCGACTCACCCTCAGCCAAGTCGGTCCCTTAAGTCAGGTCAACGGTCAAAAGTCAACGAGTCGAAGTCGGTCCGGGGCGGGTTTTATGGTCCGGGGCGGGTTTTTTGGTCAAAAGTCGGTCAAAAGCGGGTAAAAAGCGGGCCTGGGTCGGTTTTTTGAGCCGGTCAACTTTGGTCAACTTTTTTTTTTATAAAAAAAATACAGTTTTTTAGCTATGTTTTATGTATTTTGAACAATTATGTTAAAGTCTATGTTTATTTATGTTTATGTTTATGGTTTTCATCTATTATTACATATTTAATTTTGAAATTTATTATATAATTGTAAAAAAGTCAACAAAAGTCAAATCCGACTAGTCCTTCCGAGGTCCCGACCGACTCGCCTCCGACTTCCGACTTTTACAACCTTGAGCTAGGATATATGCGGAAACTTCTTCATGATCTTGCACTGGTCCTGTCTAGGTCCATGGATGCAATTTTTCAAGGTACATCTTCTCATCTGTTCTTTTGTATTATACTATTCTGTTATGCAAGTTAGAGGTGGAAAAATGGGCATGATGAGCAGGTTGGGTTACGAGTTCGGGAAAGGCTTCACTTGACCTGAAATACTTTGTCTACTTTTTGTGTTTGTTTGAATAAGTGTATCAGGTATATTTACAGATGTTATATTTCTCTAATAATATTTAAACTTAACAAAATGATTAAGAAGGTTTTATGCACGTAAAATTTAAATTAGACTTTAGACGACTTTTGACTCACAGAACCCGTGATCGTTTTGATAATTTTACCCGTTTTATCCACCATTGATATTAACATAACTCAAAATGGCCAATTGATAAGTAAAAAGGTAGAAATTGCCGTCTCTTATGAGTATGATACTAAAGAACCTTATAAGTATAACATCTATGTACGCTTGTCTGAAATACCCCAAGGGAAATCACTAGCATGTTTCTTTTGCTTTGCCCAGTATTTATTGTGGTTTACTTGACTACCGACTTCTTAGAGTATTAGTCCCTTTTTATGGATTGTAACGAATAAACTAATCTACCTTTGGCCCCTGTTCCTCATGTTTAGTAGACGTTTTTGAGGAATGGCCTTTTTATTTGTTGCTCATCACTTAGTAAACTATGTCAAAGAGAATGGTGCTATTTAAGAAAAATGTTCATCATTTGAGAAATCTCGAACATAGACCTTTTTCTTATGTGTTTTGAACAGAATGAGAAGTAATTATATTACTTGATTCTCATAGTATTTTACATCACTTTTGTCAAAATATGAACTAATTAGGCTAGAAGCTCAAATTGTGACCAAATGAACATACACCTTTGATTTATCTTTAGGTATGTTACTATATTACTGTTTTATATTGTGATATGGGAGAAGTTAGTTTGCATGTGAGAATTTATTGGCTGATGCTGATCATGTGTATTGTGAATTGTAACTTTCATGTGTCATAGAGACGTTGGTTTAATAAAATGATGTCTTTTCACCGAACACCAAACCTTGTAAATGCATTTTCTTGTGGTGCGGATCTTTGCTTGATTGCCTTATGATCCTAATCAGTTTAGATTCTCTATGGTTCTTGCTTGATGCCACATCTTAATGTTTTGTAGTTGAATTGCTATCCAAAGAGTTCTTTCATAATTTGACTATTATGGAGTATATCACATTATTAAAAATACGATAACTTTTATTACATGATTGATGCATTATTGCTACTCATTTAGCATGTGTCTACAATCTACGCTCCTGATACAATGCAGTTTTCTCTCTCTGTAGAAACATGCACAGTTTACTCTGTATCCAAAGTTTCAATTTACATCCCAAATCTTACCTTGCTATTAAAGTTTTCTCGCATACTTACAAGTACTTTTCTCTCAATCTTGCAGATAAGACAACTACAAAGCTCCAATTGATGTTATCCAAATTGTTCGCAAGTTGAGAGGGCACGTCCAACCAAACTATGTCTTTTGTCATTTTGTGAGTATATCATATAGTTGTTCTTTTTCCTGCATATCTTTATTGCTATACTTCACTGCCATGCATACTGCCATTTTTATTCCATCCTTCAATCTATTGATCTATCATGCATGGACATGTTATTGCTTATGTTAAAATGGATAGCTATTGTTACGTGTTTTTTTATACTTATAATATATGATGTTATTCTAAAGTGCCTGCAATCATGTTTTATTCTCGATAACGTATAAAGTGTATTATTATAGAAATTCAACGTGTATGTTACTTTACATATATATTGCCCAAGTTAACTGGGTAACGCCGGGGTAAAATACCAGTTACTCATAATGGATGAGAGCAACTCGATAATACATCTTAGAATCGACAACTTAGAGAGTTTTGATACGAGTTTTGCGCATAAGATCGATTTTATCATGTATACAAGATTAGATGGTTAGGAACAATTATTATCATTAAAAATAAAATGTACTCCGTAACTATTGTACTTTGTTTGAAATTTGTAATCTCTTCACCAGGACGGGCAAATAAATTCGAGAGGCCCCGTGCAATATTAGAAAAAGAGGCCCCAAATAGACAAGAAAAACAAATTAATATTACGAGAATTATATAAAGATACAAAAATACATAGTAAATATATATCAATTCGGAAAAACTAACTTTCATTCATCATCAAGAAGAGCTATCTTCCGAGCATTCTTCGAAACAAAAATTTTAAGTCAACCTTTATAATTAATATTCTCTAGTAGATTATTATCAATTGTTATCTTTGCCTTAAGCTTCTCTTGTTACATTGTAGAGCGTAAATACAACTTCAACAACTTAAGTTTTGAAAAACTTATTTTCACAGTTGCTACACGTATGAGAATAGTCAAGAATACTTTATATAAAATAATTGCATTAGGAAATCAATCGTCTCATTTCAAATAGTGTAGAAACCAAAGTCGTGTAACTTCGTGAATGCTTTTACTTTTAAGATGACTACAAGATGAACTAAGACTCTTGTCATCAAAATCGTGCAACTTCTTAGAAGTAATACTATACGTATTGTTCGAATCCTTATTTAAGAGAACAATTGTTTGATCAACAACGCCTAATAAATAATTCATCTTAAATGACTCTTCAGTAGAAAACAAAACATTCGTTTCATCAGTTGGATTCTCATCAATATGTTTTTTTTCTACAAACTGCACGCTTTTATTTTTATTATTTTAAGTATTACAGTAGTTTTTTTTTTCCGCATTGAACCTATATACTAATATATATAACAGCTCTCGTAAAATTTGGAGGCCCTAGAATTTTAAGGACCCTGTGCGCTGGCACATACTACACTCGCCAACAGCTTCTCTTTATTGATTTGCTATATTAGTGTCACTTAATATGAGTTATTTGCTGATGTTGGTTCATACCAAAATGAAGAAAAACAACAGAGGTTTGTGATTACGTGGACAGGTATGGTGGCCCATGTGGAACACTTCAGAAGAAATAAACCCAAAAACAGATGCAACATTATTTCGTGAGATGAACGTATGCCAATGTTGTTTGTACCTAAAAAGAAAAGTCAACTTAAGGAGTATATGAGACTTAATTTCATTCTGCCAACCGAATATGATACAACAGAATTCGTATTCTGATTTATTATTATTTTTTTCTAAATTTCTATGAATCAAACGAGGTTATAAGAGCTTGCAAAACTATAACTTGTAATTTATGTACTTCTTATCGTAATCTAATTAAAAGAATAAAATAGATGATATCTTAAAGTGACAACTTTGTGTATATCCAAATTCAAAGTTGAGTTTGCTATTTTCTAGTAGTGATGTCACCGTATGCGTTTATTAAAAAGACCTGCCAAAAGATATGGAGTTGATATATGGATATGTTTGGTAAACTAGATGTAGTTGTAGGCTGTAAGTTAAACCTATAAGGTATAGCTGTGGACTATAACTATAGGCTGAGGACTATAACTATAAGCTGAAGCGGTAACTTTATTTGAAATATGAAAGTTAAACTAGAAAAAAGACGTACAACCATAAAAGACTCAAATTTCACTAACATTACGTCACTAGAAATAAGATTGCATTAATTCGGAAATTTGGATGATAAAAAAGTACAAGAGTAAGTTACCATTGCTTATTAAAAATGGGATGTCATCGTGAAGCTTCTATAAGGTTGCTCCCAACGAGAGTCGTCACTTGCTAATTGGTTGAAACCGATTATCATTTCCGTGTCATCCATTCAATCGGTAATCGCCAAACCAATTATCAATCGCGTGATTCTTTACTTTTTTTATTTTTTGTTTAGTGTATAAAATTGTGGTATATTTGTAAATGTGGGGTCGAAAAAATGAAGTGATTAGTCATTAATGGCAGAGAATAATTAGTTGTTAATCAGTTAGTGGAAAGCTGAGGTAGCAGAAGTGACAAGAAAATTGTTAGGTGTGGCCAAAATAGAATCGAGTCTAAAAATGTGTTAATTATATACAAGCAATTTGCGTTCAGAATGGACCTTATGCACTACACATGGTTGAATAAATAATCGAGTTACATTTTCTGCCATATTATATAATTTTGAAAAGCCCTAAAAAAATTTTGACTCATAGTTTCATACACAATTATTTCATATATCTTAAATATCGGAATCCAAATATGTGAAATAAAAGCGTCGCAAAACGTACTAACAACACTTATGCATTGTGAAATAAAAGCGTCGCGAAGTACTACCAACACTTATGCATTGTGAAATAAAAGCGTCTCAAAATGTGGAACACTTATGCATTTCTAATTTTTGCAGAAGTACGCAATCCTGGCTTTTGTATGGGATCGCCTATTTATACTGAAAAACCCATTGTGACAAATTTCTTCTTAGTTATGCGATCCTAACTCATGACTGGGATCTCGTATTTACACTAAAAATCAACTGTGACTATTTTCTACTATTATACGAGGTCATGTGATCTTTTGGGAGCGCGTATTGAGCACTTTCAGACTTTCAGTTGAAACATGATAAAACTCAGGTTTTTGACTCAAATTTGAATGCACATAACTTTTAACTCGTTGCGAGTTAAGACATAAATTTTGCAGACACCTCCACTATATCAAAATGAAGGTTCCCTTTTTACACTTTTTCAATTTTCACAAAAACACAGATTTTTGGATGTATGACTAATTTACGAACGTTATGACCACTTTTTGGAGAGAACCCAACTCACAAACTAGACACCCTTAGACTTAGCCTTTTTACCCACATTAATAACAATACAACTTAAGTTTAAAACCTACAATAAATGAACCATATCTAACCAACTCATTTTAACTTATAGGTCAATTAGTGACCTGTTTGGACACTTTTTGACCCATAGTTAAAACTAACCATGTTCAACTCATTTCACTGCAAACTATAATATTCATTTGACCAATTTGGATTAACTAATAACATAATAGGGTTAATAGACATATTGGTTAATGTACTTTATCAAAATGTTCAATTTTGTTACTGAACTTTCATTTTGTTCAATTGAATTACTAAACATTAAATAATTGATCAAATTCTTACTTAAGTTTCTAATCATTTGTTCTCGTCATGCCACGTAATTTGTAAATGTTCAATTTCGTTACCGAACTTTCATTCTTGTTGAATAATATCCTAATTTATTTATTTCATCATATAAACTACCTTCTCTTGAGCACTCCTCAAATACAATTAGATATATTACATCATTTTTTGATACAATCAAGTTGGTAATTTAGCTTCGATTCAGTTATAACGAGGATATCACACTTGTAACCTAGTTTCGTAAGTTGAGTAATTCAATTGAACAAAATAAAAGTTTAGAAATAAAATTGAACATTTTAGTAAAGTACAATAACTAATTTGTTTATTAACCCTAACATAACATATTACCATAATTGTAACCCAAAGGTCAACTTTATCGCTTGCTTACATTTCTTACAAAAAGCAACAACACAAATTACTATTTATTTACCACTTTCAAAATACACATTGACCATTGACTTGACTTCAAATGTTTTGTCGGCCGACTTATACAAGTGATGATCATTACGATAATTATAAAGAAAGGTCTTGTTACTCACAAACTACAAGCAAATCCAAACTACCCTTTAGCAATGTCTCTCTTTTCCGCTTTCACTTGTACCTACACATTCACAACTCAGAGAGGTAAGCATTTAGCTTAGTGAACATATGAACAATTAACTAAATAATTCACTAATCAACTCAACACATAAACAATGTTCTACTACATAAACAATGGAACAATAAGTAAGACATAGATATTTACTTTCCTTAACTGGGTCCAATTCCACTTTCACTAATCACATGTGTATATATCAATCTAGCTAATATAAATTAGCTAGTCTAATCGCATTTTTAGCTAACATGAACATAGCTAACCTTAGTTAGTGTCTCACCCCCAAATTACCGTGCAGCGGAAGTCAACCCGGGGCGTGACTAATCAGGAATTATTGCACATAATCATAAGTAAACGATCTCTAAATGAAACGTTTGAAAATAGTAGTTACATAACCAAAATAAAGTGTTTACAAAGTTGCGAGTTCGCAAATATTTCTAGAAATTCCAAAACATAACTAATAGTACAAAAGTAATGCAATGAAATTTCCAAAAGTTGTAAGCATGCGACTCGAGCTAGCTTATCTTGTAGTAATCTTAGTCCTGCGGTGAACCTGAGAATACATGCTAAAACGGGTCAACAATAATGTTGGTGAGCTCATAGATTTACATAGTTATAATCAAAGTAAAACCATAGCAAAAGTCATAGCTGAAATCATAGTTTAAAAATCATAGTAGCAATCATAGTTCAAATCCCAAGTTTTCAAAGTTTATACAATTGCCAAATCAAAGTATGAAATTTTCAAAGATTTCATAACCGAAAGTTTAACCAAAGTTGAAATCGTAGTTAGGATCGTAGTTATTATCGTAGTGGGGCTCGTAGTTGTTATCGTAGTTGTAACACCCCAAAGTCCCAGATATAATTGTGATAAATATTTTAATACTTGTTTTAAATTAATATATATATAAAAAAATAAAATATTGAAATCGCGAATAATTTTAAAGGTCCAGACAATATATATCGAAGAGGACTAAACTAGTACTCCCTCCGTCCCTAATCTATTGTCCACTTTTCCATTTTGGATTGTACCAAATTAATTGTCCACTTCCATAAATAGATAAGAATAAGGAGATAAAGTTCTTTTTTACCCTTAATGTATATATATATATAAGACAAAAAAGTAGGTAAAAAGTAGAGGTTAAAACTGTCATCTTACCAAAAAGTAAGAGGTATTTTGTTTGAGCTTAAAATGTCTTGAAAGTGGTAGTTGTATCAATGGATAAGATAAATGTCAATTAAGATATTTTGATATATTTTTCTAATCAGGATTTAACCTAGCTGAAAAACTACTTATTCAATAAGTTATTTACAATTGTTTAAAACTTCTAATTGATATATAAATCCCATAACGTTATGTCTTTTTTCTCGTATAAACTAATTATCATATGTTAATTTATGTAAAAAATATTTCTTTCAATTTTTGGTTCATTTATTTTGGTTTATTTATTATTTCATGACAACTTATATATTTATGTTATTATTGGTATCTAGAAGTCTCGAAAGTTGTGTCAGAACTCGTGTAAAATTTATCTTTTCTTAAGTTAAATCGTTTGAAACTCTGTTATATTCATTCAATTTGTATCACGTCAAAAAATAGTGAAATACGTGCATTCAGATATTTGTACTTTTTATTTATCAAACGATCTTAATGATTATGTATTCAGATTTCAGATGACAGATCTTATTATTCAGAACTGGTTTTCAGATTTTAGCTATCAGTAATCAGAATAATCAAAAGACCCGTAAGAGAGATGATTATATTTTCTTAAACTGCGTATTTTTTATCCGGGAACAAAAAAATTGAGACGGAGGAAGTACTAAAATATATCTATTATTACTTATAAAGCATGTCCAATGTTGAATCTTAGAATTCTTAAAAATAATTGAAGTTCTTAAAATACCCCTATCACATGTATACCTATTAATTAATGTATATAATATATGACCAAATCATTTCTATTAATATGTTATTATAAACAAATAAGACTCCTTTCTATTATATCTATAATATAGATAAAATAATACATAACACAAGCATCATACAATAAATCTTCAAAATATTTTCATTTATTTTAATTTTAAATTCGTCAATCGTCGCTCCATCCACCGACACCACTTTCACCGTCGCATTGCGCGGTTATTGTGCTAGTATTCATATATATATGTAGAGTTGTAGACTTCTTATTTCCTGCACCTTCTAAAACTTTCACGAACTCGGAACAAAGATTAGTGTCACAAAGGAAAGCTAAAACAAGACATAATTCAATCTCTCATTTCACTTCTTGATTTCAATCTCTGAACTTTGTCTCCTTAGATCATCATCATCGTCTTCACTTTCTTCCCTAATTGTAAGTATAATTACTTCTGCCCCTTTCTTAATTAGGGCTTTGATTTCGTAGGGTTGGGATAGATTAATGAGCTTGATAAAGTGAGTTGTATGTAGATCGTTATAAGTTGCTATACAAATATACGACTGAATTACATAAGCTGTCGAATTTTAGATTTCGATTAAGTTCGGGCAATAGAAGGTAATCGATGGTGAGTGGTCTGGGTGAACTTCAGGTCGCGACCGACCTAAGTCACTTCGCGACGTGATCTTGTTAATTTCGCCACGCGATCCAATACCAATTGCGACGCGATTTGACTAACTGTGACACCCGGTCAAAAAGGGCAAAAAAAATTAGCGGCTAATTTGAACCTAAATCATTCGTACTCAGTACGTGTTAAAACGAAAGTATTCGAATATTATATATACATAAATATATATATATATATATATATATATATATATAAATGATTATTTAATAATCACTTACAAACAAATCTGAAAGAATGCGCAATCTCAAATACGGACGTTGACGAAACAATTATTAAATAATATGGAATTATTTAATAACATTATTCGTTATTTTATATGGTGTCAATAATATAACAAAAGTATATTTTTGTTAAAACGTAACCGAACGTGACCAAAAATGAGTGAAACGCGTCTGATAATCAAAACAAACTATAGTTATATTTTTATAACTCATTAATAAGTATTTTGATAAAATACTTCAACTCAAAATATTGAAAGTTTATTTGTTATTTAAAAACGTACGTATAATATATATAACGTCTAATTATACGTTTACCCGACCGGGGAAACGAACACCGCACGGAGCGTAACTTTGGGGAACAAGTTAACACACCCACATGGGGTGGAACCCACTCGAAATCAGCTGGAAGACCAGCCCAAACCACCCCCTTAATTGGTGGATCTTGTTCCTTGACTTCTAAACACCAAACCAAACCGCACCATCCCCATTCATTCACCATCTCACACTCTCCCTCTACCCTCTGTCTTTCCATCTCGTTTTCTCTCTCTACCTCCCTGATTTCCAGACCCCAAACACCACCCCAACTTCACCTTGAGCCACCACGAGCCGCCACACCGAAAATCCACAAAACGCGAGGAAACGAGCACGATATCTCCTTGTTTCTTCTCTCGGTTGTACAAACATTGTAAGAACATCATTTCTCTTTCATTGTACTTGTAATATACTTATTATCATATTTTAAGGTCCACTTAATAATAGGATGTCCAAATAATTAACCGAAACGCGTTTTAAAAAAAAAACTCGAAATCTTAAAATATGTATGCTGTCCAGAAAATAACTTCACTTCCACAATTTTTAGAAAAATCATTTCTCCATGAAAATGGACGTTTCTTAAGCCTAAAATTAAGTACAAGAAGTAATCTTTCAAAAAAAATTTGTTTCGTAGTATTTTGACTCCGTTTAATGCCCGAGAATAATTTTCTCCGGCGATATATACTTTCTGTCTTCTGGAGACAGAAAGTTGCACCTCCTTCTCGAGACCATATCTTGAGTTCTAGACCACTAAAACGCATGAGACCGGTGCCAAAACTTCAAAATTTTGTTAACTTTAAAAAGTTCTTGTATGTCGTCCCTTGAAAATACAAGGATTTGCCCAGAAAAATAGATCTCTGGACTTGTATCCGGATTGGTCATATTTGGACCTCATGGGACTTTCAATTTTATTAACCAACTAAACAACTCTTAAAATATTTGTAAAAATCACAGAAAATAGCTAACATATAGGGGTATTATAGATATTTTTATCGGGAGTTATTGCGGACTTTAAGTTGTCGAGATCATGAGAGGAATCGGAACCAAAATCTGTGAAAATGAAACTAAGGGACTGTTTTGGTATATTTTTGAAAACGACACTTCGAGTGACCCACGAAACGAAATAATAATTTGGTAACACTTATTTAACATATTTAAGACTAGTGTAAAAGTATCGGGTCAAACCGAGCATGTTGACTTTATAATCGAACATGAAAGACACTTATACTTTGGAAAATATACACCACACTTAAATCAATTAATATATATATATATATATATATATATATACACACGAGCTTACACTCGCACTAATTAATATACATACGAGTTTACACTCGCTTAAACTTACATTCGAACGACGCTTACACGTCATGATACAAATGACAGGCTTATGAATATACTTTACAAGTTTACAATATAACGAAATACATAATATTATTACTTGAATTATTATTACACGCCATCACCAACATGCCGTACACACAATCTACAAATACAAACGATTATAAACTTACAAACAAACATCGGACATTAACTAGTTGAGTGGACACATATCGGAAATGATCTAAAGAGACATTCACTCATGTGTATAACCTTATATGCTTAGGGCATTTGAAGGTTTCGGGTTGTTCATTCCATATTGGATAATCATTGCTCGGACTCAGGTGAGTCTCACGACCCCATTTTACTGTTTTACTATTTTAATTCGGGGGGAGATGCAACACAAATTGTTTTCGTGATCACAGTTATTCGATTAGTTAATTTAGTTATTAACTCGGTTATTCGGTTATCATTGTCGGTATTGTTTTGTTCGGTTATTGCATGAGTGTTTTAATTCGGGAAAGTCCTCATCATTGCATGGTTCGTTAACTTAATAAGGCGCGATTATTAAAAGATAGATCTATCATGGGAGTGACGTCCTCGTCCGGGTTACTAGCTACAACCATGTACAAATGGACATTTTAGTAATTGTTATGGGTGTTGATACCGTTCGGGAGGCAGAAAATCGGGTTAAGCCTCGAACCATGGCTTAGTGCAATTTCAGTGTCGGTATTTTTAATTCGGAAACCTTAATTGGTTTAATCATTGTTCGGTTATAAATCGTCGGATAATATTGTGTATCACATCAATGTTATACTTTAAACCTGTGAGATTCACCAGCTTTATAGTTGACATTTTAGTGTTGTATTCTCAGGTGATCAACTACAGTAGAGTGGCCCGCAGGATATGCTAGCTAGCACGAGTCGCATGCATCTATAAACATATGAATATTTATAGCATTATCTTTTGTTAATCGGTTATGTATTAGAATCTTCGGAATCTAATTATGTGAACTCATTAATGTTGTAAACTTATGACATAAACTATGTATTACTTTTGTAAAATGTATAAGCGTCTCATGTAGAGTCGTTTGCTTATACTTTGGTGTTCTGATTATTGATTAGTCACACTTAAATTGTCGCTTCCGCAAATCATGAAATCGGGAGTGTGACACTAACCTTAGACCATGTTTTAGTATTCGATTAGTTTGCTTCTGTTACACTGATCTGCTATGAGGCAAGGATATATATATGTAGGATCACTTATAAGTTGTAAATTAGTCGTAAAATAATAAGTTCAGTGAAAACTAAAAGTGAATGATCAATCGAATTATTTTAGAGCCAAGATGATTATACTCTCGAATCAGCGTAGTTGTTGAAGAAAAATATAAACCGGAAGTACTCATGGGCTGTAGTATATTGTAGAATGACGAAAGTAACAAATAGCTAGAGTAAGTATACCTTGGATCATCATAGCTACTTAACATAATTATAATCGATTAATTTGTTTCTACTTCTAATACATACTAAAACAGGAGTATAGGTAAAAATGTTGTTAGAATACATTGAGTATAGAATGATGAACCAAGTTAGAAGTTAATTAATTATCCATTTTAGTTGCTATGATTTTAGTATGGAAATAAGTATAGTCATTAATTAATACATGCGAAACCAAACGGTGCTTAAATAAATAACGACCTCGTTGAATTAAGAGACTAATAATCTAATAAGGGTTGTTTACTTTTCACTTAATGATCTGTTTCCAGACACCTCTTAATACAGACAGATAAATTGTTGTTTCTTTTTCACTTAATCTGAAAGGAATGTCTGTTTCTGAAATAGGAAGAAAAATGAAGTCTTTACCAAAAAGAGACAGTTAATGATAAATATACATTTTTTCAACATTTTATCTCCAATAGAATTTGAGCACACCATTTTTTATTCAAACTTTATATCATTTAAGTTCATTATTTTGGTCAAAATAAAAATTACATTTACATAAACAACACTTGTTATAAACAGACATGTTTATCCAGACAGACATCACATGTAAACAGCACTTAATAGAAAAAAAAAATAAACAGCCCCTAAGTGGGGGAGGTGCTAAGTAGTCGTTAGTATACTACAAGTAAATGTAACCGGGTTGCTAACGACCACGCTAAGTATGGAAGAAACATTAGACTAATATTATTCGAAGTATAATTAACGCTAAATACATGTTCATGTAATAAGTACTAAATATGTATTATATGTTATATGTGTTTAGGTACCAAAGACGTGGGAACCAGTCATTGATTTCTTGTTGAATACTTGTTTAAAACTTTGAGGTGAGTATACGGGAATTAATTAAGTAATGATTGTGAGGATCCGGATTGCTTTCGAGCAAAAGGATCCCACAATTTGACAAAATATTGTGGCGCATATTATATGACTATAATTATAGAAAGAATAATATTGTGTATATGATTGAGTATTATGTTTGATCTTGCTACTTTGTTAGCTAAGATCCGATGGAGATGCATAAATTATTTTGCTATGTTGTAAGCAAAGGTTTGATGGAGATGGACATATGCTTACACATGCTTTTGGACTATGGATCCGCCTGATGTATTGTTATGTTAGTAACTTTAATATGATACTTTGATATCTTGAGGAATAGTTGACTGGTATATATAAATCGATGAATTATATGAGAGACACGTATACAAGTTCAATTGATTGCTAGAATTTGTTGAATGTGGTGTATTTTTAATTAATGCTTGTATATTCACTAAGCAATATCCTTATTCCGTGTATTATTAAATGTGTAGCTAAAGACGGACAGAAAGGGAAGGGGCATACTTTGGAATAGCGTGGATAGCTTGTTGCTTGAAGTACCAGGCTAAATCTCTATACTTATCGTTTTAATATCACTTGATGTAAAACGCCCCAAATTATGGTTTTGTCACCTGTGTATTTTTGAAATCGTAGTTCATGTTAGAATATACTTATATTATATAATATTACAGGGTTAGTGTTATGCAAACGTTTAAAGCAAGTATAAGTACTACTTGCAGTTTTATGGATTTTCATTTCTAAAGCGTAAGTATTTTTCGTAATTCCTATTGTCCGAAACTTAGGAACCATTTACGATTCCTATTATTTTATCTAATTCATAGCAATGAAATTTAAAATAATTATATGTAACTCTTCACTACAATAATACCTTAATAATTTAGGGTGTTACAAAATAGTTAATAATTATAGTGTTAACGACGCAGATAGGTAACGAACTTTATATTTTTTACCTAACGGTGCGGATAGGTAACGAACTTTACTTTTTTTCCCGAGTTAGGGTATGAACTCAATTTATTACTCTGGTAGGTAACAACTTTTTTTTATATACCAATTTAAGCTCAAAAATGATGGCATATCAGTGAAAACTTACGTGTGGTGGTTTCATTTACAATGTACGTGACATTTTAATAGTTGAAAACCCGCTAAAAAATTAAAATGACCGGTTGCCCCAGTCACTCACAAGTATATTCCCTATCTCGATCTTTTTTTTTCTTTGAAAGTTCGTTACCTACCAGAGTAATAAATCGAATTCATACCCTTACCCGTTAAAAAAAATGTAAAGTTCGTTGATGATCAGCGCCATAAACCCATAAATTATTTTACGGGAGATGTACAGTACAAAATAAAATGTATACATATAATATTATATAATTTCATATTACACTCAACAAAATAGCAAAAACTTCAATTATTATGACCTCTCTATACAGTTGAACGAGATTCAACATGTATATGCATTCAATTATAACGAATACGCATATAACTATATAAGTCCTTAAAATGAAATTTGTACATACATATTTTCATACGTATTCATGATCAACCATTAATGCCGTCTACCATTTACAACATATGTACTATCTGCACTTTCTTCGGATTGTATTTCTACGTACATAAGATAAAATAATGTACCACTTACTTATTTCAAGATCATGTACTCACTTTTATTTATAAAAAAAGGTCTATAAATAAAACGAACAACTTCTATCAAATAATGATCATTGTTGATAACCAATAACCCTTTCAATTATCAATCGGGGGTTCAAATAAGGAGAATAGGAGAAGGGTATATATATTTATAATTCTCATTTGAACCTATATATTTTTTTTCAACGTTTTTGGTCCAATAACTTTGGAAGGGACTATTTGCAAGCAAATTCAAAGTTATTGGATCAAAAACGTTGGAAAAAAAATATAGAGACTGTTTTCATAAATCAATGTAAACCATAGGGACCATTTATGGAATTTACTCAAATATTAATTGTATTAGTCGGGTGTGTGACCTTTATATAAATAGGCATCCACAGACTAAATGAAATGATAAAAATGCATACGAAAAATGTAAAAACGCTAACTGGTGCTTTACCTCTTAGCCCAAATTAGACATAGTATCAATTAGAGGTTATAATTTTAGACTCGTTAGTTAATTATTGGTTAATTTAGTTAATATTTATGACGAGATGAGTTTGTTAGGTCTCCTCCCCATTTTTTGGATGAGTCTATATGGTTTTTCAATATAACCTCTAATTGTGCCACAATTAACTAACAGGCCTAGACGGGTTTAGTAGGTAATTTTTTTCCACCTCATTTCATTTTTCACTATAAAAAAAACAGTTTAGTGAAAACCCGTCGACCCGACCCGACCCAACCCAAGACTCATTTAACCCAGACCCATTTAGACCCATCCTTCTAAATGGCCCACCTACACCCATGACCCAACCCGACCCGATCCATTCATTTTGCCACTTATAGTTTCAATCTAGTGGAGGATATCGGTAAGGACAATATCTACACACATGGCCACCGATTTCGAAGGGTCTCGATTGTTTAAAAACACTTATTACTAGTATAGTTCTAAAGTTAAAAAAAATAACTACTCGGAAAAATGGCTATTTAATTATACAAGACAAATAGTTATTTATTCGAGATGTAATAAATGACATCATAAGAGCATTCACAATGGTAATTACAACCCCACTTGATACATCAGCTCTACATCAGTTTTTCATTAATTTTTCATTTCAGCCCATTTTCACCCTACTGGAACCCTTTTAACTGCTTTTTATTTGCGAAGGTCTTTTTTTAATATGAACAAAGGTGCAACAAATATTGACCAAACTTTTCATTGCAACAAAAATTGGTTTGTGGCTTCCCAACCTCATGATGACTCCAACCAGTGGCGGAGGTATGTGGTTGCAAGGAGTTGCATGTGCCACACATGAAATTTGCCAACTTTGTATTCGAAATTTTTGATAGTCATATATGTTATTTGATTACAAAACGTATTGCTTTAACGCAATCAACTAAAATCAACTAAAATCCCATTGTTAACCAAATGGTAGAAGTCTTGCATTGATAATAATGTTGTCACGGGTTCAAGATCAGTTTGGAGCGATTATTTTAGTATTTAACGCAATTTTGATTGCACATTTCAACACTTGCACCAACAACAATTCAAAACTTATTATTCTCTAATACATTTTGTTGTGTATCTGTGTGATATCTCTAAGTTAAAAGACACTAAACATGATATTATTTAGTTTTATATTATTAAATATCTTCGATATTTATGGATACTCACCAAATAAATTTCACAAATTTGTAGGTCGATCTTACGACTTACCTAAACAATTAGACTTACATTTCCCCTTTGAAAATGCTAAATAGTTTTGAAGTTCTAATTTCACAAAGATCAACTTCACAACTTCTGATTTTTACATCCTTAAATGACTACATTTTATGTGTCGTTTGTTTAGATTTTACAACTTTTGTAGTTTATATTCCATTTTGAAGGTTTTTAGTAGAGGGTTATAATCTCTTTTTTAACATTTTAATTTTAAATTTTGAATTAACCTTTTTATCATGTACCACATATATTTTTTGCTACTCGTGAACAAAGTTTCTAAATCCGCCATTTCCAACCTAACCTCTCCTAACCTCGTTTAGGTGGACACTAAACCCCAAGCAACTCCAAACCCACTATGTATGCTCTAATACTTCTACATATTAGATTTTTTAAGAAAAAAAAAATATTGAATTGTTAGTGTTTATATGGAGCTTGCATATAGTATCGCATGGAGCGTTTCAAATTCATTTGTTGATCCTGTATTAATCCATTTTATTTATCATATAAGATATATTTTAAAGAGCTCATATTTCTTATCTAAAAATAAAAACAAAATAAAAATTATGCATAAACACTTTACGAATTCACTCAAGGAGGTGAAGCCGAGGCGGGTGCAGCGTAGACAGTCGCCTTCACAAGAAATTTTAAATTACAAAAAAAAAATTATTCTTAAGGTGTCAATGACATTTTAAAATTTTTACTCCCACAAAACTATTAAAAAAATAGAAATAATTTTTTTTACCCCCTTTATTACGATTTCCTAACTCTACCCCTAACCACTCACCTTTTATGTGTAAAAAATACTCACCCCGTCCCAAAATAAGTGTCATGTTTTGACTTTTTTAGTCTTTCTATTTCAACTTTGACCTTCAATATTTGTGTTTGTGTGTAAAAAATACTCACCCCGTCCCAAAATAAGTGTCGTGTTTTGACTTTTTTAGTCTTTCTATTTCAACTTTGACCTTCAATATTTATGTTTGTGTTACATAATACTTCTTTGTCTCGAACCCCTCTTTGAATTCTTCGATTTTTTTATTGACTTCATCCGTTTATTCATTCAACTACGCAAAATATATGAATACATTGAGTTTTAAATGTATTTCAATTAGTATAATTTTTATGAAGTATTATATTACATAAACAAAGATATTTAAGGTCAATGTTAAAAAAGAAAGACTTCATATTTAATTTGGGATGGAGGGAGTATAGGTTAATGTTGTACGTGTTACTCTGCTAGTATATAGACACTCGTATATCTTCGAGTACGTACAAATTAATGATACAAATTTTTTGTCATTGCATCAAAAGCTTATTTTATAGGCACCCTTATGGATTACGAACATCTATTGCATTTGTAATTTATAAATAAATACTCGCAATTAATTCATTTAATAACTAAAGTTTTCTTCAAGCATGGCAAAATCAAGTTGGCAAAATCAAGTTGGCAAAATCAAGTTGTGATTGTTGTACTATTAAATACTTAGGCATAGTTTAGTCTATATATTGAACACGATAACATTTTTTCTTTAAGAAAACAAGCTGCGAAAGTGATCCGACGTGCATGAAAGGTTCACTTTGACCGATATGGATTTTCAAGTGAGTCATACATACCATCGAAGTTGGTTATAAGCAGTGACGGAGACAGGGCGGAGGCAGCGTAGGCAGCCGCCCCCACTAGAATTTTGAAATTACGTAAAATAGAATTTTTTTTAAGTTATTATGACATTTTAAAATTTTGCCCCCACTAAACTACAAAAGAAATACGAAACCATTTATTTCACCCCCACTAAACTACAAAATATATAAAAAGGATTTATTACGCCCCCACTTCTTATATTTCCTGGCTCCGCCCCTGGTTATAAGAATGTATGGTCTAGATCGATCAAGTCACATACATTGTGGATGTGGAAGATGTTTGGCATTCTTCTGGGGAGATGGTGGTATTTAGTTTGGGACATGAACCATTTATATGTATGATTTGAGCACCTTCAATTCATCCACAAATTTGGATGGTTTATAATATGTATGAGTGTGATAAATATATCAAGTAGTATGATTCATACACCAAACAATGTTATACAGGTGCGTTTGGTACGAGATTTTTGAGGTTCTTTAAAGGTTTAAGCTTTTACCTTTTTTTAAAAAAAGTCTTATCTCATAAGTTTTGTTTGACTGCCAACACAATAAAAATACGACTTTTTGAAAAAATTAGCTCACAACTAAATAAAATTTCGAAGTTGCTTCTGAATCTCTAGCTCCAATTCCAACCACAAATTTCAACTATAATCCAACTTTAAAAGCTCTAGCCTTAGCTCCAATCACAAAACTTCAACTCTAAGCCAATTTCAACATGTTGTTACAAACATACCCCTAGTATATCTATAGCATGAGTTCTGATTTATTAAGCAATTTCAAAGTTTAGTGTATCTATGTAATGTAGCTAGGTATTTTAGCTTCTTTTTGAAGTTTGATCTAACACTAAATACTTCTTC
This sequence comes from Pseudognaphalium luteoalbum, assembly GCA_963422505.1. Taxonomy (NCBI): domain Eukaryota; kingdom Viridiplantae; phylum Streptophyta; class Magnoliopsida; order Asterales; family Asteraceae; genus Pseudognaphalium; species Pseudognaphalium luteoalbum. The sequence continues at coordinate 5,502,020 of OY730195.1, read as the reverse complement.
TAATGATTTTCAACTTAGTTGAAGTGATTAAATATATATCCATTTATTGATTAACCCAAAGTATTAATAATAACAATAATAATAGTAGTAATGGTAATAATAATAATAATAATAATAATAATAATAATAATAATAAAGAAAAACAAATAAAGAAAAGTAATATGCCACCCATAGTCTATTCCTCCTTGTCCATATAAGTAGGGATCAACTCTCCTACTCTTTAAGCATTTCATCATCTTAGATTCTAAAATCTCTCTCTTAACAAACATACATCACTCTCTATTCATCTCTTCCAACATTTCAGGATCCATCATAAATTAATAAGCTTGTATTCTCATAAAAGTACTCTGTTTCATGGTAGGTTTTTGCTCTTCTATCATTTGTTTCTTCAAATTTTCTCATGTTTGTTTCGTTTGTTGATCAAATTATGTTGTTACTTTTGTATTCCACAATCTTCAGGCGAAGGAATCTTCGAATGTCAAATACGAAGAGGTACAATTTACCATTTGTTAAGATCAACAATACCAACTGTTTCATCACATTTTTTTTAATGAAATCATGCATGAGCTATCATTTTATTCATGTTAACATTTTCAGGAATTTATTAAAAATTCAAAGGGAATTAAGCTTTTTACGTGTCGATGGATGCCAGTTGATAGCGAACCGAAAGCGATAGTTTTTCTTAATCATGGGTATGCCATGGAATGTAGTGTTTCCATGAAAGGTGATTATGTAATTAAATAACAATGATTATCATTATTATTAGTTGATAACCGGCAATGCTGACGGAGTTTAATTATAATTATGAATTAATTAATATTAGTTTAGAAAAAGTAATAAATTTGAAATAAACAGGAGCTGCAATGAGGTTGGTAAAGGCAGGATTTGGAGTTTATGGAATGGATAATCAAGGTCATGGAAAATCTGATGGAATACAAGGTTTCATTGCTTGTTTTGACGATCTTGTTGATGATTGTTTTCAATTTTTCACAAGCATTTGTGGTAAGTATTATTTATCTGTTTTTTTTATTTTAATTGTTCTTGGGGTTTTTCTTTTCTATTTTTAGTGAATAACTTCAGCAAAAAAAAAAGGTTGACCTTTCATCTTCCGACCAATTCAATTCAAACTTGGAATAATTTTTGGATATTTACAGAAGTTAAAATGATTGGATGAGATAAGAAGATAGTATTAACAGATGACGTGTTTCTGTATCATGGAATATCATAATTATTATTAGTAGTAGTATAGTTTGTTAAGAGGATAAATAATCTTTTTTTTTTCTTTCTTTTCTCTTTTGCTTGATGGATAACTATTGCAATTTATTATTAACTTAAACAACAAAAATATACTATATTATTTTCAAAAAATCATAAGATATGATACATGACAAAAATTGTTAAGGGAAAAATGGTTAAATTTTGGAATAAAAAAGCATTATGTTAATTATCTAGCCTTTTTGATGTAACAGAAACTATACCAATGAAGAGACGTGCTAATAAAACTTGAGTTGGAGATCAATTCTTATATTTATACATTTTTTTTTCAGAGAGGAAAGAAAATAAAAATAAATTGAGGATCTTACTTGGAGAATCCATGGGAGGAGCAATGGTTCTTCGGTTACATCGGAAGAAACCGGAGTTTTGGGATGGTGGAGTCTTGGTTGCACCCATGTGTAAGGTGTGTGTGCACCCTCTTCCCTCCATATTTCTAGCAGTCTTGTACTCTTGTTGTTAATAATAATACTATATTAATTAGAAGTTTCAAACTATGATGATAAGGTTCGAGATAGAATTAATTCAATAAATTCTTATTTGCTTACGCAGTCTATAATTTCTTGAGTGTTAGCTGCCCATAGCTCTTTTCTAGGTCCGCTCCCGATGAAGAGCCCTTAATGGCACCAATCCATCTAGCTTTTTTATGCAAGACTAACCATTTCATAAATCTTCTTTATACTAATGTTGCTTCTAGGAAAATCACATTAGAAATGTGAAAACTTGTACTACCTTTTTTTTAGGGTTTTTTCTAACAAATTATGTCTCAATTTGTAGCTTGCAGAAGATATGAAGCCACCACAAATTGTCTTCAGTGTCTTATTACAACTTACAAGATTCATACCAACTTGGCGAATTGTCCCTGGTCAAGATATTATTGAACTTGCCTTTAGAGATCCCAAAATTAGAGAGGAAGTAAAGAACATAAATTATCTTATCAATTTATAATTAATTTATTTCATGATATTTTGTTTTCAATCATTATATAAGCATCCACATTTCCTGGTTGTGACAGATTCGTAACAACCCGTTATGTTACAAAGGTCGTTTGCGCCTACAAACTGCTTTGGAATTGTTTAATGTCACCGTAGACCTTGAAAAGAGGCTCAAAGAGGTAAAAATGCCGTTTTTAGTTGTGCATGGAGAGGATGACAAAGTGACGGATCCATTGACGAGTAAACTATTGTACGAGACTGCTTCTAGTACCGACAAGACTTTGAAGTTGTATCCAAAAATGTGGCATGCACTTACTTATGGAGAGTTTACAGAGAACACTGATATCGTTTTTGCAGATATAATTAGTTGGATCAATGACAGAATTGCCCAAGGAAACTCGAGATTGGAGAGAGAGCAAAAGAACATGAACGATGAACTTCGTGAAAAGTGAAATAAAGGATAACTAGGTTTCTACTTGTGTAAAAATTCGCCGTTTCGTCGCAACAACTTTGTGGTCTTGCGTTTCGTTTCATAAAAATCATAATTCCTCTGTTTTTGAGGACTGTATAAAGTACGCAGGTAAATGCCATCTAAACGTGTCGTTATGCTTAATTAGAGATCGGTCGTATCATTTAGTCACACAATGATTTGCGATGTTATTCAATGCCTAATATAATATGATATGATCAAGTGATAAGGGCTATGAAACAACACATCAATCTTGAAATGAGATGGAAAGCTTCACCTAATCTAGATATATTATAGACAATCATCTTTCAAAAGGCAAACCTACCACAAATCTTGAACAAAAATACAGATCAAAGATAGTAGTAGGTAAAATAACAACTTCAATTAATGAGGTTCCTTCCATTATTGACTATTTGTCTTTACCTTCAAAATTCTGGTTCTCAATTATAATCAAGTTTGCACATGCACAAGAAGAATGTAATGTGGAAATATTTCATATATGGAGCATATAAGATTCGAGATTCTAACCAAATGTAAAATATAAACTGAAATGATTCCAGATTCAAGATCACACATGTTTGTTCACAATTCCGGCTTGTTACGTATAACTGGTAAATTCTAGAATATAAATCTCTCAAATGTAGCATCTCAAAGTTCCAAATCTACAAAATTTGAATCAGAATCAGGATGGTAAGCTTCATCTTTCATTAGTTTACTTAACCTATATACCTCCATACGTATTTCTTTAATTTGTGGATGCAACTGGTCTCCAACAACAAACACATGAAAGTGGCTCTTAAGCTCGATCCAGCTGCACCCCGGCTCCTTACTCACTCCACGACCACTCATCATTTCTCTGACTCGTTCAACATCTTTTGATTTTCCAAGAGCCTTATAAATACTCGATAACTGGACATATGCAGAAGATTCTTGTGACCCTAATTCCATTAATTTCTCACCTGCATAGGCTCCTAACTCATAGTTATGATAATTTCTACAAGCACTTAATAATATACGCCATAGACAAAGACCATGATCAATGGGCGCTGATTCAATAAAATCTTTAGCTTCATTCAGCTTTCCACCACGACTCAAAAGATCGACCATACATGCATAATGGTCGATTCTAGGAATAATACCATATTCATTCGACATCATTTTGAAATAATCCCATCCTTTGTCTACCAATCCCATATGGCTACAAGCAGTGAGAATGTTTACAAATGTAACATAGTCCGGTTTTGTACCCTCATTCTGCATTTTCTTGAACAAATCAAGTGCTTCACCACCTTGCCCATTTTGGGCCAGACCTGAAATCATTGAGTTCCAAGAAACGACATCCCTTGATGGCATTCTAGTAAATACAAGATCTCCATCTTTGAGGCTTCCACATTTAGTATACATGGTTGATAGTGCACTTCCAATTGGAACCTCGAGCCCAAATCCATGTTTAATACTAGTAGCATGTATCTGTTTTCCTTGCTCTAACGCAGCAAGACTTGAACACGCTTTCAAGACACTTGCCATTGTTAGCTCGTTCGGTGATATGCCTTCTGTTTGCATTCTACAAAACAAGTCCATCGCACTCTCGTTTTCTCCATTTTGAACATACCCTCCAATCATAGAAGTCCACAACACGATATCTGGTTCTTGTAAATGATCAAACCCCTTTCGAGCATCATCTAAGTAACCACATTTAGCATACATATCAACAACAGCTGTCATTATATATATTTGATATTGAAATCCTAGCTTAATCGAGTACGCATGTGTCTCCTTTCCTTCTTCAATAGCTGAACCATCGCTACAAGCATTAAGGACCCCAACAAGTGTAAATTCACTAGCTACCAACCCATTAAAATGCATTTTTGAAAACAAAGTCAACGCTTTCTTACAATCCCCACCCTGTGCATACCCAGTGATCATTGCAGACCACGTGATGGAATTCTTATTACTCGATAACTCAAAAGCCTTAACAGCCTCATCCAAGCTTCCACATTTCGAATACATAGTAACAATCGCATTACCAACAGATACATGAGACAACAACCCATGTTTAAGTCCAAGACAATGAATTTGCGATCCAATGTAAACAAATTCCGGCAAAGTAAATGCACTCAAAACGCTCGTTACAACAAACTCATTCACATGCTCATTTTCCTTAGCAACCACTCTTTTAAAAAGCTCCAACGCATCACTACAAATCCTCTGCATCGCATACCCAGAAATCATAGTCGCCCAAGAAATGGAATTTCTCTCGGGCATTTCGTCAAACACTTTACGTGCATCCTCAACCAACCCAGCTTTACAATACATATTCAACAAAGAACTACCAACAAACACATCCTCACATTTCCCCAACTTCACCGCAACCGTATGAATTTCTTTCCCGCCAACCGAATCCATTAAAGCGGAGGCAGCAGTGAACGCACCAGCAAAAGTACGCGCATCGGGTAATACGGAATGATCTTGACTCATTAAGTTCTTGAACAATTGGATGACATGAATGAAATTGTGACGACCACCAAGTTGAGAGTAGCCGTTGATTAATGAGTTCCATGAAACAATGTCTTTGTCTTCGATAGTTTCGAAAGCGAGATGAGCCTCGGGTAAAAGATGGCACTTGGCGTAGAAGTTAACGAGGGAATTAGCGATGAACGAGCAATGAGTTGAGCCAGTTTTGATAATGTGAGCATGGAGCGTTTTACCGTTTGGAATGTTTTTTTGTTGGGTGTGTTCCAAGAATTGGGTGAAAATGGATCGATAATGTGGACCTGCTGCTGTCATGAAATTTCCTAAATTCAGGCAAAGGGTTTACTGCGTCTTTATCCCACCCAAAAAACACCATGCTTCACAGGGATTAATCGCTTTTTTATTTTATTTTTGTTTTTATGTTGAATCGAGTTATTATAAATTCAAAAATACTCCGTATAACTGGCGACGTTGCTCATTTTTAATAAAAAACATTGTCATAACCAAGTTAAGTAGACCAAATGTATATGCTTATAAACCAAACCTCTAAAACAACTCCATACAAATCTCATCGGTTCCACTTTCATCACACACACACACACATATATATATATATATATATATATATATATATATATATATATACTTATATACACCCCATATCAAGGACAAACACAAACGCAAGCTCTCATCTATTCAAACACTCAAATGGCCAATCTTAAGCAATACACATCTACACTTTGCATCTTGTTGCTAGCAATCTCTCTTGGATGTGCTAGTGCAACCCGTATCCTCATCGATACAACTCCACTTCCGAAGGGCCAACCCAACTCATTTGGTCCAGTAAACGAGCCCGATACCCCTGATGTGGCACCTATAGTGGACCCCACCCCGGACCTACCAACCGATGACATCCCCAAAACCACAGCACCTGCACCAAGTGTCAGCCCGTTACCAACTGCAACGGGTCCCATTGTTGCCACCGGTGCCGCAACTGCAACAACCAATGTGGCACCAGTGGCAACTCCCACTGGTGCGTCTGCAACGGTTGATGTAGCCGGTGGTGCAGAACATCCAACCCTAAGCTTCTTTATGCATGATGTTATAGGAGGGTCCCATGCTACAAGCAGAGTGGTCACCGGGATTGTTGCCACCTCTGACGCCAACGTTGTTCCCTTTTCTAGACCAAACAGTCAAGTTTTTCCTGTCACTGGTGGTGTCCCACTAAGCAACATCAACGGCATAGTCAACAACAACAACCTCCCATTCTTAGCCGGGTTTAATGGGAATAACCAAAATAACCCGAATGGCAACACTGTCCTACAAAACACCGGCAACAACCAAGTTGTCAACGGAGGGAACAATTTACCATTTGTATCTGCAGGTCAACTTCCAGCTGGCATAACCCTAGAACAACTTATGTTCGGGTCTATCACTGTTATTGACAATGAGTTGACTGAAGGACATGAGCTTGGAACCGGGGTGTTGGGCAGAGGACAAGGGTTCTACCTCTCGAGTTCATTAGATGGAAGTAGTCACACATTTGCACTAACCACATTGTTTCATGGTAGCGATCATGAGGTGGATGACACGATTAGTTTCTTTGGGGTTCACAGGACAGCATCAGAAGTCTCGCATATCGCTGTAATTGGTGGGACCGGAAAGTATGAAGATGCAAAGGGGTATGCTACAATTGAAAGTCTACCTCAGGTGGATGAACACACTACTGATGGTGTTGAAACCATTGTTCATGTCAATGTCTACCTTACTACACCATAAGTGGTTTTTTCATGTACTTAACATTGGTTTCTGTTTTGTGTATTTTTTTTGAATTGGAGTCTTTCATAGTTTCATATACAAAAGTTGTACCTCGAAATGATCTGCAATATATCTCACTTTGTACTCACAAGCTATACGCAAATTCAATCGTTGTATATACCAATATCAAACAAACATATACGGTGGAGGCGACGAATTTGACACCTTTGCCTTAAAAGTGGTCAATATGGTTACATCTATCATAACTAGTAAAACAAGCAAACTTATAATGCTTAAATAAAATGGAAACGGGTCAAATGGTTCGATCAGATCGAACCCACCGAAAGTGTTTTCAAATAATTCAAAATCTAATGAAAAATTTAGCTAGGCCTTTTCTAGTTAAAAAAATGCTCACTAGTTTAACATTATAGGTTTTATACTCTTATTTTTACTATTTATGAAAATTGCCCATAAAAGGTCTATGGGTCATGCCGACTCGGACAGACCCAGTTTAACCGATATATAAAAGCATATGTTTCGACCGAACCTGATCGACCCTTACTTATCCCACCCATTTGGACATCTATAAATTAAATACGGGAATTTTTAAGCTGTTGCTATCTGATCAAACAAAATATTTCAATCTCTTAAAAGAAAATCAGATCTTCCACCGAGAATTTTCAAGCTGTTGCTAGCTGATCAATCAAAAGTATTTCAATCCCTCTCACAAGAAAATCAGTTCTTCCACCGGGTCAAACCGCAGTCCTGTTTCAACTTCCTTCTCATACACCCCATAATTGACTCCCTGTTATCGACCAAGTAAAAAGGTCAAACATTCTTCCTCAATGACATCTCTCCTCAACATATATGTCATCTTTCATCTTAAAGGCTCAGAAGAAACACGAATGTCTACCTGTGGCCTGAGAATTTCTGTCATCCCTGCATTTATACAATCAAACAGGAGCCTCCTTTCAGCCTTATGCCATAACTCTTTCTTACCATATTTCTTTTCTAAAGCTTCAAAAACCAAGGGGCTCGCCATGATTTCTGAAGAATGCCATCTTTCAAACGTATCTTCAAGCCACCATCTTGGAACCCTGATTCGACTAGGTGTTAAAAATCTCGGCTTTTGACACCCACCATCCGTGTTCAGCTTGTAAACGCCCTCGTTGGGAGCAACCCAACCTGAAACAAAAAGAAACATTAAAAGTATAATGATATGATTGTCTCGGCTACAGTTTTATCAAGATTATTAAAACCGGTTCATACCAGGCTAATTTTATCATGACAACATTAGCTTTTTGGGGGTTCACAGGACTTCTTCAAAAGTCTCTCATAGCGCTGCAATTGGTGGGACCGGAAAGTGTGAAGATGCAAAAGGTTATACTACAATTCAAAGTCTACCTCATGTCGATTAACATACTACTGATGGTGTTGAAACTTGAAACTATTTGTCTACCTTACTATACCACAAATGATTCATTTTATGTACTTAATATTGGTTTTTGTTTTGTAATTTTGTGATTATTGTTTGAATTGGAGTAATTTCATATACAAACATTGTACCTCTGAAGGATCTGTAATATTAATTCTCACTTTACACTCAGAAACTATATACAACATCAACCATTGTGTAGAAAAATAAAACATACACACACCGTAGACGCGATAAACTTGACCCACAACCGGTCAATATAGTTGCATTCTATCTTTAACTACTCAAACCAACAAAGTTACAAAACTTAGCTAAAATGGAAAATGGGTCACCAAGGTCGATAACACACAAAAATGTTTTCAAATGCTCAAACTCTATTAAATAATTTAGCATTGCCTTTTACAAAAGAATAAAAATAGAAAATTTTCTCACTATTTTCCAAAATAGGTTTTATATATTATGTTTTTACTATTAATAAAAAAATGAAAATTTGACAATAAAAAATTCTATGGGTCAGGCCAACTCGAACGGACCCATTTTGACCGATATATAAAAGCACATGTTTCGACCGAACCCGATTAACCATTACTTATCCCACCCATTTTCAATCAGAAACTAACTCTGCTGCTAGCTGATCAAACAAAAATATTTCAATCTCTTTCACAAGAGAATCCAGTTCTTCCACCGGGTCAAACCACAGTTCTCTTCCAACTGCCTTCTCAGACACTCCATCATTGACTCCCTCTTCTTGACCAAGTAAATAAGTCAAAAGTTCTTCCTCAATGACATCTCTCCTCAACATATTTGCCATCTTTTTTCTTAAAGGCCTCGAGAAAACATGAACGTCTACCTGTGGTCTGAGAATTTTCATCATCCCTGCATTTATGCGATCAAAAAGGAGCCTCCTTTCAGCCTTATGCCATAACTCTTGTTTGCCATATTTCTTTTCTAACGTTTCGAAAACCAAGGGGCTAGCCATGATTTCTGAAGAATGCCATCTTTCAAAGTGTATCTCCACGTCACCATTTTGGAACCCTGATTCGTTAAGTACATCCACCAAGTATGAAAAATCTCGACTTTCTTTGGCTTCAAAGGGTAGCATTGACTTTATGCTTTGACCAGAACAAGATCCTTCATCGTCACTTGATGTAACCATTTCTGGGTCGCAGTCATTTTCTTCCGATTTTGACTTGAGAAGCTGAAGTTGCATCCACAGACCTATCAAATAACGAATGAGCATTCATGAGACTGTTTATATAAGGTTTATAATAAAGGGGGTCAATATTGAACCATTATTATACAAAATGGTCGATTTGTCATCTTTGTGAGTTGTATGTAGTAACTGGTCAAACGGGTCAAAATAAAAGATTTGGCTGTAGACATAAATCATTACTGGGTTGGATGCCAAAAAACCGTATCCAATTGCACAAAACCATCTGAAACATTTTAATGGAAAGGGTTTATAATTTTATTACTATAACTTTCAAGTGATCAATGTTGACTAGTGATCATATAAAACAAACTGATTTTTCATAAAACTGTAAATATAAGATACAATTGAACTGTTTGCGAGTCAGCCTAACCCACTCATTTAGACCCATGACCCAAATCTGCACAAAATTGCCACCACTGGTTATGAACTTATGATACAGAAAATATTTTTTTTGCATAAACTAACCATTGAGATCAGTTTTCGCACTTTCACAATATTGAGAGCTTAATGAATAATCTTCCATGAATTGGAACTCTAGAACTGAATTTGGACTATGCTGATACATTTCAACTTTAGCATCTATGTGCTCATCAGTTTGTATAGAATGTGCAGACATTGAGCCATCTTCATGTGATCTAGTCAGTGAATTCTGCAGATATAAGGAGAAACCGAGAAACCATCAATCTCTAGATACTGAGTTACTACTTAGAGTTTTGGTTTATAAGATACACTAATTACTAAATAATACCTGTTCAGATGAAAGATCCGATAAATGTTCAGAACAATCTTCTTTCGCCGAGTGGTTTCTTTCATCTTCTGTGTCACCATGAAACAATTTACATTCCTTGGGTCCTGCATTATTCTTCTTAGCATTTATAGGCATAGCATTCACCAGCTTCTGAACGTTTGGCATCATCTTACTTCTAGTCATTTTCACAGGTTTTGTGTTTTTCAACTTGGATAAAAACTTCAAAACTTCCACAATTGGTAATTTTGTAGCAGATTCATATTTTCGCCCTCCGTTGCTTCTTATACCAAACGAACTTCCATAATCTGGGACAAGTTCTCTAGAATCTTTCTCCATTTTAACTCTTTCCAATAACTGTTTCTTGACTTCCCAACCCGAAAGCGTTTGAGAATCAAGCAGAAATGAAGGGCTAGAAGCATATTCAAATGCTAAATTCGGTCTTATCTTCGTATACAATTTGCCCATTGCTCCACTAGTTACATCATTTTCAACAACAGGTGACTCCATACCTTGCATACCATCAAGCCGCAAACTTTTCTCCTCAAAATCACTCGATACAATATCTTTATCTTTATTCGAATCATTTGTTCTAATACTCGCCCTTTTCTTGGATCTTAGCTGATAGTTTTGCGAATCTCTTCTCAATCTCTTCCCAATAGAATCTGATCTCTGTACATACTTATCAGATAATACCTTTTGTTGTCCAAAAACATTCTGCTGACCCTGTTGCATCCCATCAAAACCCATTAACTTTGCAATAACACTCGAACCGTTTTCAACAGCGTTACCGGTTATCAACGTTTCAGGCATACTAAAATTCTTTTGTATGTTTTCCATCACCTTCAAATCTAGACAGACAGCATAAATACAAAATTACAATCAAACAAAATAATACTCCATAAAATTAACAAGCACAAATACAATAAACTTAAGAAATACACATGAAGTACCTCAATTTCTGAATTTCCTAAACAAAAAGTAAATCAATTGCAGACAAACCTTAGAGGTGAAGGATTCTGACGATTTTTAGGATATATAAGCAGAACACGGTGATCGACAAATATAAGGTTATGATAATTAGATTATTAGCGGATCAATGAAGCCAATTAAGGGAATCTGCGAAGAAGCTGGAGTAATAAATGGAATAATTGAAAAATGATTGTAACGGTTTTTTTAATCAGGATAGAGAAGAATTAGGGTTGTGAGTGAGTTTGTGTTTGAAATAAGCATCACTGTACGCGCCTACCAACATTGTCCGATATGCTGGTTGGTCAACGCATAGAAGAATTGCGCGCCATAATTCTAGCAGAATTGCTATTTCCAGAATTTTCAATTTTGGTCCCTTATGATTGTATAGAATCTGCATAAGCACCCTATAATAAGTCTATAACAGTATAATATCATACAAGTTAAAAGAAAGTGTAGTTATTATTGATTTATTAAAGGGTTTGTCTAACGTGTGCCCTAAGGGCATATGTTAAGATAAGAATATTCTTCTCGAAAAATGAGAAATGCATTTTTCAAGAAGAATCTTGATACCTTTTTCATTTTTCGAAAAGAATATTTTCAACTTTTTCAATTTTCGAGAAGAATATTCACCACTTAACAAGTGCCCTTAGAGCACAAGTTAGAAATTCCCTTTATTAAATCACTCACACCCATGACACTAACTGATGCATTAGTTTATGCCAAATTAATGTCACATCAATACTTTTTAAAAATGACACACAACTAATTGAATTCTACCTACCATTGCACATCACTAAGTTTTTTCAAACCACATATTTACTAATATACATCTATTTCTCTACACTAAACAAAAACATATTTAAATTTTGATTGCTACCGGACCCACCCTCTCCAAACCGAAGCACGTCGTCAAACTGATGGGGAAAAATGATGGAGCCAAGTGACGCAACTACCATTGACGTCACTTAAACTGACTAGTCAGTTTTTTAAACTGACATGCGAAGAGAATAATGGATGAGAGAGGTCTTATAATTAAATTCTTTTCAAAAAATAAAAATAAAAAACTTATATAAATTTTCAAGAAACACCAATCTCAACCTCCGAAAAAATGTAATGTACTTTTGCTAAACGTTTCTTGAGGAAATAAAAGTATTTTTTTTTTTCATAATTAGCTTAAGGCCTACAAATTATCTTACAATTAAATGTACTCTCTTAAGTTTCGTTGCATGCCTTATGATATTGTAAGGCTAAACAACTACAAAGATCGACCACAGTAATTAATCAGATATTGGAGATGGTTATGTTAACTATCCAACAAATAAGATTATCGATTTTGTTTCAAGATGACCGTAAGACATCGTCCAAATATCATTAGTAGAGGGGGGCAATAGTAAACTTTACAAATATCGTCATTTTGCGTTTGCCAGGGATCTCTAGCCTTCTAGGAATATACTTTTAAAATAATTTCATGGACATGGACAAATTTAAGAGCGGATATAGCAATTCAATATCGCACATTTTTTAAAAAAAAAAATATTACTACGTATCTCAATTAAAATGTTTTTAACACTCTTTCTTTTCTTTTTTTATTACTATATCTTTCAAAATGACATTTCACTAAAATTAGTTACTTGTTCATTATGAATCCTTGTAAGGTAACATTGAATATTTCTATGGTAACAAAGCCTGCTTGTAAAACTTAAGGAGTATTTATGATTTGTTATAGTATATGGAGTTGTTGAATTATTTTATTTATTTATCATTATCATAAATAATAAAAGCGATTCTGATATTGGGCGGTGAATTGGTGACGTAGCGGCATCCACAGTAGTTGCGACAGTGATGGTTTTAACGTTCATGCGCTGATCATGGTTCTTTTTATTTGACTAATATATTTATTTAACGTGTATAGACCAAGTTATATATTCAAATAATCATCAAATTAACATATAATTTATAATATAATTGGATTGATTGTTCCGACTTAAAAACTAATTATCAACTTGTTTAAGTAATCAATTATCTATTTTAACGTAGTTAAACTATATATATATATATATATATATATAGTCTATATAATAATAATAATAATATAATAATAATAATAATATAATAATAATAATATAATAATAATAATAATAATAATAATAATAATAATAATAATAATAATAATAATAATAATATAATAATAATAATAATAATAATAATAATAATAATAATAATATAATGTTTTGATATGATTCATGCATGACGATCAATATTTATATTTCAAAATTAATTCATGTTATTTTTAAAATTTTGGGAAGGAAATTAGAACATAACCATATACAAGAACGTGTCAACTTAATATACTGTGTTTTTTTAAAAGGCGGGTTTGATCAGTTTATTGAGTAAGTAATTAATTGTTAATATGATCTAATTATACAGTACACATGATAAGCAACCCACAAATTAGGAATACAGAGAGTAAATGCATAATAATCTGTGTAAATAGACCTCTTTTCTCTTTTAACAGCAAAAACTTCAGTACTTTTATCGACATTGAGATTCGAACACATAGTCTGTTGATTTGATTAGTTATACAGCTGGACTACGACCCATAAGCCTATTGGTTGTTGAGTCGAGATATGATTTACAACCGTTGATTCTAACCGCTACTTGAATAGATCCCGAACCAATCTACACATTACACGCATCTGGTGGACAAGTATTAAATACAATAACGAAAATACTACAACAAAAGTACAGCAATAGATTTAAATTTTACGAAACGTAAATGAAAGCAACACGTGTAACTTGCGTTCCGGGAAAAACTGATTTGATAAGCTTTTTGAGTGATGGTCTGCCACACAAGTATTTTGAACCGTTGCTTCAGATTTCCTAAAGCACATGAAATGGACAACTGATGGTCCCAACAATTTTAGGTTCATTTGTTTTTACATTACAAGAAAACAAAACAATGCAAACCCATTTTCATACTTTAAACTGCATTAAGATTGTGACTTCTTTCCCAACTAGGATTGATTCACTAAGATTCCAAGTGCGCCTAACCCAAACCCCTGGTTGCATCCCTAGCCGAGGAAAGGGTAATTTGGTCATTCGACGATAAATGTACCAAGGGTGGGACCATGGTCCGTTGATTCCTCAATGGGCTTGTTGGCTATATATATAGGTATATCCGTATATATTTGAGCAACTAGCAAGTTATATTAAAGATTAAGAGGTGGTAAAATGGGCGTATCGGAATGTTTGGGTAGCAGGTTTTAATTAAAATGTATTCCTTTTCGTACAGGTTGGATTAATCCATAAATATTTTGTTCATTTCTTAAAAATAGCTAATGAGATAAATAAACGATACAATAATGATAATATATTTTTCTAAATACAGAGGCTATAAGCATTTCCCCTTTATGCCCCATTAGTGAGAAACCTTGACCCAAATTGACCTACTCATAAGTACATGGATCGAAATTGCCACCTCTAATATTTTACTTATCATCACTGTCTGAACTATTTGCTTGATGGTTTAATATCATCTTCTGGATCACTTGGCTGGTTTCCCCTTCGGACATTGGATCTGCTCCACTTGAGGACTGAGACCGTGTGTAGCACTCAAAGAATTCTCGGTTTTCTTTCTCTAACTCATTCCACACTGCGTAAAATTGATATTCTATTTTTAGTTGTATGGTGAAAACGACTAATGTGGAAGTGATGATTTATATTTCTAATATTTGAAAATGACTAAAAAGATCATATCATGCCTGCTTTTAGAATGTGTGGTTGAGGGTTAAAGTCTATAACAAACCATCTTCATATATATGTAAGAAAAATACGACTAGTCCCACAGCCCCAAAGAAAAAAATAAAAAGTACTCTAGATCTTGCATGTGCATGCATTATCTGGACATGATCAAAAATGTGAATTTGAAGATATGATAGATGACTGACCTGTGGAGGTGATAACTGGTTTGATATTTGCATGTTTAGAAAGTGCTTCCATGCACTCGTCTTTGCTCATTCGAAAGATCAAACACTTCTCAATAAGATGTTGAACCTGTATGAAATCATTCACGGACAGTTATTACTTATTTGTAATCATATATGGAACACTTATCTTAAGAAACCAGAATTTAGTACCATATGTATGTATGAAGCTGAAGTATCACCCATTCGATCAAACAAACTATGACGTACTTGTTCAAAAGAATTAAGAAAGAATGAAATTTCACAGATAATTATGGGATTCCAGTGGGAATGGCTTGGGCTATATCTAGCAGAGGGAATCAGGTCTGCATATGGTAAAGTAATCATGAAGCGAAATAAGGGGAGATATGATCAAATTATATAGACACTAGAAAGTTGATGTGGGCCAATTAGTCCCATGTGAAAGATAGATAATTATTGGTAGAGAAGGGTTAAGAAGAGATTTGTAAATGACTCATTATGACATGTAGGATTCCCATTTGGAAGCCCAAACACCACGTGACCGGCGGGTCCTATATGGATATTCTCTACTGTTAAACCAATAGACAACTCAGTAACTTATATTCAATAGAAATATGCCATGTGGCGGTCTTTAATCAAATAACGGGTGTTGTCATGGATGTAAGATTGTCTACTTTGGGTTTTGGCAGTCTCTGATTGATTACAATGCATAATAGTAGCAAAAGTGAACAAGTATACGTATTGAGATCAAACTCTTTGGGCGAACGAGTAGCCTTACCCGTTGCACTAATGCTTGTGCCGCTTGATATAAGTTTCAAGTGGCACAAAATACCGATAATAAAAAAGAGATGCATGTATCTACATAAATGCAGATCATTTGTTCCTCACATTTGTTTTGACTTAATTTCCAGCTTATTAAAGCCAAGATGTTTGTCATATCATGACCCCACTCTTTCTGTGTAGGCATATATATGAGAAAACAAAATAGTCATCCTTCTCAACATAAATTCAAAATTTTACTTATCAAACAGTTTAACAAGAATGTTCAAATATTAGTCATATACTTCTGGAATAACTACTCAATAAGGGGAATAAAACAGGGAATTGAACCTTTAACATCAAATTTATTGTCACAATATTTTATACCTATTGCCCACTCGACTTAAAGTTTAGTTTGAACTCAACCCCATGTATGTTGGGACATTAGTACATAGTGATTGGCCATTCAAAATTTTGAGCTTCTCAAAATTTTCTTCTCTCTATTTAAATTTCAAACTCCTTCAAGTCTTCAACCCCACTAACTATCAAGAATAGACCTTAACCTTTAGAAGAAGCCAAAAAACACTGTCAGCCCATTACATTTGGACATGTTTGAAGTTGTGGTCCTTGATATGTGCTTCCTGAAAAATCCAACATTATAGTGTCCTATGCACCGTCTTGGTATGCGGTAGGAAAAGTCAATTATATTTATAGATTCCATACGTGCATATTTCAATATCTAAAGAGCACTCAAGCACGAAACAGAGACCAATATTAACTTCTTCCTAGCCATGTTAATAAAGTGGGCTGCAGCTGCATAAAAATCTTGATTTAGCATCATGAATCAGAGATTTAAGCAAATCATCCAATGATCAAAAGATATAATGAATCAATTATTGTATTCTGCTTTCATACTTTAAGCTAAAATGAGTACATGGAGGGACTAAAAATCCATAAGCAAATAGTACATAAGTTCAGTTACTAAGTTTCAAGTATTATACTCTTATGACTGAAGGTTAAGATTCAAAGATCTTTTTGTGCTGTTCTATCCAATGAAACAGACAATGGGAGCTAAAAACATGGTTGAAATTTTAGGCGGTGAATTAAACTTATAAAGAAGTCTATTTGGGTTAACTTTGTAATTTACCTTTAACGGGTCAAATGGGTTGAGCGGGTCAAAAGTCATCTAAGGGTTTTGTTAATGCACACAACCGCCTGAATATTTGAAGAATTTTTTGTAATAATATACTTCTTATCATCAGAACACGACACACTTGTAACTTACATAACAAAGTTTTATCACGCTTTGGACAAAAAGCCGTACGAAAAACTACCCATTTTGACTAGTTGCTCAAAGTAACCTTTGCCACCTCTACCTGAAACCATGACTTTTAAGTATATTTCAAATGAGCCCAACATTTTAGTCAAGAGCCCAACATCACCAACCACGTATGAATCTTATGTCTATATAACTTGCATCCTTCTTAACAGTTAGCAATAACACCCATCTACAAGTGTGTATATAGTTAACGATAATGACACATGTACATAGCAATAATTAGTGATAAAATTCACTATTGCTCGAAGATATTGTTCTAACATGCATGTCATCAATCATGACAGTTGCATAGTTGATTTTAGTATTTACCCAGATAAAGGGCTCGTACCCACATGGGCTTTGGGTTATGGAAGTGGACATATCCCCCAAATCAACGAGTGTAAATTATTCCTCATCCAATAGTCATAAACTCTCTAAGTGCCCTTTATGAAATACCTTTGCATATCCTTTGTTTAGCAGATTATCAAAAGCTCAGACAGCGCAATTCATTCAGTATATGTGTAAACTTCTGATCTAATTATATCCCCATAGCATTGATAGTAGACAAGAAAAACCGAGTCACCGCTGACTCCCACAAAAGAATATGGGACAAAATACTAATTAGCTGCATCATCCTCTATTAAGTTGCATTAAAAAACAGTATCACATTAACATAGTTCCTGTATAGCAAAGCATAGGGACCATTAAAAAAAATGACAGACCTCATTCAATAAACAAAATGCATGTCTAATAAAACTTCAAATTGTTACCAATTGAAAGATAACCAAGCATCAGGACCACTAGGCACTAGTAATACAGTTACAAAGAGTACTTTTTGAGGCTTGTAAAGTGAAACTCTTAGATAATAACAAGGATATATGATCTTATCTAAAAAAGTACTAACCTACAACCACAATATCCTCACACTCCTTTTTTGTGGGCTAAGTGCTTATTGGGGGTATAATTAATTCTTGTTTTGAAAACAAATAAATTGATTAATTAATTTTATTATTGAATTACCCAATTATACTGTTGCAAAAATATGTGTATCTACAGCTAAGCTAGAACTGAAAATGTAAAGAACTTTCAACAGTTCATAAATTCAATGCACCATTTCTTCTAACAGTTGTCATGTAGTATGGCAAGGACATGGCACATTATAAGAAGTAGGTTAAGTTAGTTTCTGCATTTGTGTTGTTTGTTTTGCAATGAATGAACTGACCATACCTAGTTGATTACTCCATCCTCTCCAGTTTTCAACTTTCGGAGAATGAGTTCAATTGAAATTAGAAGACTAACAAAGCAATAAAGAGAACAAAAGATATAGGTACAAAGGTTACAGCTTATACAAATACTATAATGGATCCACATGAAAACGCATTACTTCATTACTTGGTATTTTTCGGCTCGTTATTGTCAAACATATCTTGTATATGATTAAATGAGTTTAAAATAGTACTTATTTATATTTTTGTGTGTATTAAAGGTCTAAACTAAATATTTAAAATAGTACTTAGGGTCTGTTTGGTGAGAAGCTTTTAGGAGCTTTAGCTTTTAATTTTAAAAATAGAAGTTCCAAAAATAATAAAAGCCTTGTTTGGTGTGTAATAGCTGTAGCTTTTAATTTAAATGAAAAGCTCTAAATTGAAAAGGTGGTGTGTAGTAGCTGTAACTTTTAATTTAAATGAAAAGCTCCTTTAAGTCATTTTATACTTCAAAGTTACACCCAAACAATTTTATAACAACAAAGTTACAGCCTACAACTTGAACTTACAGCTACAGCATACAGCTACAACCAACAGCTACAGCTTACATCTACAGCTAGTTTTGCCAAATATACGCTTAGTGAAATATATGATAAATATTGTCAAACATACCTTGGAAATATTTAAATGTGTAGGTAAATTTTTAACTGTGACATATGCTAAGGTGCTGTCTATACATAAATTTAAATTTCCAAACATTCTTAGATCATCGACTCTCGTGTGCATCATAATCTCTTTATAACTTTTGTCGTGTTCGGGTATTGAAATTGGTACCTATGGAGCAGCACTCTTGCTTCCTTTTAAGCAAATTACATTCATTTGTTAATAACTAGAGATGGCTTCTAGTAATAAATTTATGCAAACGATGAGAAGTTAGAAAACGTGCTAATAAATGATTTTTCATATTAAGAATTGAATTTATATAGTATACAAATTACAATTTACAAAAAAACTTATCTTCGAATCTGAGTTTCTTAACTGCAAATAATTTTTATAATTATAAATAAAGAAACACCGTATAAAAATTAAATAAAACTTCAACTATGGATCTATATTTCTTGTTATATTTTTGTCATTCATAAATGAGTTAATTATCTAAAACTACCGTCTACTTTTAAATTTCTCTTTTTCCCATCGTACATTTTTATGTTCTATTTCCTCATCCTATTTTTACATCTTGATCTTTTTTCTCATCCTACTTTTTTATGTCCTATTTTCCTATCCTACTTTTACATCTTATCCCCTTTTTCTCATTTGTTACCTGAAACCTAATAACATGGGAATTAAAAAGGAAAAAAAATCAAACCCATAAGTGAACTTTTCCATAGCCATTTCAAATAATTAGTTTAGACCTTTAATACACACAAAAATATAAATAAATTTACGTGCATAACATTCAATACACCATTAAATAAGAAAGCAATGCATAAAAGTACGCTTAGTTATTCCTAATATCACATATAGTAAATTACCTATAGTATTTAGTATTGCTAAATTATGAGAACTAAAATTTTGGATAGGGATGGACGTCTGGAATACTTGAACAACCCATCCACCCACCCAATTGTTCGTTACGTATATTTATTCATTTTTGTATGTGTATTAAAGGTCTAAAATAATTGTTTGAAATGGTGATGGAAAAATTTAGTGGGAGTGATTTTTTTTCTTTTTATTTCTATGTTATACAACCTGTTGTAATATGTTTTCTGGTAATAAATGGGGGGGAAAATAACACGATGTAAAAGTAGGATGGGAAATGAGTTATAAAAAAGTAGAGGTGAGCACCATTAACCGATTTATAACGGATTAACCGAATTAATCGAACCAAATTAACCGACTCAAACTAATAACCGGCGGTTCATTTTTGAATTTTTAATTAACCGATTAATTTAGGTTGGTTACGATTAATCAACAATAACCGACTCAAATTAACCGCCATCAACCAAACGCCAATTATATGTATTTATTAGTTTTTCATAAATATATATATATATATATATATATATATATATATATATATATATACACTTAAATACATGTAACTTTATACATGCAATACAATTTAAACAAATATATATGAAGACACGAGATATCATTTATAACAAAATTAAAATGTATATCTATTTCTCTCAAACGTGAGTGGTATAATCATTCATAATTTATTTTGAGGCTTTACACATGCATTTAAGTTTTTGTTTAACGACTTTTAAAAACACCGATATTAACAATGGATAACGGACGATGTTAATAAGCAAAAATGTGATGTTTTATTTACTTTATAAGGTTATTTCTTCCACCATCGTGTTGTATCTTGTCTTTTTATAATTCGAAGAAAACCGATGGTTAATTGTTAACCGACGCATAACCGTCAAATGAACCGATTAAATGATAGACAGTTAATTGTTAACCGATGGATTTGATTTCTCAATAACCGACATGGTAGATAAAATTAATTTATTCTATTAATCGATTCATGCACACCCATGTAAGAGCACGAGGAGTGCCCCATTCTCTCTCGCCGTTCAAGCCACAAACACGTCGGCGGCCGATGTTCGACATACCTCACCGCTGTTTGCCGTCGCTGTTTGAAACATAACGTTGCTCGGTGCAACGTTTTTTTTAATATTTTTGAATGTTTCTAACGGTTAGTTATAAAAAATTTGAAAAAAGTTTAAAAAACTAGCCGTTTATGGCCTTTTTATTTATTTTTTTCAAAAATCAATACTTTTATACTATAAATATACATTCAATTCCTCTCATTTTTTCACACATCAAATCTCTTCTACTTCATCTTATTTCTATAATTCTTCTAAACTAAACTTATAAAAATGTCCCAAAATCCAAACGACCCATTCAACCACCAATTGCAATGGAATCCATTTCCTCCAAATTACAACCCACAAACACCACAATCATCTTCATACAACCCATATCCACCACATGTTTCAAATTCTCAAATGCCGAGTTTTGGTCAAACTTACAACCCGCAAACACAAGTTCCATCCACCCAAATCCCCCAAATGACACCTGAGAGTTCCCACGAATTTATGTTATGGAAGCAAATCCAAGCACAAACACCATTGGAGCATTTGGTTGAGGCCGAAACACCGACGTCGTATCAGCCTATAAAATCGAAATCCAAAGTAGTCGACTCGCCGAAAAAAAAAAGTAATTACCGTCCGCAATTATTGGACGTCCAAAGAAAAACTACTTTTAGCTCAATGATGGATTTGTATTTCTGAATATCAAAACCGGGGCATCGATCAAAAAGGTGAGTCATTTTGGTACTTGGTGATGGACGAGTACAACAAGCATGCGGATATTGAAAAAGTCGTCCAACGGGGAAAAGACGCATTGTCGTCTAAGTGGACATTTTTGAACAATCGTTGTCAAAAGTATCAAGGAATCGTTGCTAGGTTGGGAAGAGAAAGACATTTTGGTGAAAAAGATGAAGATTTTAGGTTGCGGTGTTTGAAGACGTTCCGGTTTGAGTAAAAATTGGATTTTCTCCACGAACTCGCTTGGAATTTTTTGAAAGATAAACAAAA
This sequence comes from Pseudognaphalium luteoalbum, assembly GCA_963422505.1. NCBI lineage: Eukaryota > Viridiplantae > Streptophyta > Magnoliopsida > Asterales > Asteraceae > Pseudognaphalium > Pseudognaphalium luteoalbum. Next base: position 5,479,915 of record OY730195.1, on the reverse strand, counting down.
ATAGTTGGTGCCCGAAGCGGTTGTAGTCGGTCGTAGGAACAAGCGGAGGGAGGCGATTGATTTGGAAGATATAGCTTTTGAGTTGGAGAATGAAATGGAGAATGAAGAAAACCTGAACGCCGCCCTTTTTGGTGATGATGTACACCCGCGACCACCCAGAAAATCAAGGCGGGCTAAAAGTGTCAACACATCTTCTGACGCTTCTACTAAAAGTAGCACACCTTCTTTTGATGAGTCGATCACAACAAACTTTCAACAATTGACTCAATCCAAAGCTAGTGTTTATCGTACCCGAGACATCGCCGAAGCAATGCGGGTTTTGAAGATGACAACGGATGGCTTATCGAAAGATGACGTGTGGTTTCTTAACATGGAAAAGGAGAAGATTGGCGAAAAGTTCGGGTGGAGGCGACCGGGTTCAGTTGGTGGATCGGGTTCGGTTGGTGGATCGGAAACGGATGACGAATAAGCTTTAGTTTAAATTGTTGTATTGTCTTTAAAATTATTATCTTTAAAATTATCGTATTTTAATTATGTATTTTTAGAAACTTTAATTATTGTATGAAAGTACTTTTTAATTTAGTATTATTTGGTTTTATTTAGTATTATTTGTATGTATTTAATTTGTTTTCACAAAAAAAAAATCACAAGAACACCGAACTGAACACTGAAACTCAAGATTAACCATTACCTCATTTTTGTGATTCAGTTTTCAAGTTCAGTGTTCTGAACCACCATCAATCGTTCTCTGTGCTCTAAAAAGTAGATGAAAAAAAATGAACAAATTTATATGTAAGATGGGAAATGAGATATAAAAAAGTATGGGTGTTGCTAAATACAACATAGTTTTTGTTACATATATGCATTACAGTATTCTACTGTAGAACACTGTAATGCATATATGTTGGTGTATATAACAAAATCCATGTTTGCATTTATCACTTCAAAAAAGTATATAGATTGAAAAAAAAATGGATAAATTTAAAAGTAGACGGTGAATTTAAGTAATTAACCGTTCATAAATACAAACTTGAATACGCATTGAATTTCAACATGAACTTTTCCCCTTTCCTTAATTAGTCCTTTAAAAAGTTCACATGACTTCACTCTTCCGATTCAATACAGTCAAAATTCAAACATCATACTCAATAATAATTTCAACAAAATTAGGAATTCAACATTCAGTTTCCTCATTTGTTCTTCGTTTTCTGTACGTCGTTGACTCCGTCAGCTAACTGCCAAGTCGGTAATTGAATCTCTCCCCCTTTGTTATAATATCAAATGGATTGTTGTATATATGATTAATTCCTATACAAAACCCTAGAAATCAATCAATTTCAGATTGGATTAAAGTGTACGTATTTCCATTGGAGTCTCAGATCCGGTATCCGTATAATTTGTTTGGTTTGATTTGATTTGATTTGTGTGTGAGATTTAAAGAAAAAAACTATATGCTTTTGATTTTGTGAGAATAACTTGGTTAATACTCTGATTGATGATTTCGCAAATAGGTCTGTTTTTTTTTGTGAAATTTATAAAAATTTGTATATTTTATTGGAAATGTTATAAACTTATGCAAAATTTGTATGTTCAATTAGTTTTTGATACTAATTTTCCTTCTTTCTTTTGCACCATTACACTAAATTAAGTTCTATGTTATGATTATCAGGCTTCCAAGTGCTAAAAGGTTGAAAGTTGTGTGTGAAAGTGATATCATAGGCAATGTTCCCTTAAATATTTGTGGCTATATGTATGCGTAGTTTTTGCTTTGATTGATTTTGCTATTGTTGTTTTTGGTTAGGTTTTGGATTTTGGCATTTATGTAAAGTTTTAGAGGTTATATAGGTTACAGACGGGTAGATTCTGCTTATAGGGTAGATATTTATATATATTAGGGGAATGTTAGGAAAGGAAGATGGTAATGATGATGGTAATGATGGACTCGGTGGCGGTGATGGTAACAGGAAAACGTATTGGCGGTCGGCCTCATGGTCTTCTTCAAGGATGTTTTTGCCGCCGCTTATTCCCGATAATGAGAAAGATTGTTTAGATCCAAATGGTGGGAATAATAGAAGGATTGCTGCCCCGTTAACCCCTAGATCAAATAGCAGAAATCGGTCACTTCTGCCACCACTTTCGATTGCTAGAAGGAGCTTAGATGAGTGGCCAAAAGCAGGTTCAGATGATATTGGCGAATGGCCGCTTCCTAGTACACCTAGTGGTGAAAGGTTAAAGCTTGATTTGTCGACGATACAAAGAATTCCAGATAAAAATGCAACCATTTGTAAACGAGAAAGGATTGCGCTATTTGATAAGAAATGCTCAAAAGTTGCTGACCATATTTTTCTTGGTGGTGATGCAGTGGCAAAAGATAAAAACATACTTAAAGAACATGGGATCACGCATATTCTCAATTGTGTAGGTTTTGTCTGCCCAGAGTATTTTAAAGAAAACTTTGTTTATCGAACTTTATGGTTGCAAGATAGCCCTTCAGAAGATATCACAAGCATATTATATGATGTTTTTGATTACTTTGAAGATGTTAGAGAACAAAACGGTATGGTTTATGTCCATTGTTGTCAAGGGGTTTCTCGTTCCACTTCTTTAGTAATTGCTTACCGTATGTGGAGAGAAGGCCAGAGTTTTGATGATGCCTTTCAATATGTCAAGAAAGCTCGTGGAATCGCTGACCCAAATATGGGTTTTGCGTGCCAATTATTACAATGTCAAAAAAGAGTACATGCATTTCCCCTAAGTCCAAGTTCTTTACTTAGATTATTCCGAATTGCTCCTCACTCCCCTTACGATCCTTTACATCTTGTTCCAAAAATGTTAAGTTCACCTTCTCCAACTGCTTTGGATTCTAGAGGTGCGTTTATTATCCATGTACCTTCTGCGATCTATTTATGGGTAGGTCAGAAATGTGAAACTATTATGGAACGAGATGCAAGAGGGGCTGTTTGTCAGATTGTGCGATATGAAAAGGTTCAGGGACCTATAGTTGTTGTTAAAGAAGGAGAGGAACCATCTTATTTTTGGGAATCTTTTTCGAATTTCTCACCTATGATGGATGTTTTTGAGTCGTCAAAAGCTTCCCCTGGTAAAAGAATGGTTGATTCATATAATGTTGACTTTGAGGTTTTTCAAAAAGCAATCGTAGGTGGATTTGTACCGCCATTTGCATCATCTGAAACTGAGCAGGAAACACATCTTCCTGCTAGAGAGAATGCTTGGAGTGTGTTGAAGCGAAAGTATGCTTTCGGAAATATGAAGGAATTTGTTTTGGCTTCTAAGTTATCAAATCTATCACTTGTTTCATCCAAATTTTCTCCTCATTCCATATCTAAAACTTCAGAGTTCATTGATGTTAATTTCACTTCCAACCCATGTTCCCGATCGATCTTTTCAGCATCAAAACCGTCTCCAATTTCTATTGCTGAACGTAGAGGGGGTATTCCTAAATCTCATAATTCCAACGGTGAGCAATGATTCTCAGGTCTGTGAACAAGGAAATGCTGAGATAAAAGAAACTCGAAAGGTTTTAAGTCATGAGCAGTCGTCTCAAGGTTCTTCATGTTCAAAAGGCTTAGCTGGTCAAAGTTATTTAGTAATTTTAGTATATTTTTTCCCAAATGGGCGTGTCAGGGGCCACTCATGTCAAGGTACTAGTGTTTCTAAAAACTATTTACCTTTTGTAACATGTTTTATACTTTATAGTGAAACTGGTATAAAAGGGTCTCTCTCTCTCTCTCCCCTACATTTTTCTGTATTTGATGGGTTATTAACACAATGCTTCCATACATGCGTAACAAGATATGTTATATCCAATTGAAACTAGTTGAAACAAAAATACACAAAGATTTATTAGAAAACAAGTGACCCTTTTATACCAGTTTCACTTTCAAATAACAAGTGAAACTGGTATAAAAGGGGTCACTTGTTTTCTAATATTTTTTTGTGTTTTTTGATAAATTATTAACACGATGTTTACATAAATGTGTGGCAAGATATTATATATCCTAAATGTGCTTATAATGAATTTCTTACATTTATAGTCTTCGATGTACTGATTGACTCAGGTGTTTTTGATAGTGCATTTTTTAATGTGATCAGTGGGAGATGAAGTACAATAGTCATGTTTGTAGAAGTTGGAAATAGTTACATAATTCTACATTAACACTATTTCAAATCTGATAATTTGACCTGAATAGTGCGAATCAACCATAGGTTGAAAATTTGACGGGTAGGTTAACGGGTGTTGGCAGATGATTTTGGTACAGGTCAATTTGAGTCAGGTTGCGTGACCTAAAAAGTTGTAAAAGAAGTTTATTAACACTTGGTGTGTCCAAATTTATTAAAATATATATCATATTGGTAACAAGTTATAATATATAAATCATTTAGGAGGTTTTATGCATGAAAAGTATACTTTGAGCTTGAGCTTTTTATGTCCGTGTAACACATTCCCTTCGTAGCATTTGAACTGTCACCCATCTGACCAGTTTGAGATAAAAGTTTAAATATTCCCAATTACTCACAACTGAAGTCTCAATAATTCCTTTAGATGCACATGTGAACAAACCTTTTTAGTCTTTGAACAATTTTTGATAGTTTATTAGTTCTGATGCAAGATAATATGTGTGTTTCTAGTTTTGAACTGTTTCATAAAATGTATGGGAATGGTTTGGATGTCTAAGAGCGTAAATTTGCCGTTTTGACCTTGCAGATTGTAAAGCAAGCCTAAGACCCCTCCCAATGGTGAACACCAACTGACGCATCAGTTGGTGTCACATCAGCTTTTTTCAAAACCGATACTACCCTGCCAACAGTAAAACATCAGTTAACACCACTTCTCTTTTTTGGGACCCACACACTAATTTCTTTATTTATTTAAAACACAAACTTAAATAAAACATTTTTATTAAAACTAAAAACATTACATTAAAATAAAAATAAAACGTTACAATTCCTAAAAATTTAATAAAAAAATGTTACAATTCCTAAAAAAAAATATATACATTTCTTGAAAATTAAAAAGATAACTAGTCGTCTTCTCCGAATCGTCCGAACTCGCTCGGTCTTCGTCCGAATCGTTGACTTGAACCGAACCCGAACCCGAATCGCGACCAAAAACCATTTTATAATCATTTTCATAATTATCGACAACGGTTTTTCGCACCTCCTCGATCATCTTTTTTTCCTTGTCTTTAAGGCCGCTTGGTATTTTTTTATACAACATCTTCCACGATTTTAATATAGTTTTTTTGACCGAATTTCCCTTGATCGTGGCCAATGTTTCTTGTTGTGCTTGCGCGGCTTGTATGTTGGCTAGCCGTTCCTTTTCTTTCAAACTACGCGAAGAAGTAGCGACATCACTCGAACCCGAACTTTTTTGACTTTTTTTGGCTTTAGCTCGGCAGGGCGGACGACGAATAATGTCGTCTTGGAACAACCGTTCCATGTTAGTCGTGAGAGGCTCGGAAGTAGGCATATCGTCACCAAGATTAATCGGTTCGAGTTCGGCTTGGCTTGGTTGTCTGGCTCATGACTCCATCATTTTTCATAAACTTCGGACAAAGTCGTAGTACATTCCAACATTTTTCGTATATGAAGGCGCGGTTTTTTTGAGACTTAAACGCTTCGTGACACCCCTTCAAAATGTCGGTATCACTTGCTCCGCTTTGACGAGGATTGGTAAGATGTTTGTAGATGACAATGAAAAATTTGGTGTCGCTACGAATTTTGTTCCACTTTCCTTGAAGTTGGCTCAAATTACGTTCTTGTGGTGCAACCGTATTATAATCCTTTAAAACTTTGTCCCAAAAAGCTTCGAAGCTTTGTGAAACCCTTTTTCTGAAATCTCAGAACGGTGAATCCAACGTTCGGATAATATTAGCACCTCTTCGTAGGACCATCTAACTTGAACCCTTTTTGGTTCTCCTTTTGCTTTTCCTTTTCCTTTTTTCGGCTTCGGGTTCGGCACGGGTTCGGGCTCGGCTTCGGCTTGACTTGGTGACTCGGGCTCGGGTGGAGTGTGGATGTTTCCGAATTGTGGATAGTTTATTGGAGTAGGTGGAAATGGAGAGAAAGCGGAGGATGGTTGGGTTAAAAATCGTGGGTCTCCAAATGGTGGTGGAGTTTGTTGGAATGGTGGTGGAGTTTGATGGAATGGAGCATATGGTGAGAAGTGTTGGTAGTTTTGGTAATTTTGGTAACCTTGAAATTGTGTAGCGTATTGTGAAAAACCAGGGGTTGACTTGGTGACGAGTTGCTAGATTGAGCGGAAGATGTGGCCGTCGGTGAAGTTGGATTATGGGTCGTGTTCGGTATGGGATTGTTTATTAAATTGTTCCACATATCTTCGCCGGTTGATTGGTTGGGTATCATTTTTTGGTGGTAGAATTTGGTTTAATTTGTGTATGAATATGGTATTTTTTGGTGGTGGAATTTGGTTTAATTTGTGTATGTGAAATGGGTTTTTTTTGTGTGGTGGAATTTGGTGTAATTTGTGTTGATGTATGGTATTTTTTGGTGGTGGAATTTGGTGAAAAGTGTGTATGTGAAATGAGTTAAAGATTGTATATATATTGAGTGAAAATGGAAATGAGATGTGTTAAAATGAGTGAGTATATGTTGTGTATATATAGTGGAGTGAAAATGGTTAAATTTTTTTATTTTTTTTTTTTATTTTTTAATGCATCTCAACGGATACTTTTTTTTACCGTTTCACGAACCGACGGGGACCCACCCACTTTTCATATTCCGACGTAATGCACCGACGGCTCGCAACCGACGCCCCGTACCAACGGCGTCGGTTGAACCAATGCCCTCCAACGACGGACCGTTGGCAAACCTCTAAGAATCATTATAATTATTCGCAAGTGCTGAACTCTTCATAGCAAAAAGTTGATTTTATACATTTGAATGCAGTGATAGATGCCAAATAAAACACGGTGGTCCCGAGGCCATTTCGTTTTTTTAACAGTTGATTGCAACAATTTCCTTCTTGAAATGTTTAAAGAATATGGTGATGGTTAGCCGAATTTCCTTTAAGCTGAAATTGCTCATTTACCAGTTACAACCTATTCAATGTCATTGCAATGTAAATAAATTACAAATTCGTTAGATATAATGGAGATCCGAATTGTTCGCTACATACAATGAATGTCAAATTATAGTTTATTACATTTGCACGTACTAACCCCGTGATAAATCAACCAAAAGTTTGTATTTGAATTAATAAGTAGTAGTATATAATCTATTAATGTATACTTTTGATGGATTTATCGAAATGACTCAAATGATATCACCACCTTTTTTCTAGACTTCTATTAACAATTACTCTGTATAACAATTTTACTGATTCTTAACAATCAAATATATTTTGGGTAAATTTATACTTACCGGGTATATCCTAGTTCAAACTTTTCTAAAAAATTCAACTCTGTTCTTTGAATATGTTTTTTATTCTTAGATTAGAACACACACAAAATGTTGAAGTTGTCCAATAAATAATAATCAAAAATTTTGACTCCTACAAATAAAAATGTTAAAAAAAAATCATCAAAATTTAAGAAAAAGCGACCTCAAAGTGTGCCATTTCATATCAATTGTCAGTTTGACATATATACATGTTAGGATCTTCACTATAGTATTATTCATTTTATGCTCATAATATTAGGAATTTATACTTATTGGAGCTTATATCCTTTTTATTTTCAACAAGATTATGAGTCTCAAATAAGGAAATAGAAAACATTAAAGAAATAAGCACCAATTCAAATAAATTCCAAATATTATTGCAAAATCGACTAAATAAAACCGTGATCCTAAAAATACACTTGACTTTAAACAGTCAAACAAGTACTCCTATACTTCAAAAACTAGATTATGGACCCGCGACAACGCGGGATACACTAATTTGATTTATAAAATTAAAGCTATGGTTAATAACAGTTATATCAGATTGGATAGAATAATAGTTAAGAAAAATAATAAAAAAAGTATGTGAAAAGCGTAAACTGCAATATAAACAAAATGATATATCCGGCCGGACAAAAATGTAAACTACATATATCATACGAAGCTAGCATGGAAATAGTTTAACATAAGCGATGTTCAAAGATTTTAATATTCTTGGGTAGCATGCCAAAGGCTACTGAGTGCACGAAGGCGAGTAAAGTAGTCATGTATTGCAACCAATGTACATGCTGATTGTTGAATTGTAAGTATTGCATGCATCTGATTCAATGTCTTTTCTCGCAACTGATCGGCCTGAGATAAATTAAAAAATATCGAGTATAAGATAATAATAAAGAATACACTATACATGTGAAAGTAATTGAAAAAAAAAATATGAAAGGAACAATAATAAAGTAAAATGAATTAGTTATATGAATAACAATTACCTCGCGAAGGAAATCTTTGAGTAAACTCAACTTTCCTATTCCCATAGACATTTTAGACATGTAATCAGCCAAACGTGCTGATCTTTGTAGGTCTAGTAGAAAATCACTGGCCAAAGTCTCGGACAAAGATTTTTGCAATGTGTCCATTCCTTGTGAGATACATTCTTCAGCTTCCAAGGTTGTTTTTTGTAATTGATTGATGGTTATCAACTGATCTTTTGTTAACATCTGCAAGTGGGACACAATAAACTACACATACAAAAATACTTTAGTAAACTCAACTTCCCATACAACGACTAATTATGTATGTTATTGTTACTTACCTTTAGTATTTCTGATGAACGGAATCCACCAATCCACATACAACATCGTTCTGCAGGTGAAGTCCAAGTTCCATAAATGATTTGGAAGACATCACTTTTGGATGCGTTTCTTTTAATCTTAAAAATGTGATTGAAATGTGAGGCCGCATGTCCAACAATGTGTTGTTGATCTACATTACTATGACATGATGTAATTGTTATCCTTACTGCACTTATAAATTTGTTTTGTTCTTCTAACCATAGTGCATAATTTTTTTTGAACTTGTTAGAGGGGCCTTAAAATAAAGAAGAAAAAAAGACAATTAGGTAGCTAGCTATTAAATATGTCTACATGGATAGATACAAAGATAACATAAAAGATAACATATACGATATAGTATTTGGTTATGAACATACCATTCAATTGAAGTGTTTGAGAATGGTCAATTGTTTTTGAATTTACAACACCCTGCATATAATTTACAATATAGAAATTAATAAATGTTTTAATATTGTTGTAATATGTTTGTAACCTAAAAAGTAAAAAAGTAGACACTATTTAAAGCATAATAATAATAACAATAATAATAAGTGCACACTTACATGATTTCCATCTTGTTGAAGTTCCTGGTTAACGTGTCTAAATTTTATAACAGTGTTTTCCAAATGTTTGACGTATCCCTACAAAAAATAAAATAAAGGCTACATAATGAGTTGATATAAAATGATTTAAGTATATTATAAAACGTATTTCAAATACACAACCTTACCATTTTGGTACATCAAATATATCGAATGGATTATTCATTGAAGAATACCAATTGGGTAAATTAATTGGGAAAAATAATAATAATTCCAGTATTTTTTTCCGTTTGACTTACCTTGTTCTTCATATTGTGTCGTCTGACCGCTTCACGAACCTGTGTCCGTCGTCGTTCGTGATATTATGATAAATAATTAAGCAAACATATAGCATAATTGAGTTATGAGTTTCACAACATAAAAAAAAGATAAGATTGAAAAGAAGATTTAAGTAGGATAATGATAAGTATTGTAAGAAATTGGATGAATCATATCACAACATTAAAGAACATATAAATAGGCAAAAGTCTCATTTAAAAGGAAACCCATAAATGTATTTCTCAACTTAAATATTATTATATGTATTATTAATTTGAATTGATGATGAGGATAAGGATGTTTAACATTTAGGAGATTAGCATAAAACCAAAAAATAATATAAAAGAAACTATCTTCGAAAATCATAAAACTTTCAACTAAAATTCGAAAATCATCATCAAATAACATAGAATAGGAAAGTAGATTTTGGTTACCAAAATTGATTAATTGTGAAATTTACCTCTGAAGATGAAAGGTCAACATCGGATTATACGCTCCTTCTTCAAATTTCATTGAATAATCCGTTTGAGGAGACCATTGCAAGTAAATCGTAGGTATCACTTGTATCAGAAGAAGAGAGAAAGAGATTTTAGGGTTAAAAAAATAAGTCGGTCCTTATTTTTTCCCTGGTGGCAATCGTAGGCATCACTTATTTATTTATGTCTTTATTAAATCAAAAAATGCACATGTGAATTTATTTCTTTTAATTAATTAATAATTAATAAAATTTAATTTAACTTAATATATAAACGTATTTAATAGTTGCAATACTTTGAATTTATTTCTTTTAATTAATTAATAATTAATAAAATTTAATTTAACTTAATATATAAACGTATTTTGAAATTTAAAGTGCTTTAATTGTAGGACTAATTTGCAAAAAAAAAAAATTTGATTAATAATCAATCTTTTTAAAACCATTAGATTTGACATTTGGAGAACAAAATGAAGGGGTAGATTTTCTCCAAGTATTTTGTTATATTTAATAGAGAGATGTTACCGGAATTCCAAAAGATTCCATAAACTAAGATTGTAATGGTACCAATAAATTTTGACATTAAATGAATGCTTTTCATATTCCAAAGTCCTAACACATATCATCATCCAAGTCTATAAATAAAGATCCTAAATCTACACTTTGTTTCAAACAAAGCAAAAATGGCAGCCTCTTCTTCAGAATCAGCCAAAGTAACTTTAAAGCTTTTGATCGATACCAAATCCAAGAAAGTTCTGTTCGCCGAAGCAAACAAAGAATTTGTAGATTTCCTATTTTACATTCTTTCTCTACCCGTTGGTACCGTGGTCAGACTTCTTAAACAGAACTCGATGGTGGGTTCACTAGGAAACCTCTATGAAAGCATCGAAAATTTAAGCAACACGTATATGCAACCAAATCAAAGCAAAGACGCTGTTTTGAACCCCAAGGTCCCGAACTATGGCGCTCAAGTCCCACTCTTGCTGTCTGATGATGATGTTTCAATGACTAAAGAGTTTTACAGATGCCGTAGTAATACTGGTCATGCGTATGTGGCTGATGATCCTAGTGCGTTGTGCCCTCAGTGTTATGCAGCCATGAACACTAAGGTGACTTATGTGGCTGGTCAGGGTGCGGTGAAAGAGTCCGGGGGATGTGGTGGTTTTGTGAAGGGGGTTGTGACTTATATGGTTATGGATGATTTGGTGGTCAAGCCCATGTCAACTATATCTAGCATTGCTATGTTGAACAAGTTTAATGTGAAAGAAGTTGGTGCTCTTGAGGAAAAAGTAGTTTCGTTAGAAATGAATGAGGTATGCTATTTTATCGTCAAATAACAATGTATCCTTTGTACTAGCTAGAGTTATTAAATAATACATGTGGGTTGGGTAACGAGTACTTAAAATGAGTGAAATAAAATATTTATACGATTTTTATACCGAAATTTGCATTTTTAGTAATTCTATTTAGAAGGTTGTCAACTTGTTATGCATTCATATTTATGTTTTGGTTACTTCTAACCCATTGGATGTTTGAGGTATAAGAGCACAACTCAAATCAACCAAAATTTGGGTATACATTGCATTTTTGTTTCTTTATTAAAAGATAATAAATTATTTATATTGTTTAATTATTATGTGAATCTTGTAGGGTCTGAAGTTGCTGAAGGCTTCAATGCAGTGCAAGAATGTGCTAACCAGTGTGTTCCTCATGTCTTAAAAGTGCTTTTTATTTGCTGCCTGAATAACATTAAGAATCTTTCAATTGAATATTTGCTTGTTTTTAAATTTCAGTTTGTTTGGGTTTGAATTTGTATAAGTGGTTTGCTATTTTTTTAAGTAATGTAATGTTTTTTTTTTCCTTCTTTTTTTCCCCCTATTTTTATGTCCCTCAAGTTTAAGCATTATATGGTAATCGGTAAACTTGGGCCAACTGATTATGTGTATTTTAAAGCAGAACTAATTTGGTAATTTGGACAAACTATTTTGTACGTACTTGCCACATTAAACATTTCAGCTGCCCATTTGTTTATTTATTTGCATGATTATTTTATATATCTTATGAAGCCAAAACCATCTTTGTGAACACCCTTTGAAGAACATTTGGACACACTATTCTTTGTTATATATGCTCTTGAAAAATCCACGCAACCATCTTGAAGAACCAAGTAATTTCCAACACGCTTAATCTCCTCGGGGTACAAACACTCGAGTCAGCGAGTACTCAAGTTTCAATCATTATTGTAGTTGCACTTTTTCTCAATATCCGATAGTTGTTCAAGTACTTTCTTTATTCCCTTGCAGACAAGTTTCGTGGCTGCAAAGTATATATACTTCTGAGAAGTTTTTTAGAGTTTCTTATGCATATAGCCCATTGCCTATACAATCATTGAAATTATACGCATTTTATTTGACTAGTTTGAGATAAAAGTTTAATTTTTGCCAATCACTCAAAAACTACCCTTCAGATGAACAATTGAACAGACCTTTAAAGTTTATACAAGAGTCTAAGAAGACTAGATCAAGATTTTTAATTTTCTAAGGAGTAGCAAACACGAGTTTGTAATAACCCTAGAATAAAAGCACACCTACATACATTTAAACAATAACTTAACACCTCTACTTAATCCCCCTAACCACCGTTGCTAAACTCTTACGTGTCACGAGTTGAGTAAGAAATAAAAAAAAAAAAAAAAGCAACTGGAAACTAACTTTTGAATGACTTTGACTTTTAGAGTCGTTTATTAACTCTTCTGAGTCGTGTGTCTCTTCTGATTATTGTGCGACTTTATTAAGTAAGAAAATCAGACAAATTTTTAGCGTAATTTAATACAAAATAGAAGAAGAAATGACTCTAGTTTTATCTACACTATATATTATAATAGAGTGTAAATTAGGTAGTCTAAGTTAATCTCAACTTTAAATAAGTAATTAAATTGAATGTCAACCATTGATCTAGCCTTTAAAAACATGATTACCTAAACAGTGAGGAGAATATGATAAAAAGACTATAATGACCATATATTGACTTTTTAAAAAATTAATTTGGTAAGCTATTTATTGAATGGTGATATATTAATGACAATAATGAATATTGAAATTTTTTTTCAAGTTAATTATCTCACAAACGGCAAATTGAAAAATTATGTTTATTGCATCATAAAATTCGGTGTTTTCTCCTCTTCGATTTGATATCTCATAAGGTATACTTTCGACGAGTTTTGTTTTTTCCATTTTTTAGTGGGTTTTACAAATTATTAACACATGTGTTATTGTTTGGTTGTATATTTAATTTAGGGTTACAATTAGAGTTTAGTGTTTAGTAGGGTTTAGGTTTTCACAGGGTTTCGGGTTTAATATGATATATGGTTTAGTGTTTGGGTTTTTACATGTGTTAGTAATTTGTAAAACCCAGTAAAATATTTAATTTACATTTATGTGCATATATCTACACATAATTTAGCATAACAAAAAATAAAATTCTACATAATTATAAAAATATGATTTAGGATGTTGTGGGTTTATAAAGAATTTGAGGACGTATCGCCTTTTCAGCTGAATTTTTTAATTTCGTATAAATATAATCCAACTTGATTAGTTCGTAATTAAATAGGTTGAAAGTTTCATCTCAATCTAATGTACATATGTTTTCATTTTCAACGGTAATGTGCACACTTAAACTACATACGGGTTATTTGGTCTTCAACAAATCAAAAATCTTTATAATTTGCATCGCCTTTTCAGCTAATTTTTTTTATTCGTATGAACATAATCTAACTTGATAAATTAGTTTGTAATTGTATGTTTTCATTTTTAACGATATTGTGCACACTTTAACTTCATACGAGTTATTTAATCTTCAACAAATTAAATTGATACTCATATTTTGATCATACTAATAAGATTGATGAAGAATATTTTAGAACATCTTACCGTAATTATTATAACAGCGGACATGTTATTTTTTTGTTTATTTCTATTTGTGAGGTATAATTGTATAACTTTTTTTATTTTTTAAAACTATTCACAGGGTGTAGTTGTAGATGATTGTGATAGTTGTCAAGCAAATATAAGGGAACCGTTAATATATCATTGAAATGGCATGATATATGCATTACAATATCTAAAACGTTTAATGCTTTATGGTATTGACAGAAAAGAGCTATTGATGATCATTCACATGGTTATTCTGTAAGATGAACACTTTGTTATATTGTATCTTTTAAAAACATGGATGTATTTTTTCTCCTTAATCATTAACTAATAATATTTTTAACAACAAATTTTGTTCCACCTACTATGATTATCAATGTATGTGTCCACTATTATGGTTGAACTGAAAGAATAACAAACGGATTTGAGTACTTTGATGGCAATAAAGTCCTTGATCATCACATAATTGCCGGTCAATTGAATATTTTCTACTTGGTAAGTTTTTTGAATTGTCATATCATATGTACGTGTAATTATATGCATTGGTTTTGTATGATAGTTAGATGGTATAACGTTCAATATGAAAGGCTTATTATTATTGAAGATGACGATGACTTACAAACTTTATACTTTTTATATTTTGATTGTTTGAACGTTGACATTAAGTTGATCATGTTAAATATTTATCTTTATAGATGTGTTGCCTCTTTATTGTTTAGTTTTTTAATTAATATTTTCAGTGTTATAAATCATTTTTAATAATGGATCCCCAAAGCTACTATCAATAGATAAGCATATCTATTTCAATTCAAAACATTTTGGTAGTGTCATCAGCAACAATATGTCAACTTAAACGTTACTCACTAAAATAAATTATAATATAAACATTTGTATCAAAATTCTGAAGTAGCCCGTAAAATTTGCGGGTTATTATCTAGTTTAAATAAAAAACTTGTGTTAATTGTTGGTCAATGACTTAAGTAACACAAAATTTGTACAATATTATAAATATACATGAATATATATATATATATATATATATATATATATATATATATAGTTAATGTTAATAAATAGCGAATGTCACAAGTTAAGTTGAGTCGAGTCGAGTGGAGTGAATTGTCGTGAATTAAACATCGAAGTTTCAAGTTACAAGTCGAGTCACGACTTAACTTGGTTTTTAACACTTTCACTATTGTTTTAACATCTAATTTCACACCATCAACCTAGGGATAATTTCGAGAAAAAAAGAGTCACGTTTCGAATATTTTATTCATGTTATTTTTTATTTTTTTTATTGCAGCCAATGATAGGTGAACAAAACCGGATTTGGATCCTAAACGACCCGACCTGAAAAGCCGAACCGGGTTTTGGTCAAAGGGGGGAAACCGGGTTTTGACCAACCCGACCTGGGTTTGTTCCGTGTTTCAACCGGGTTTTTGACCGGGTTAAAATCGATTTTTCGGGATTTTTTGGGGTTTTCAACCGAGTTTTTTGACCGGTTTTTTCTAAACCCAACCCGATTTCAACTCGAATTCAATCCAATTTCGAATTCTAAAAACCCAACCGGGTTATGTACCTGACGGGTACTCCTAAAACCCAAACCGGGTAGGGATATACCCGGGTATAACCGGGTAGGGTTTTTGGGTTTTAATCGGGTAGGGCCCGGTTTTTTTGCACCCCTACAGCCAATAAGGCCCAAATAACCGGGTCACTAGCTTGTTGGGTCGGATAATTACACGATTAGGCCCAATTTTGCCATTTCTTCTCTCACATCTGCGCCCTTTTTACACTCACCAAAATAATAAATACTCCAATTCCACCTCTTGCTTTACAAACGCTTTTGCAGCCGCTGTTGCTTCCATTTTCTCCGTCTAGCTCCTCGCAATTGTTCAACCCTAATTCACAATTTACTTATAATCAGTAAGTCACTATCTACTCCACGTGTATTCAGTTTGACTATAATTTCAATTATAATTCACAAAATTCGTATATATGTAAACACATCTATCATCTATCGATATGGCTAGGTTTTAGATTAATTCAAGCTGTTTCGTTGTACAATTAGTTCAAAAATTTTCACCTTGATTACTGTATGGTTGTTAATTTATTGAACACAAAGTTGTATGAATCAATTAGTTAAATAATTTATCTTGTTAGGGTTTTGTAGGGGTTTTTAGTGCAATGGTGGTACCTGCACAACTGACAGCTGAGGCTGTTAATCAGCTTAGAGAAGGAATTGATCTGCTGTTAGGTAGATGGAGTGCACTTCAGATGGCTATTCAGAATGAATGGGGTGGGCGTGATACTCGCCAGAAAGCTCAACAGCTTGCTGTTGATATCTATCATTGGTTAATTAGACCTGCTGGTATATTTTACAATAGTACTTTATCATCTGTTTGGAATATGAATTTTGTATGTGTGTATGTATATAAGTAAATAAGTAATTACAATTTGTATGATATGATTTTTAGAGTACCAATTTTGTTTTCAAAACACGTATTCAAACTACTATATATTTTTGGTTACCGGAATTCTAAACATGATGATATTGGAGTGTTATTCAGTTTTTTAAAAATACTATGATGGCTTAATGGGTAACAAATATTTGTTTGCAAAACAAAGTTTGGTAGTCAGATTGTTTACATCTAATTCTGGAATGTTTGTGTATATTGTTCTATAGGTGAAATATATTTGTTATGCACGTTAATGCCTTGTAAATGTATCTACTTAGTCAATTGATTACCGGAAGTCCGGAACTCAATTTATTTAGCACTGCTGTTTCATGCAAGCTTTTGATTCCGTATATGATTTTGTTAAAATTCTCAGAGGAGCCTTTACAGTTACAGATAATGAAGTTGTGCTTGTTTTTTTGTTTGTAAGGTTTTGAGTTTGTTAAAAGTGCTAAACTCTTCATCTTTTTTCTGGCTCTATCTTCTGTTATTCATAGTATATCTTTGTCTTTTTCTCAGAGGCATTATATGTCGACGAGTTGGAGAATTTGCTTGATGATTTTATGCTCTCTCTTAATACGGAGATTGATGATGGTAGCATCGAGGAGGTAAGACTCTTTTGTATATTTCATTCTTTTTTTGCTGCGTACGGGTCATTCATAACAGTAATATCATTTGGGGTTTTATCGGTTTGCTAGTCTTCACCCATTCAGAGGCCCTTTCTGTTTGTATGTTTTTGTCTAATTCCAACTCTAGTTTTTTCATCATCATTGTTTCAAACTTTTCTAAAGCTTATACGTATATAAGAACTGCACTTTCATATGATGTTCTTTTGATGGTTTCTATACATTGTATCTCCATTTGAGTGTTTATATACTGTTTTTCTTTGTCAGTTATTTGTTTTAGGCTTTTAGCTTGATTTGCCTATCATATTGTGGTCTTTTTTTGAATCAGATATCAGATAATCTGATGATCATGCATGAAGAATGTTTGGAAGGTAACTTTGTCTCGATCGAACGACTAAGGCAATCGATTCCTACCACTAATCATCGGATGCAGGTACTATGTCACTTTCATTTTATCATCATTTTTTTTCTCTTTTTGTTTTTTGACCGTATGAAGTCGTGGAGTTCGTTATGATGATTAAGCTAATGGAGTAATCTTCATCAACTTCCATTTTGACCAAAACACACCTTGGGCTACTTTTTTACAAATGAATAGCATGTTTTTCAAGGAACGCTGTTGTGCTTCTGTTAACATGAAATGATATTGTTCCATTTCTTAAAAGTTTTCATGAGTAAAATGTAAGTTCACCACTATTGAGAAAATAACATGCATCATTTTGAGTTACTGATGGATAACTTTGTTTTGATGTATGGTGTATGTGACATTGAGAATAAGACCCAAAATGCTTGGTTAATGATCTCCTGCATGTTATGTGCATTAGCATACTGCTGGAATATGTCTCCTACACATAGTGTTAGATGTGGCCGTTTCTAACCATTTACTTATTATTGGGTCAGTTTGTGTGATGATTTTCTAAAAATACTTCATGTGGGTCAAATAGAAAATTTAGCTTCAACTGAAACGGGTCGAAAGTCACCTGAAGTGCATTATTGTCAATGCATATAATCTGATAAAATTATGATAATATAGCATATGTAATGACATATTCGATCTCTTTTATTTAAGAAGTGTATATGGATAAATCCGACCCTGTTTTCTGCGTACATAAATTATCCTTGCGGACCCATTGCCATTCTGATATGTTACCAAACCTACCCGCCCCACCTAGCTATTGAATACAATGATTTCTTCATGCTAGGAGGCTCGTAAGTCCCAACTGATTAAAAAAAGTTGAGTTTCTTTATGTTTGTGCAACTTTTAGGTTGTGAATGGTGGTGATGATTCGGATTCGGATACGGCATCAAGTTCAGGGGATGAGTCAATGGAAATGGCAGATGAGCTTGACCCATCTATAAATGTTTCAGACATGACTCTTAATGAGCCATCACGAACACCTGCACGGGCACCCGCACCAATAGTGGATGCAGATGGCTGGACAACAGTTTCTTCTAGGAGAAACAGAGGTGGCAGACCCTGAGTTTGTGCTGGTTTATAGATATATTTATAGTGCTCATTTTTGGAAAGGTCGTACTTTATATACAAGCATCTGTATTTGTGTGCGAGTTCGATTTTGCTATGTTATCCAGACAACAAGACGTGATGTGTTCTACAATGATATGCTATGCAATTAAGTTATGTCGTTTTGGATGTCTACTCCTGCGGCATAAATTCATTATGGTTGTATTGACTAATTTTATATGAAGCGTTGAATTTTTGATGAAACGGATAAGTTTATTATCTTTATTGAGACGATGCAACTCATTAAGTGTTCTTTTATTTTTGTTAAAAACCTGTGTCTTGTTTTAAAACCTTATGTTGGATCTCAATGTATTGATCTATGTTATATGATGTATTTGTTATCTTTGGATTGCCTTTCGCTGTCTGAATGGCTTATGCAATGCTTAACTCATAGAAGTGTAGCTTATACATACGTGTTTACCACAAGCTACTTATCTTTCCTTAAATTTTTGAATTGTAAAATATGTTATCTTTCCTTTAAAAGTGTCTTAGGAATAACTAGGCTCGTAAACAAACTGACCGAACACGAATAGAGTATGTATTAACTAAATGACCAAAAAATTATGTTCATGTTTATTCATGTACTAAACAAACATAAACGCTGAAGGTTCGCTTCATTAACATGCATATCAATTAATAACATTAATAACATATTAATATATATGTCATTGCCCAAGTTATGTATCCGTTGTATCGAAAACTTGACACAACGAGGTTTTACATCTATATTCACGTTTTTCACTCTTTAATTTTATGTGCACACTCTCTACTTGATCATTAATTCCAACTGTCCCTACATTTTTCCAGTGTAAGAATCTCATCTCCGGGTGGGTATTTAGTACAGGGCTTAATAATTGGGCCGAAACCCAAATAAACATACCTAATAAAACCCTGTGGTCCATTTAAACACACTGTTAAAAGTTTCAGTATAGAGTTATAGACTACATGCGTCTATAAGCTTACAGATTTAAATGCATCTCCTAATTTGTTTGCTTTTCATTTTTAATTGATTGCAGTTAATCTTCTGTTGGAGTAGCAATGGCACCTAAAGGTTAGCATTTTCTACATCCAAACAAATCGTTATGTATATATATGTAATTCTATTACTGTTAAGTTTGTTTTTATGAAGGTGATTTTAGCTGTTTAGCAATGAAAATCTGAATTAGGGTTTAAAAGGGGAAAAATCATTTTTGTTGCTTCTGTGTATGAATGTGCGGTAAAATTATCTGTTTTGTGAACTGAAAAATTAGTACGTGAAGTACATTTTAGAAATAATAGTTTTTATACAGCACTTACATTGAGAGAGTTAGTTGATTTAATTTTTCGTTTGGATTAACTCATGTAAACCTCGTAAATTAGGTCATGGAATGAATTATGTTATGTATTGTGTCATTTTGGGTGGAGGAAATTTGATATATTACAGTACATTAGGAGTTCTTTCAAAGATATAATGATGTGAAACTGGAATCATATATAGAGATTTTCAACAATAGTAGTTTTGTATATCTATGTTGTTGATTATAATACGAGTAATTTTTTGTCTTCTGAGAATAAATCGGACTCTATGGATATTTTGCGTTTCTAGGAAACATGTAATGCATCTAATTTAGAACCATTTGCCCCACCAATAACAACTATTCCTACATGATCTTATAAGCTTGCGACTAGAGTTGTGTTTACACTTGTGTACAGTGAGAATTTTTATCGATGTTTTTGTAGGGGTCTATCGTTACGCTTGTATGAGTGACTCTTATGTCCTTTATTCTGTAAAAAAGAAGAATCTTTCATTGATGTTTTTGTAGGGGTCTACTATTGGCAATCGTTGTTACTCAACACATGGCATGGTTTACTTCTTTGGTTTATCGATTGGCAATTGTGGTTACTGAACGTATTGCATGGTAACAATACTATTTAACCTTTAATTAAACCACTTGATTTGATAACTTCAGAAAGTCTGGAAGCTGTAGAAATAAGCTTAATCAAACAGTTAGCGTGTAATTGAGTTATTAAGTTGTTGTGCAGTTTAATCTGGTTGTTTCATTGGTCATGGCACAGTATTATAATATCGATGACATTCTTGCAGATGAAGAGGTTGGGAACTTATTTCGTTATTGTTTTTTTCTTTTTTGCCTTCATTTGTTTGAAAATGTTCATATGTATATTATGATATGCCTATCTTTTGTTTTAGTAGCTTGTTCCAGCCGTATTTCTAGAGGCTGTAAATGGAGCTGGTTTGTTTAAATCCAATGAATCAAACATGGTAAAGTATTCAACTTTCATTGATAAAATATGCTAATTGGTTGTAATAATTATCGTTTAATGGTAACATTATGTTAAATCAGGTAGAACCTAAGTCTAAGGTGGAATTGCCGTTTAGGCTTGCCCAAGAACTGCAACTGCGACACACAGCAAGTGTTGGTGTTCCTCCCTGTTTTAATAAAAAGTAAGTCCAGTATTTCATGGCAAAAGTTTGTTGTTTATGATCTTTGTCTTAAATAGTAGTTGTATGGAATTATGTGGCATGTTGCATGTTTCCTATTGGGAAGTAGATAATACTTAAGTATGAGCTAGTTAAGCTGTTTTATATCCATGTATAGTGTTTCTATGTCAGAACTCGGGAAGAAATAGGGGCTGATGGTGCCCATGTGGACTTAAGATCTCAGTGCTCATATTTTTACGAGTTAGGATGCAAGATAGTGCAATTGTGAGTATCGATTCTTGCCATTATCTAAGAATTGACATTCCTCTTAGATTTTGTATCGCTGCAAGAAATTATATATATGGTTCTTTTTGTTTATGGATCAGGATTGGTGATAAAACGATAGGATCTTTGCTATTGGTTGCTTTTCAGACAAGGTATAAGGAAGTTCTCATTAAGGCACATACTACAGCATCTGCACTAACTCCGAAATTTCTTTCACTGTTGACAAAAGAAGAAACAAAATGTGAGATTTGGGGAATTTATTTATTTCTGCTCAATTATATATAAAACTGAATATGAATATAAAATTAACATGAATCGTTTTACATTTCTTGATGTCGAAGTATACGATGCTGCTAAGTCGTCAACTGCAGCTTTTAAGACTTGGAGAATGGGTGGACCAAGATTACAAAAATCTTTTCTTCTTGGTAGGAAGAGGAAACCAATTGGGGAGTAAGTTCTCGTAAGTGAACCACGTGCAGCTAACTAGCCATTGATTGTATGGTACAGAGGCTTTGGGTCAGGTTCAATGTTACTTTAAATGAAAATGTCTGGTGTATGATTTATCTTGTTGTATTCGTTGTAGTAAGTTGACGACGGTTTATGACTACTTATTTGTATTACACAATTAATTGTTGAAACTCTTCTTTGTATAAATTTGTTCAAGGATGTGCTCCTGGCAAGTTTGACACAGTTGTAGATGTAATCAAGGTTATAACTTAACTAAAAATTTGAATCATAAAATTTCAGTCAAGAGCTAGTCAAGATCAATATGGTGTAGTCTGAGACCCTTTTTGAAAGGCTAAGGGGACGTTTGGTTCGAGTATTTGAAATCCTAGGATTTAAATTCCGAGACATGTTTGGTTGACAGTTTTTGTACAAGGGATTTCTGGATTAATGACAGAATTACCCTTATTTGATAAACATAATACAATGTTATATAAGTTTGCTGCGTTTGACACTAACCGTGCTATCTTAGATATTTATTCTAATACGATATTGCTATTGGAAACTTACAACCCTTGCACCTAACAAGTTTCATAATACTATTTTAGCCAAAAATGACAAACCAAAAAACTAGTTGAACATTCACAGCATCATGAAATTAATCGATGGAAGTTTCAAGCATATTGTCCATAGTCTATACTAATGCATATAAACCAACTACTCTTTCAACATATACTTAACCCAACCTTCCCTGTTTTCTTCGTCCAAATTCCAATAGATCATAAGGATAAACACTAGAAGTTGCATTAGTGAAATACAAAATTTGTGCAGGATGAAAAGAAAGAAACAAAAAAAAACGATTAAGCATTTATGTGAGAAACATGAATCGAACCTATGAACATCCATCTTTATATATAATTAAAACATAATACTATGGAGCAATCTGTACCTTATATTGGTCTCATCCATAAAAATCCTATGATTAAAATTATTTCCTACATCCTTTTTCACTTTTTAAAATATTTACCCACAACTATTAAAAATGACACTTCCAGTACTTCCCTACTTTTTTGTTCTTATAATTTAGATATCATAACGTTTTAAGTGGTAATATATAAATAAACCAAACGTATTTGAAATATTTATCTGTATTAATTATTTAAATGAATTTTTTTATCAACATCATGAAACTAAAAATTGGTCGTCAATATAGCCATACAACCGGAATATGTTATATTTTCTTTTTGTGATTAATGAATTTTATATTTTTACAAGTTGTGTTATTGCCAAAAACAACTTCGATTTTGCTATAAAACTATTATGAGAAAGACCCACTTGAAGATCATGAAACTTCAATTGATTTTGAAGGTATTGAATTAAATATAAATTTTCATATTAAAATATTATTTTTCCTTTTTATACGCACATCTTTAAATTTATAGTATAACAAGTCGATGAATCTGCTATCGAGCGTTTTATTGATTAGCTAAAAATTAATGTCTACAAATATCAACTTGACGAATATCTTTTCAAAAACCTTATGAAGAAAATTGTGATGGCTGATATACTAACTAAACAATTTCGCTCATTTGGACATTAAATTGATGATGATTATGTCGTGGATCTCAACTTCTTTGAGGAAAATTAGAGATTAAAATCTATTTTTAATTTTGTGATATGTATTCCACTTTTTTAATTCCAGATAATAATAACATTATCTTCATCTTTGTTATTCATTATGTTTTAATTACTATTGTTATATATATGCATTAGTATTATCGTTATTTAAAATCCATTGTCATTGCTTATCTATGTATGATCACAACAATATACGATTTGGATAGAAATGTAGATTTGCATTCCAAATTGCAGGATCTAGACTAAATTCATTGTTAATTTGAGTTTAAAAAAAATTATAAAATCAAATATCGAAGTCCCGCGTTGTCGCGGAACCTCACTAGTTAGTAATAGAAGACTCCAACCAATAAAACTACTTAAACACTTTGTTTTAAATGAAGGGTAGCGAACTTTTAAACGGTAGGTGGCCATACTAATTAACAATAAAAACTGAAACATATCATACATGATTTGCTAAAAGACTTTTTTAAAAAATAAGTGCAAATATGATATTTCATACTTTTTGAGTGACAAAAATGCCTCTAATTTCATATCATACATAATCAAAATTAAAACATTAGTTGTCACAGCCGCATTATTTAATTTGACTTTCTGACTATATCCCATTCTTGAAAAATCACACCACATAGAAACTCGTCATCAATATATTTCTTGATCAACTTGTTTTAGTGTTAATGTCCATTAAAGGGTTGAGAATACAAGGATGGATTCTCGAGCATGTCTCCTATATATATATATATATATATATATATATATATATATATATATATATATATTTTTAAGGAAATCAACTTTGCAAAAAGAACCATCATTTCAAACAATTGCTTTTATCTATATGGAAGCACTTATATCAACTCCTAACATAATCTCACAAGTCACAACAATGGAAGTAGTTATATTAACCCATTATCTTATATCCAAAAATGAATATATCCTATACCAAGGTTTAGTGAATATAGATGATCTCAGCACAATTAGTACCCAATTTAGAGAAGGAAAAAATAATAATAGCGGTTTAAGCAATACATATTGTTGATATTAGATCAACTCAAAATTTATGATGAATTAAGCTATCGAAAAACAATGTGATCTCCATAATACCAGCAATCGTGATTTCAAACCTATGTATTGCTTTTCTAGAAACCATCACTTGTGATAAACCATCGTAATTGTAATATGATATTTCAAATGAGAAATATAATGATAATAAAATTAATAGAGAATGATCAATAAGGAATCTTTCTTTCTTGGACTGACAAATGAAACTCCTGATTCCTGAAAGCACAAAAATGATCTATTGATCATTTTGACTAAACTACCCAACCCGCCCATTTTACCACCTATAGCCTAGACCTTCGTTGATCATACACACGAAAGGATGTTCACACTCTAACCTTATTTTATGAAAAATCAGACAACAAACATGTAAATTTACTTATTACATTGACTCGATACTACCCTCTCTCTTTCATCGGGACATTGATTTGTTACATAACAATAAACGATTAATATAATAAGGCAAATTGGTAAATTGTAAATTAAAAAAGGCTTGACATCGTATACAATCACAATGTCGACTAAAACTAAGAATATATATTTTTCTACTTCTATTTTACAAAGTATGTTTAAAAATATTAATGGACGAGAGAAATAGGGTTAAGATATCCAAGCATCACATGTATATGCAATTCACTTCTATTGCTCGACAAGGAAAGTAACCAGATAATGGAAAGAACATAAATCTAGCGAATAGATGGTTCTTTAGCCTACCGAGTAGCATGTGCTGTCTGAATGGCTTATGCAATGCTTAACTCATAGAAGTGTAGCTTTTACATACGTGTTTACCACAACCTACTTATCTTTCCTTAAATTTTTTACTCATAAATATGTTATTTTTCTTAAAGTGTCTTAGGAATAACTAGGCTCGTAAACAAATTGACCGAACACGGATAGAGTATGTATCAAGTAACTGACCAAAAAATTATGTTCATGTTTCTTCATTTACTAAACAAACATAAAAGATACTGAACCAGATTACAATGTTCATTGAAGGTTCATTTCATTTACATGCATATCAATCAATTAATAACATACTAGTATGTAACCTGCACGATACGTTGCTAACGAATAACTGTTGCAAAATTGAATTGAAATATACGTAATAGATCAAATAAATCATTTGTTTTTTGTTTTTCTGTGTGTAATTGGATGTTTTGCTTTTAGTTGTTTACATAGTGTTAGCACATGAATGTTTTTAATGGGTAGTGATTGTGTTTGTTATTTTTTTAGATTGTTTTCAAATTTGTGTGTGTAGAAATTGATTTGACTTGAATATAAATGGAATTTTAATTCTAGCTTTGACTATATTGAATTGATTTGCCAACTATTAAATTAAATATATATTAAATATTGATGATTCGTATATATTATTGATTATGAAGTTTGACTTGATGACTCTTAATATGATAAGGGGTAATTTTGGAATTTTCCATTTTTAATGTAAAATTCAGTCGAAACCTTGAAACTAAGAGTATAGATATAAATTAACATATATGTCAGTGCACAAGTTATGTATCCGTTGTATCGACAACTTGACACAACGAGGTTTTACATCTATATTTACGTTTTTCACTCTTTGATTTTATGTACACACACTCTCTACTTGATCATCAATTCCAACTGTCCCTAAATTTTCCAGTGTAAGAATCTCATCTCCAAGTGGGTATTTAGTACTGGGCTTAATAATTGGGCCGAAACCCAAATAAACATACCTAATAAAACCCTGTGGTCCATTTAAACTACTTGTTTTACCTATTATAAATATCATCTCACCATACGCCGAAACCCTAGCTGCCGCGCCAACTCTTCATCGTCACCGTTTTGCAGGGTATGCATCCGCACGCTTTGTTAAAAGTTTCAGTATGTATCTACATGCGTCTACAAGCTTACAGATTTAAATCCACCTTCTAATTTGTTTGCTTTTCATTTTTATCAATTTCAGTTAATCTTTCGTTGGAGTAGCAATGGCACCTAAAGGTTAGCATTTTTTACATCCAAACAAATCGTTATGTATATATATGTAATGTAATTCTATTACTGTTAAGTTTTTTTATGAAGGTGATTTTAGCTGTTTAGCAATGAAAATCTGAATTAGGGTTTAAAAGGGGAAAAATCATTTTTGTTGTCTCTGTGTATGAATGTGCGGTAAAATTATTTGTTTTGTCAACTGAAAATATCAGTACATGAAGGTGATCAAGTATATGTTCGAAATAATAGTTTTTATACAGCACTTCGTTTTGATTAACTCATGTAAACCTCGTAAATTAGGTCATGGAATGAATTATGTTATGTATTGTGTCATTTTGGGTGGAGGAAATTTGATACATTACAGTACATTAGGAGTTCTTTAAAAGATATAATGATGTGAAACTGGAATCATTTATAGAGATTTTGAACAATAGTAGTTTTGTATATCTATGTTGTTGATTATAATACGAGTAATTCTTTTGTCTTCTGAGAATAAATCGGACTTTATGGATATTTTGCGTTTCTAGGAAACATGTAATGCATCTAATTTATAACCATTTGCCCTACCAATAACAACCATTCACTTCATGATCTTATAAGCTTAAGGGGTGTTTGGGATTGCTTAAACTAGCGCTTATCTGCTTATTTGCTTATTTTGATAGTATATTAGCGGATCCAAACACCCCTTTACTACTAGAGTTGGGTTTACACTTGTGTACAGTTACACTTGTACGGGTGACTCTTATGTGCTTTATTCTCTAAAAGGCGAGAATTTTTTATAGTTGTTTTTGTAGGGGTCTATCGTTACGCTTGTAAGAGTGACTCTTAAGTTCTTTATTCTTTAAAAAAGAAGAATCTTTCATAGATGTTTTTGTGGGGGTCTATCGATTGGCAATTGTGGTTACTCAACATATTGCATGATTTACTTCTTTTATCTGTAGATCTAATTATCATTTGGTTATTTGTTTTGAAAGAACAACACTTGTATTGTATCCTTCACTAGTTACACTAATGCTTGTGCTTTTTTATTACTGCAGATACCACAAAGAAAGGTGATGCCAAATCACAAGCTTTGAAGACAGCCAAGGCTGTGAAGACTGGTTCAACCTTCAAAAAGAAGGCGAAGAAGATCCGAACCAAGGTTACCTTTCACCGCCCAAAGACATTGAAGACAGATAGGAATCCAAAATACCCTCGCATCAGTGCACCTCCCAGAAACAAATTGGACCACTACCAGATTCTTAAGTACCCGTTGACCACAGAATCAGCAATGAAGAAGATTGAAGACAACAACACTCTTGTGTTCATTGTTGACATCCGGGCAGACAAGAAAAAGATTAAAGCTGCTGTAAAAAAGATGTATGACATCCAAACCAAGAAAGTGAACACTTTGATCAGGTACGTTTTTCTAAATCATGAATATTTTTAAGGTGTAAATTCAATTACTGAAACTATATTGTTACTGTAATAACCTACCAGTTTGATATTGTTTGACCCATTTGAGCTGTTCTTTCTAGCTATATTTATTTCCAGTTGACCTGTTTGAGATAAAGCATAACCCAAATCAACCCTTTAATAAGTAAATGGGTAAAAGCTGACCTTTTAAGTAAAGATTTATGCTGTTAACTAGAATTGTCTTTTGTCTGCCATGCAAAATGTAGAACTACTTCATTAACTGTAAGTCGATTAATCTGTTTTGCTTCTGAATGTGCCCTTTTGTCCGTATTTAATCGTGTTTCAATGTTTTTGTTTACACTTTATTTTGGTTGAAATGCATAAATATCGCACTTTGTTTACCTTTTGTTTGCATATAATGCAGACCTGATGGAACAAAGAAAGCATATGTTCGGTTAACTCCAGATTATGATGCTTTGGACGTTGCAAACAAGATTGGAATCATCTAAGCTTTAGCAATTGCTACAGTTGAAGTGGTGTTGTCATTTTGACATGGTTTTTAGTTTTGTTGTTTTGAATAGAGGTCCAAAACTTGTTATGTTTGCTTTGAGTTGCGAAAATGGATCATACTTCAATAGTTGGGAGTTATTTTTTATGATATGCTTTTTTTACCATTTTTGTTCATCGCTATCGATTGTAGCGAACTTTGCTTCGTTCTTATGGATTTCAGTTGGGGCCAAAGAGAATTTTACAACAGTCTTGTTGCTAAGTTTCATGATATTATGTTTTTGGTAAGGTACGATTGTATTTAGCCATCAGTTTAATTTGACAGAATTTAAATTTGAGAATTTGACTAGAAGAAAGACCTCGTCTCCTTTACACTCTGAGTTTGTTAATTTTGGATTCATATAAATTTATCTAGTGTAAATTGATACTAGATAAACAATATATTAATTTAGTGCATCACTGATCGCTTTCTTTGTGGGTTTATCTTTAAGGTAATACGCCAATTATATTGTGTATCAAGCCAAGAATAGTTTTTAAAACATGATTGATAATAATATTTAATTAATTAATACATTCGTGGATCTCATGGAATGATACTTAATCTCATCCTCTTGAAAAATTAATTTGTGACTATAAAGGGTATGTTTGGCAAAACTAGCTGTAAGCTGTAGCTGATGGTTGTAGTTGTAAATTCAAGCTGTAAGCTGTAACTTTTTTCTGTAAAATTGTATGGCAAACTAGCTGTAGCTGTAATTTTTAAGTATAAAATGACTTAAAAGGAGCTTTTCATTTAAATTAAAAGCTACAGCTACTGCACACTAGCTTTTCAATTTGGAGCTTTTCATGTAAATTAAAAGCTACAGCTATTACACACCAAACAAGACTTTTATTATTTTGAAGCTTTTATTTTTAAAATTAAAAGTTAAAGCTCCTAAAAGCTCTGAAAAGCTCCTCGCCAAACATAGCCAAAGATTGCTCACTTTTTCTTAAACAATAACCTCTAAAAGGCGTCACCGATTGATATCTGGTCATGCTTTTCTTTTTATTCATCTTATCTTTGAGTTAGGTATCTTCTATTTAGATATGTATATGTATAAAGTGGCATATTGCCCGAATAATATGGCGGTGACAATTTAACGTTTTCAATTTTATTTGCATGATACTATTTTCGTTAGATAATATGTTAAACTTAAACAATAATCTACATATACCACAGGGCCTTTGGCTTAGCGGTATGAGGGGTCCTATCATAGTTACTGTGTTAGATTGTAGGTTTATAAAAGAAAAAATCTACATCTACATATATTTTAATTTATCTTTAAAATGTTACTCCGTAAAACTTAACAATAGAGATGCTTAATAATCTCCATCTCCATAGATGTTAAAAGAAGGCTTAAACAATATATTTCGTTTACCAAATAAAGCATCTACTCCGTACTTTAATATTAAATACAATAAATATGCAATCTTTTGGCAAAAATCACGTACTTTTTTTTCTCTCGAAACATCTATCGTAAAATTAAAATGTAAACAGTATCTTGAAATGTATACTTTTTTATGTTATTTATAAAAGTATGTAACGTATACTGTATATGTATACTCTCTAAATCTCCTTTTATTATTATTGGAGTAGGTGAAATACGTAAACAATTTGACTTTAGACTAGGTTGACTTAATCCTCTCCGTTAATTGATTTAGTTAAATAAATCTAAACCGCTGATTAAGATTATTATGAATGTTTACGTAATATGTTTGTTTTTGCTTAGTAATTTTACTGGATTGTCCCTTATCTATAATGGTTCGGTTGCGAAATTTCAGGAAGAAAATTACGAATTTTAAAATTTTAAATTCTCCACGATGCTGGATTTCGAAATTCGAATTTTAAAAATATATAAAAAATACGTAAATCAACCTAATAATATTCATTTAAATTTACAGAAAACAGTCTGACTCATCCTCAATCAAAAACGAAAACAAAAACATAGTAAATTTTTTGCCATTCTTCGTTTCAATCTTTCATGAATCTTCACATTTCAATATGAAATTCAATTTATGATTAAGATCGGAGGAAAAATTCAGTTTCTCTACGAAAGGTAATTGATTCAATTTCAATTGTATATTGGTTTCGATTCGATTTTGATTTTAACGAATTTTGATTCATAACTAATTTCAGTTTTATTGATTTGATTTATATTTTTAGGTGTATTTTTGTACTTGAATTTCATTAACCTAATTTTGATGCTGTGTATTTGATGTCAAATATTAGGGTTTTAAGGGTGTGTTTGGTAAAAGTAGCTGTTAGCTGGAGCTGGAAGCTTATAGCTGGAGCTTATATTTAAAGCTAGAAGTTTGAGCTTATCTTTTTTGTAATGTTTGGATAAAACTACATGGAGCTTGAGCTTAAAATATGTAAATTGACATAAAAGGACAAACAAATATATGATAGATAATTATATAAAGGGTATTTATGTAATTTTTCATTACATAAGCTCCTAGCTTAATTTAAAAGCTAGTTCTACTAGCTTCTTTTTTAAGAGCTTATTTTTTATAATAAGCTCTTCATATTTTGTCTACCAAACAAAGCTTGAAGCTGGAAAAATAATGTTAAGCTTCCATAAGCTCCCATAAGCTACTATACGTTGCCAAACATAGCCTAAGTTTGATTCATAAGCTATGTATGATGTTGTTTAATTTAGTGAGCTGCTTGTGTAATGGTTTTAAAAGGATCAATTTTGTAGGATACCTGTAATTTAATTCCGGAAGCAGCTTGTGTAATGGTATAGGAGATATATAGCTTTTTCAGGAAGTTGTTTGTGTAATTGTGTTATTTGCTTTTGGTGATTCAAGGACGTTTTATGCGGATTGAAAGAAGCCGTAAGATTAAACACTTCTATTTATGCTTCACCAATATATACATGTGTACTTTGAATGGCCAATCCCATTGACTATCAAGATAAGTCAATGCAACTATTTTCCTACTTTTTTCTACTAAATGTAGGATTTAATTTGTAAAGTATAATGTAATTGTGATTATTTGTTATTTTACTCTGGATTAGTCAAACCAGGAAAATAGATATGCAAGACTTGAAGCATCAGGAGGCAAGGTCATACAATGGAAGGGGCACCGTGTTTTTGGTGTTCTTACAATGTCAAGATTTACCGGTACGTGATCGTTATGCACTCATATTATCTTCGATTTTTTTATCTTAATTTCTGACCCGTGTACATTTTTTAAAGGATGGGATTAACTTTCAGGTATTTGTTACTGTAGTTAATATGCTGTAGTAGCTCATTGAATTATAACCAAATGTCTAAAATAGCTTTTAGCAATCACAAACAATAGATAATACTATGGGCCGTAATTAGAGAATGTAGCATACGAGCTTTTGGATATTTTCTGTATGAATCTTGGACATTATACAGAGTTCATGCTATTGGATAAAGTGTTTTCGATTTATATCATTATATATTTCTAAATATATTATGTGCTGTACATTGTGTTTAGTAGTGAGTTTTTCACTGATCATCTGGTGATCTTGAGTTCTTGACTTAAAAAATGGTTTGTGGGAGATCTCATGAACTACTGGATAAAGTGGAAACAATGACAAAGGATCATTACAAGAAGTGTGTGGATTAAAGGTTTAAAGAATGGTGGTTAGCTACTGATATGAATCACGAGAGTACTTTCTTCTTTCACCATTTCCGAGGTCCCTGATCTTGAGGATGACAATAGGTAAACATGAGATCATTTATGTATATATTGGAATATCCCCATTTACTTATGAATGGGTCATATCTTCTATTTATCAGGTCATGAGGGAGAAATTAGAAAATTTGAAAGTAATGGATCCAAACTATTGAAAGTAGCCAAATTGTGTTTCTAATGCCTAACACCTCCTAAATCGTATTATAAAAAAGGATGTGGTTAATAAAATTAACTTAACACTTTAGCGTAATTGAAATGGTAACTAACTCTTGAAATCTAAATTGTTTTGGATCGTGTTTTTCAGTCGACCCAAATTGACCTGCCTGTCAAATTGGTCTGACAGATTACAAGACACTCAAACAATGCTTTTAGGATATAGTAAAATTGTGTGTTTTCAGCTTCTTCTACGTAGTAGTTTGAAATTGGTTTTGGGTGACAGCAACCTTTTTAAACAAGTTGTTAGTTTTCGTTGTGGTGTGACTTTATTTAGAGTTTGTTTTATATATAAATTACGAACATTCTATATATTAAAAGAATAGTGACATGTTCTTAATCCCCTTTGTATATTTATCATTTCAAAAATAATGATTAGTTTTATTGCTGAGATTCTGAGACATGGTTTGATCATTGACTACGGAGTTCATGGCCTAATGGCAGGTTACTTTGCCAGAAATTAAGAGATATCTTGAAGAGTTCCTGAAATGAAGAGTGTGGATGGGAATGATATTATTGCTAGAATCTTTGTGATGAAGGTTTGAGATTTTATTAGCTATTTAAATAATGAACCTTTGTAGAAGTTGCAGAAGGTATATTCATTATTTGCTCTTTTTTAAAAAAGCTTTTGTACCATTACTCAATCAAATACTCGACTTTTGACATGGTTTTGATGTCTGTTTTGTAAACAGTTGCCATCCGCTATTGCGGGTGACAACTTCACATAAAGTTCTTTCGCAAATTGTATAGCTACTCATTGTAAATTTTGAAGTCCTATTGTATCTGACATCCTTCATATGCACCTCTTAGTGGACAGTGAAGGCAACTTCCTTCCTGGGACGCTAATGCCATGTCATACAACAAGAAAATGGCTACATCTTTAGCATGTCTTTAGCTTGTCCTGTTTTTGTAGCTGTGACTTCAGTGAAAGTCAATTAATACATAGGTGTATGCAGCCAGTATTATAATGTTATTTTTATTCACATTTAGCACATATGTCTTCATTTAAATTCATGATATGGATACCAAATTAACTTTGTCACACTACTTTTATAAGGTCGTTAGCAACTCACTGCAACTCCTACATCATACGTATGCATCAATATTGAGATTAATGTTTATAAAATGATGGCGCTGAAGTAAATCCTCCTTTCATAATTCTTTATCTCTAAGTATGCATAGACAACTGTTAATAATTGAAAGACTTGATTATTAACACTTGATTCTTCATGCTGATTGTCACACATGGTTAAGTTCTCATGATAGAATACGAGAAGTCTTGAAATTACTTGATGTCAGGTTCAATGAAAATTGTTACAGTGATCATCGCTCACATTATTTGACTCACCACAGATATTACTCGGTACCATCGTCATGGCTTTGGACAAACTTTTGGTGCATCATTTGATTGAAGTACCATTGCTACCATTTTGCTAATGAAAGTGCATATTGTTGTCGAGTAAGTCATTGCTAATTTATGTCGTAAGATAGAGACGATCTGAAACTTTAAGCGGCAATAGTTTATTAATTTATGTGTTTAGAAATATATGCTCTTATATACCGCCTAGCACGTAAGTGGAGCATTCAGTTAATAAATATGAAACATGATCAGAATTGTTAAATAGTAGGGTTAATTGTTTCGTTATGTATTTAACTTTAAACATTCTA
Source organism: Pseudognaphalium luteoalbum (assembly GCA_963422505.1). NCBI lineage: Eukaryota > Viridiplantae > Streptophyta > Magnoliopsida > Asterales > Asteraceae > Pseudognaphalium > Pseudognaphalium luteoalbum. Next base: position 5,445,998 of record OY730195.1, on the reverse strand, counting down.
TTGTATGTATCGAACTTTTCAAAAATGTCTATTGTATATATTGGGTGACCTTTTTGCTGACATGGCACCGGTCATGCTGACGTGGCGCTGATTTGTCATCCTACGTGGTGCTGACGTGGCGCTGATTTGTCAGCAAAAGGGTCACCCAATACATACAATTGACATTTTTGAAAAGTTCGATACATACAATAGAACGTTTGAAAGTTGGTTGCATACAATAGTAAAAGAGGTAAAGTTAAATACATAACGAAACAATTAACCCTAAATAGTAGTTTATCATTGAACTCAGTTTAGCTGTTGATGTATCTATACGTGGTTATCAGCCACCAAATGCCAATCGTCTCATACTCATAACATCATAATGTAACAGAGCACTAACATTTTTGGATTGCGCACGCAAAAAAAATGCAGTCTAAACATGTATCCTTCTTAGTTCCCGTCTCAACGTGAGGGTTAAAAAAGCAACATATAAAGAAATCACATAAAAATTATTAATAAACATACAGTGAAATCACAAGAATTGATATATCTCAATCACAATATGAATAAACTGAATTTGGGGGATCGCAAGAAAAGTACACTTTGGCTAACTTTTGATTCATTATTTGATTACCTATCTACCGATGTATGAATGATATTGACTGGTTATATCAATTCATTTGCTGATAGTTGTAATTTCTGCTGGAGATTATAAATCAAGGATAGCTTTTATTCAATAGAAATCATTGATGGGATAAAAAAGGGATTGTTAATATTCCACCAATCTTAAGGTACTCAGTCAAATGTTAAGTCTTAAGAGTATGGTTTATTGTACAAAAGTTGAATGAAACAAGTCCTCACTGAATCTTCTTTCTTAAATTCTTCTTACTCTGTTGCTACTAGGGTCTACATTGAGCTATCAAGGATAATTGAAATTTGCGTTAACTAATGCTAATTTAGTTTTGTTAAAAAGTTCAAAATTTAGTGTTCTTTTTATATCACCCTTCATAGATTGCTTAAGGTGCCATCTCATTGACCTTCTTTCTTACTGCTTTATGATCTATAAATACTACAATGATTTATATATTGTTTGTGCTATAATGTAATTCGGGGTTTGGAACACTGCTATAGTAATATGGGATTTTTTTGCACTGATCCAAGAACAAAATTTGTCAAATAATTAATCTTTTTTTTTTTATCATACAACAAGGTCATACACGTATGGAAGTCAAGTATAGCAAAGTTAATGCACTAACTTATAGAGCAAAATTTTCTAATTTACACAAGACCAACTCTAAAATGATTTTATAAGTATTCAATTCATTATAACTAAATTTTTAAAATCATTTTCCATTTTTTTTTACAACTCTCAATTTACACTATCAGTATATCGGCGCACAACAACGGTGACAATTAGATGTACACGTTTGTGAAAAAAATCAATTTAAATCTAAGTGATGTTGTTTAATGATTTAGTTTCATCTTCTTAGATACATGTTATCTTTTATAAAAAAAAATCAATGGAATGACATGTTAAAATTTTTAAGGAGGATATGCAAAGTTTAAAATGGAAGGTTGTTATAATTATAGCTATCATAAATTAATGATTGGTTGAGAATACTGAATAGTTAAATAACTATGAAGGGTAATTTAGTCTTTAAACATTATTGTAAACATTATTGAGTCTAATTTTAGAAAAGTGAAGAGATGGTTTATATACGATTAAGATTAAGATAAAATAATCTCTCAATCACATTTATTTTGTTGTATACAAATCTGGAAATGGTACGGAAACTTTTCCAACATAGTAAAACATGTATCATAACTGCAATATGAGCATACATAAGTTGATTTTTTCGTAAACTGTTATTTCTTTTCTTCATATATAAATGAGAGTTGACAATGACAGCTCATAGAATTGTCAATAAGAAAAAAATTGTGCGAAAGTTTTCTTATATATTCAAAATTATAATTAGGATTTTGCTTTTGTGTGCCCCATAACATACGGGGCACACGTTAAGTCACATTTAACGAAGTAGAAATTTTCTTAAATATCATATTTGAAATTAGTATATGTATTAAAAAAGGTAAATATTAAATTAAAATTAATCCCCTCTTATTATTAAAGGAGGAGGCTTATTACGTAAACATTTTGAATTTAGGTTAGCTTGAATTACTCATGCTCGTTAATTGAGTTAGTTAAACAAATCTAAACCACTTATTAAGATTATCAAGATTGTTTACATAATATGGCAGTTTTTGATCCGTAATTTTACTATATTAACCCGGTCGGTTGCAAGATTTAAGGAACATATTTCAAAATTCAAAATGCGAATTTTTAGAATAAATCTAAATAACGATTTGTTTTTAAAATTGACCAAATTATGTGGATAATTTGAAATTTGAATGACTCTATTAAATAAAATGGAGAGAATAAGGAGATCTGACCATTAATTTCTCCAAATCTTTTTAATCTATAAGTGTAACACCCTCTTTCCTGGTCTGGTAATTCCTTTATTTAAATTGATTATTTAATTGTTTTAGGAATTACTTGATATTATTATTATATTGTGAAAATTAAGTAACTAAGTCTTAGGACTTATTGTGGATAATGAAATATTAGTTGTTTTAAATTATTACGGATGACGGTAAAATAAAATTAATATTCTCGCAATTGGTTTTTAGGTTCCAGACAATAGATCTAGAAAGGGATAAAAATTTAAACAATTAAACAGTAAGTCGGTTTGGAAGCCGACCTTAATATACCTTTCCATTTCAAGTTTTCTTCTTCATTTGTTCAATTGGCAAAAACTCTCAAACTCAAACTAACACCATAAGCAAATTAGTAATTAGTTAGTGATTCTGTGATTTCGATTTCGAACAGCAACATCATCATCATCTTTATCATATCACCTTCATTTTCATTCTCAAAAGTGAGTATGATTTTGAGTTTCAAAAATTGGATTTTGAGAGATATGGAGTTATAATTAAGATTGAAACTTGATTTTGAGTTATTTGATGTTCCTAGATGTTAGTTGAAGTATTAGAAACCATGGAATTGAGTTTTTTGGAGTTATGGTGAGATTTAGTTCGGAAAACTCGTAAGAACAGCGAAATTCGCAGTTCTCAGTTCGTCCTGCGAACTGAGATCATGCTGCGAAGCGAACCGAGATCTTGCGGACTGAGATTTTCTCTTGCGAGTCGAGTCGTTGCGATGCGAGTTGAAATTGCGAAGCGAGTTGAGTTTCGCTGTGCGAATTGAGCTCTGCGAGCCGAGATGGCTGTGCGAACTGAGTTATTTCGTTGCGAGTCGAGTTTCTGCGAACCGAGTTGACCTGCGAAACCAGATCACTGCGAACCGAGAATTTTTTTAAAGATTTTTATTTCACAAATTTTGAAAATGCGTAAGTCTTTTCGGGGTAACGGACAAGTGACAATTTCACTAACTCGGATTGGATTGAAATTTGCATAGTCACTCAGAAACGACCTAATGATCCCGGCTTTATTCTAAGAGTCTAGACAGTTTTTGGCCATTTGGGGTCATCTAGGGCCCGAAAATGGCATTTTTCAGTTTTTAAACGTCATTTCGGGATTTTCTGATTTCATTTTGAATGAACTTTTGTTTGACTAGACTTCAGGGATTACCTGATTTGATAAATATGCTCTGATGATGATTATGGAACGAATTTCTAACTTATATTTGATTTTCTGTTTCAGATCAACTTAAGACTCAGTGATATAAGAATCCTGAGTGTCGAGACGTCAGAGGTATCGGTGAGTGGATTTAGAACTCACCATTTGATTTAGTTGTAACTATTTGGTTGCAACAAGTAAACGTAGTTATGTGTTAGACTGTTTAGTCTTGAATATTGACTATGAATCTACGTGATATGTGAATATATGCGTATCAGATTATTGAGGTCAACGTGTAGTTGGACTTTTGGTTATTATGTGAATTACACAGGTCTTGATTCATTTGTTGTGTTTGAGACCTGTGTATGAGTTTAATAACCAATAGTTATCGGTCTATTCTGTATTGGCCATACAGATTGACGTTAAGTGTTCTTTGGGAATCCCCGGGTATTATGATATCCCAAGGCCACCGATCCTCATTGAAATATGTGTGTTTACGATTATTTGGTGTAAACTCATAGTTAAGCTAAGTTGAATTGTGTGTGATAAATCTATTCACTTAGCTTTGTGCTAATCCCTCATATTACTTCCTGCAGATTTTGTTTACTATGTGGGTAGTCAGGAAGTGGATGCTTCGGCAGGGAAAGTTTGACGACTTGCGACTCTGATATGGTTTTGTATAAACCTTATTTTGTAAAATATAATACCCCGTTTTAAGTATTTGTTAAACAGTTTTAATTTAGTGTGATCTAAATACGTAAAGTGTTTATGTACATTATTTAATATAAAGTAATGAAATGTATTTTGTAATATACGCTTCCTATTAAAATAATATAATATTGTTGTGTAAGAAAGAGGGGTGTTATAATAAGCTAATTAAAAGAGTGTTTAGCTAAACAGAGTATTTATTTTGCTAATCCATCTTTAATTCTTTTAAGTGTATTGACAACTAACCAATGATTTTAAATCTCTTGTCTCCTCATGAAACTGTTCATTATACAAGGGTAATGGATTTATTTTATTTTCTGTTGTAATTTCTTTCATCTAATTTCATCTAACATGGAGTTTGTTGATATTCTCATTGATACTGATATTATACATAGTCTAATGTTATTTTTTGATGCTACTTTTGTTAGAACTATATTATTAGGTCACATTGATCAAATGACTTAAAGAATTTCGTAGAATATTTACGCGTATTCTCGATCAAACCGGGCTCCAGATGTGCTCCTTATTCATTGATTGCCACAATTTATGTTAGATAATTTCTTACGAAGCCTATGTCTAATAGTTATGAAAGAAGTACTACTCACCATGTAAATTTATTTACTTCCTTTTATCATAATTAAGTAATTAAAATTGTCGCAATATCACATAAGGCTAGATATATCATCAGCTCTCTTAATATTAAAATCGAATTTGTCCCATTATTCATCCAATTGCATGAACTTGGTTCATCTAAGACTAATAGTCTTGCTAAGATGAGGGTATGGCTCATAATATTTAGCTGAAGTTCAAATCATGAAGGTTCAGTCTTGTCATGCCTTTTTATTCATACTCTATAAGTTATAAGTTACCTGTCTGAATTTAGTATACTTGCAGAACCACATTGACAACCTCTTATTTTGTCAGACGTAAGCTGTTTGGGTAATTATTAATCAAGCTTTATCAGCGAAGAATGTTGGGAGTATAAATTAGTGCATAACAAACGATTTACATAGCTTAAGTAAAGTTGCGTCCATAATGTGGTAACTTGATTTAGAGTAGGTGTATTTGTTCCATATATGAATTTAAGGTCATAGAATGCTAGTAATGTAGTAGGTCTGACTCCGAAAAGTTGTTCACCTCTTAAATATTCTTTATTATATTAATATGAAAAATAGTAGGTTCCACTTCAAATATATAGATTGTAATCATGTTTAGTTTGAGTTCTTTTATATAAAGATCTGAAGGCAAGGGGGATGCTTCTGTTTCTATTAGTATTATTGTCTTTTCTGTTACACATGGGTGGAGATTGCCACCTCTAATGAAAATTGAACTCATATGACAAAAGCATTGTGAATTAGTTGGGGTTACATGGCTTAGTGGATTAATATTTTTGTTGCTGCTCTGGTTCGGGGCTGTTCTCGGCAACAAAAGACGGGGTCAACATTTGTCAAATGCAAGACTGATTTCTATTACTGATAGAGTACAATAGATAATTGTTGTGATGATTGTTAAGCCTAAATACCAATGCTGATTTATACTTCGACGATCCTACAGAAATATCTTTATTATAAAATTGAAAATTATGAGGATTCTACTAGCAAAAGGAGGAACAAAAATAGGAACACTAGAAGTGAGGTGTTTCTGCTTCACAAATATGGGTTATAGTGTTTCACATGTCTTGAACATGATAACAATATTGGGACAAATGATTTAATAGGTTTATTTGATAGTAGTTATACTTATCGGATTTTACAGGAATTGGAAAAGTTCAGGTTGCCACAAAGATATGCTAACATGGGAGCTCAAATGATCATCCTTATAAAGGTGGTTAGACTCTTCTTTATAGCTACTTTTAATTAGCATTAGTTTATAACATACTAAATTGCTAATACTAATATTTCTGCTGAATTGTCATGCATACCATATTGTTATCATGCAAGGAGCTCTAATTGGACTGCTCCGACATATAGAAAGATACGATTTGTCTAAGGGTTTCAATATTTCTATCTATAATTATTGGTGGATACGGTCGGTGAATGAGGTAAAAAAAACTTTTAACTCTTTAAAGACTTCAATTAGAGCTTCACTTGATTTGTTTAGTGCAACTGCAGATCAAAGAATGATGACTAGAGAGACTTTTTTCTTCCGAAGTTTTACTTGCTTCCTTTGGCTTCAATTTACTTGAAATGCATAAGCTCAGGACCTGCAACAATATTTCCTAATGTGCAAACTTTCAACATTTAGGTGCATCAACTTTTGCCTATAATTAGTCCCCCAAATTCTTTACTTTGTATTTATAAAGGGGATTTATATATTTGATCAATAGAGTATATGACTTTGTGTTGGATCTATGACTTTGTGTTGGATCAAACACTGTAATTTTTGTAAAAATTCTAGGATGGAGGACTTGAATGGTAAAAACAACACTACATGACCAGAAAATTTAAAATTTACAGATCTCATCATTTACATACTATTCCCATGATGTACCTTTTACATAATTTCTTCATCTCACGTTCTTTCCCAGATTTACTAAACTCATTTTGAGTGAGAGGCATATCTGGAAACAAATTATGGCACATGGCAATGGTTAAAATTACAAGTGAATAGTGATAAGGATAGATAGTGACCTTTTGAAACCGAAATTGAATTAGCCCATCCTTATATATAAATTGGGTTAAAAATTGCATGAATGTTTCTTTATTAATAAGCATATCAGCACATGAGTGTGTCACGTGTTTCACTATGGCAAAGTGGGTGGGTCGAGCAACGGTCAAAATATTTTGGGTCTGAAACACTTATACACGATTTAGTTTTCTAGATTTTTGACTTAAGATAACGTATATCCAAATGGCAGTATTAGCTCCACATCATAATACTCACAACCATTTCTGTCAACTAACTCAATTAGAAAATGTTTGACCTTTGATGGATTGGTGAAGTATCTTTTGGTCCAATTTTAGTAGAATGTCAAAATATCATTGCAACTTATTTTCTTAGAGTATATATATATATATATATATATATAGTAAGCAATGGAGAATTTGGGATGTATTTAGAGAGAGCATCATAGCGACATAGGTTGTAGAAGTTTTAAATAAAAATTACCATGTCCTCCTTTATGTTAGGTCAACTTATCTAGATATTGATGTTTCTTTTTGAATATTTTTAAAGTCTATTTCAACTGAGTATTGACATCTGAACTTGCTAAGGTCTTTCCTTATGGTTTGAGGCCCAAATTGATTATTTGTGAAAAAAGAGTTGCTGACAATTCTTTTTATTGAGGATTGTCTCCTTTACAGATACATTAATGGGCTTATCGTGCAACTATGCTGGATCTAAGACGTTTTTGTTTCAGGTTATAAGCATTTGAGACAAACTGGAACAATCAACTTTAACTGGGGACGAGAAAGATACATTATTTGAAGCTAAGAACTATAACACAAGTGGTACATACACTCTATAGGTTTAAATGGATGACGTCGAGCTTTCCATAACCTTTAATCCATGGTAAGCTCAATCCTTTAGTATACTTATAATAATCAATTAAAATCCCAGTCTTGCAAGACTTGAGTCGGCTTGCAAATTTGATTGCTTTAACTCGTGTGGTTGTACATATTAGTGATCAAAGGTGGAAAAGGGAAAGTTCGTACAATTTATGTACCTGTATGTAGTTGGATCATCAAGTTCTTAATTTAGTAAGTGTATGTTAGTTTGTCATTGTTACAAGACATGTTATAAACCTTCAATTATGAAATTCAAATTACCAACTGTGAATGATAACTTAAACCATTGTAAAGAAGCCAACGCAATATGAGAAGGCTATGGGAAATCAGTGCATAACAGTTATGTGTATACCAAAAAAAGGTCTGCTGTATATCAAGCATTATGTCTAATCATTGATATCCAGTTACCACCAAACTTAGAACATTTACTAACTCGGTGTTGTATTACAATTTACAAGTTGACTCATAACGGTTTAGTCAATTCATTAATCATCTTTTAACAGGGATTACAATTTCTATTATACTTAATACATAAGTGTTAGTTTTCAAATTAAAATGTATACTACTTTATATTACGATAAATTTTATTGTAACATTTTAATGATGTAACCTGTGATTTTCGTGGGTTTTGATCTAGTTTAAAATTGTAAATCTAAACAATTTGGGAAAAATTCCCTACGTAAACCTTTTTTTTTAATATGTCCTCTCTCCCACTATATACTGGACAACTGTCCTCGATGACTGGGATTACATACCCGTAATCTAACCTCTTTCCAGAAACAAAAGATCGTTGAAGTATACACCCTTCAACTTCAACTCATTTATCATTCAGATCCTCAGTTTTCTGTCCAAAAGTATCTCCCTTTTTTATGACTATTATTCGTGAATCATTGTGTTGTTAAAATGAAAAGCTAGCTAAAACATGTACGCCTATATTTTATGTAGTCCACAATGGTTGGTTTGAAATATAGTATGTTAGTAGTTATTATTAAATCAATTTAAATCAATATATAAAAACTACTTCAAGTGAGGTCCAGTAAGGTTCTTTGACAACATATACAACTTTAGTATCTTTTATGTTAAATCTATTAGTGATTGTCCGTAAAAAATATTTGTAATATAATATAAATGCATTATCTTTTCGATTTATCACTAAAATAAAAATTCTCATATAAAAATAACGACACATCAATTTTCATCTAAATAGTATTTATTCAACAGATTATTTGAGTTAGCTAAAGGGTGATTATTCATACCTCATTACTTCTCACCCGTTTACCAATGAACGTTTTTAATATTACTGTACATCACCATAAAAACTTCGACTAAAATAATCAACTTCTTGTTTTAGTCGAGCAACATTTAGGACTACTATGGAACGAATCACAAAGCTTAAGGTGGTACTTTAAAGTTTAAACCATAACCGATTTCTCAAAGGCTCATCATAATGCCACAGGCTGTTTTTATCTATCCACAGGTTACAAATATGTGTTGACAATTATACCCCTGTTATTATTTTACACAGGTCACAAATTCACAACTCTATAGATCTCACGGTGTTCTAAACCCCCACAAAAACTGCTATCGCTCCTTGTCGTGTCTTCCGCATATAATGCTTCTATCACTTCCGGCTATCTCTATTTCGCCGACAATCGATTATTCAGTGGCTATCAATATCAATCGCTTCAAACAATCTCTATGTCACTGGCTATCGATTGTTATAAGTTTGCCCTTTTTTAGCTATCGATATATGCTGCTGTGTAAAATTGTTAATCGTATTTTAGTTAATGGTTATGATAATTCATGCTTCTTGAATTCTGCTATGAATTGTATTAGATTGATTACTAAAAGTCAAGTTGATTGTGTTTATATGGTACATGGATCCAAGTTTAGTGATATCGAGATGTATAGGATAATGGTAGCATTGGTTCCGTTGATGATGGGATTGTGGTAAATGGATAGAAGATGTGGGGAACTTTACAAAAACATTATGTTATCAGTAGATAGACAAAGGATAATAGTATGCCCATAGAAAAACTCTAATAAAGCATGAATGACTTTTTTTTTATCAAGATGACTCTGTTAGCAACAATTTTAATCAGCATACTGAAATTATAAGCGCAATGATCGTTGCAACATAATATAAACGATAAACGAATGATTAGTAGCAACAATTTCAATCAGGTATATATAATAACTTATCCAAGATACGATTTCATGCCACGAAAAACTGGAGTTAATACCCCATCATGTAGGCTACAACTGAATTAACTTGTAAGTAATGGATAGCACTAAAACTACAATTAGCTGGATTAATATCCCTCTGTTTACTGATTTTCTATTTGCAGGGAACACTTCAAACAAAAACAAGCCACAACACCAACATATAAAACATATAAGCACTTTCAATGTAAAGCTAAAATTTAAGTAACTAAAACATATGATGTCAACAACCCAACAAAACTGTAACACAAAGCACTTTCAAACAAAAACTAGTCTCAAAACTTTTTGTCATATATGACCATGTATGAAAAGGCAACAACTCAACAAAATATCTGTAACAAACAAATTCGATCATACTAATTCAACGACATAACATCGCTTAGAATTCAGGATATGCATTTGAATCAAAGAAGTTTTCTTCAGTATGGATATAACCACCATCCTCGATAACTTCAAAGTTTCTTTGGAACACTGTAGAAGTTGAAGAATTATGGGTTTGTGATGACTCCACAAGTTCAAATTTTGAAGGCTCTCGTGTTGTTGAAGTTATTCTTTTTTTTTTTTAGTTTTGAAGGTCTTCCTTTTGGACGTTGAACTACTGGCTCAAATAAACATCATTTTGATTCACAAATTTAGTAATCATGAAAGTCACAAGTTCTTTCTTGTTTAAAGGCCACACTTGGTACTTCAAATACATCTCAAAAAGCAAGTTAAGAAATCCGTTAGCTTCATCACTATTAAAATCATAGTCGGAAGTGATAGAAGCATTATATGCGGAAGACACGATAAGGAGCGGTAGCAATTTTTGTGGGGATTTAGAATACGTGAGATATAGATATAGGGTTGTGAATTTGTAACCTGTGTAAAATAATAATAGGGGTATAATTGTCAACACATATTTGTAACCTATGGATAGATAAAAACAGTTTGGCATTATCATGAGCCTTTCTCAAAGGAGGACAAACGACGACGTACCATGATGTACACAACTCATAAAGTAAGTTACACAACTCATAAAGTAGAATAAAATACTCGAAAAACAATAAGAAAATGATATCCCAAAACAGAAACTTTGCCGAGTCAACTCTATCTCCTTTCACGCCTTATTTGACTGAGTCACCAACTCGGACGACACCGGTTCTCTGTTTTATGCTTTCTTTCACACACAACCAAAATTGTGTGTGAGAGAAACAAAAAAAATCTAAAAAAAAAATTCAATACAGCGAAGCCGAAATTATTCAACACACCGAACATCAATTTCATCTCAATTGTACAATTGATGGTTAAAATTAGGGTTTTAACACTGTTTTGATATATAAGTTTTTGTACTTAGGGTTTGTTATTTTTATATCAAAATGATGATCCAACGAGGCTTGTTTGGGTGGTCACCACCACATATACAACCATTAACTCCGGTATCGGAGGTATCTGAGCCACCGGAATCACCGTCGCCGTATATGGATACCAGCAATGATGCTTTACCTGTTGAAGCTGATGATGAAATGGATGAAACTGAAGAGATCGAACCACCGCCGGCTGCCGTACCGTTTTCGAAACTGTTTGTGTGTGCTGATAGGCTTGATTGGGTACTTATGGTGGTTGGATCGGTTGCTGCGGCGGCGCATGGAACAGCGCTGGTGATTTACTTGCATTATTTTGCTAAAATTGTTCAGTTGCTGGCTCATGGTGATGAGAATGCTGATGTGCTTTTTGATAAATTCAAAGATGTAAGTTATTCTGATTTCTAATGTTGTTCTCTTTAGTAGATTCTTTGCTTACTTGGTTTAAATGTACATATGTATGAGTTATATATGTACTGCTTCTGTTAAGTTATTGAATTTATAATTTTTGTGTAAATTTTAGTTAAGAAGTGTGAAATGGTAATGGAAAATTAGTGCGATTTCATTTTTAGTGTTTGATACTAGAATTGTATCTATATTTCTAATGGTGGTGTGATCTATATATATGATCAGTGACGGAGCTTGAACGTTATCGTTGGAGGGGCCAAATTTATATTAATATACATATAACTTTTTTGTATTTAAAAAGCCATGGTATGTATGTGTTTATGCATACAAGAAAAGCAGCATATAAATGACATATCATCTCAATTGAAAACTAGATTACCATCTAAACTAATTAAAAATATTAAGAGTAACTGAAATAATTTTATCGAACATCAATCTATATCTAACATAACCACACAAACAAATTAATTAAATCAAACCTTATATATTTAAAGAGTAAATATAGCTTTGACAACCGACAACAACAAATGATGGTGTAGTTATGGAGCTTATCCTTTTAGATAAATGGAAAATTAGGCTTGAAATTTTAGTTAATGTCTCGTAGAAATCGCAAATGAAGACTGGACACAAATACTTTACGGTTGATTTTCAATTCTTTGGGGGAGATTTGGAAAGAAGTAAGATATTTTTGTTTTGAGTCCTCCTAATATATACATACTTGCTATTTCTACCTTCAACTTTTGGGGGGCCAAAACCCCCCCTTGCCCTTATAATCCTCCGTCCCTGTATATGATACTTTTCGTGAGAAGTGGTTGATGTACATGTGGTTAGTTCAGTCATGTGAACTTTATGTTTATTGGGATTAGAAACAATGTGGGTGGTTATCCGAAGTAGATGGGATGGTTTTGGTATCATTATGATTATATAATGTAGAATTAGCTAGTTAGTGATGCATTTGAAATTCAGGATGTTAATGTTTTAGAGGTCAGAAAATGGTGGTTAATACTTAATACTAGCATGTTATAATGATGGCATAGTGTAGGCCTCTGCCACTGATAGATGGGAATTTAAGCTGCATTGGTGTTTGTTATAAGAAACATGGAAGCTCCTATAGTGGGGTCTCTACATGATATAGGACATTTGTCTCATCAATTAACTACAAAACCTGCAATGTGTTAGCATAGTGCCATCGGTTATCATTTTTCCTTGAAAGTATTTGATCAGTCTGCTGCTCGGCTTATTATTCTGGGCTTCTGGCTACTCTTCCATATACATAATATGTCGTATGTATATGCTTTGTACACATCTTTTGCTAATAGAAGTACATATGTAAACCAATTATAGTAAATATTTGCCGATTGTTCAACTGCATTTCAGTTTACATTATATTATTTTCTATGCAGTGCAGTCCTTATAGTAAAGTTTCACCATCGTATTTTATCATGCTAGGCTTACATATATTATCTTGTTTTCAGCGTCTTTTCAAATATGTTTGTTAGTTTTGTTAGTTATTGAGAATAAAGATGCATGGTTTGTGTATGGTTTCTAAGCCCTAAAACTCTTTGACTGATCAAGGTTTAAGCTGATGGACATCTTTTTCTTCAAAGGTAATGTGTAGTATACAGAAAAGCTCTTGTTCTATAAGGTTAGGCAACTCAAATTAAAAAGAATGAAGATTCAGTACCATACTCATTACTCACATATAAGTACTTCATGAATGTAAAATTTGGTGTCCATACCTTGTCTATGTATTCTTCATCTCATGATATATTGATATGTATCAGCTACTTTGACTCTTAAGTGATACATCAGCTGTAAAAACTTAATAAAAAGTACATGTTGAAGAACGCTGAATGTTTATTTCTAAAAAAAATCAAGTGACATGGTTTTACAATTTTTGCAGCTTGCTCTCATCCTTATCTATATTGCAGGTGGTGTTTTTGCTGCTGGTTGGATAGGTAAATGCTCTAATTAAATTGTTCTAGTATCTCTTTCACTTTTTCTTGGATGATTTTCTTTATCAGACAATTTCCAATTTCTTTTGCATTCAGAGGTTTCATGTTGGATTCTTACTGGAGAAAGGCAGACTGCTGTTATCAGGTCAAAATATGTGCAAGTACTACTTAATCAAGATATGAGTTTCTTTGACACTTACGGGAACAATGGTGACATTGTGAGCCAAGTTTTGAGTGATGTATTGCTTATCCAGTCTGCCCTTAGTGAAAAAGTAGGTTCACTCCGATGAAATTTATCATTTTCTTCTACTATCTTGCTTATGGGAATTAGCTTCTGATTACGTTTATTGCTGCAGGTTGGAAATTATATTCATAACATGGCGACTTTCTTCAGCGGCCTTGCAATTGGATTCATCAACTGCTGGCAAATTGCCCTCATCACTTTAGCAACTGGTCCCTTCATTGTGGCTGCAGGAGGGATATCGAACATATTTCTCCATAGGCTTGCTGAGAATATTCAAGATGCATATGCTGAAGCAGCAAGTGTTGCTGAACAGGTTTTTTTTTCTTTTTTCTTTTTCTTCTTTTACTTTTTTGCTCTTTGGTCTAGTGAATATTTCCACAGTGGTAGGAGCTATAGCGCATTCATAATATTTAATGCTGAGTATACTACGTGTACCAACATTAAACATGCTGATTAGACAACTAAGATATATTACAGTTTTGAGGAATGTAGGTGGCTAGGTGCCTTGATATTGCTAATGTAAATTGTTATTCATAAATGCAGGCTGTTTCGTATGTAAGGACCTTATATGCGTTTACAAATGAAACATTAGCTAAATATTCTTATGCAGCTTCGCTACAAGCTACATTGAGATATGGTATATTGATAAGTCTTGTGCAAGGACTTGGGCTTGGATTCACGTATGGGCTTGCAATTTGCTCTTGTGCCTTGCAACTTTATGTTGGAAGGTTTTTGGTTACACATAGAAAAGCTCACGGCGGAGAGATTATTACTGCCCTGTTCGCTATTATATTAAGCGGCCTGTAAGCATCTTCTTTTCCTTTTTTCTGTTTATCTTCTTTCATACGTAATATTAGAGGTTGCAAGATAAGGGGTTGGTAGGTCAGTTTTAGTACCATCTCAATACGGGTTGGACAGGGCTGGATTGGATTCGCAAACACTTTTCTGTTCAGTTCTAAATGTTTGACCCGTTTGAGTTAAAACATTATCCAAGTTAACCCAATCACAAGCTTATGGGTCCAAATTGCCACCTCTAGACAGTACTTCCGTATTGATATTTCTGTCCATGCCATTTGGTTATTACAGTGGACTTAATCAAGCTGCAACCAACTTCTATTCATTTGAGCAAGGAAGAATTGCTGCATACCGACTTTTTGAGATGATTAGTCGTTCATCCTCTACTGCGAATCATGATGGAAATACTCTTGCGACCGTACAAGGGACCATCGAATTTCGAAATGTGTATTTCAGTTACTTGTCTCGTCCTGAAATTCCTATTTTAAGTGGATTTTACTTGACTGTTCCGGCCAAAAAAACAGTGGCACTTGTGGGAAGAAATGGCTCCGGTAAAAGTAGTATTATACCGCTTATGGAACGATTTTATGATCCTACCTTAGGTATTAAATCGCTCCATCTTTTCGTAATTGCTTTTCCTCTGCATATTCCATATAACTATACATGGTTATAATCTTTATTTGAGGGGCTATTTGCACAAAAAGGTGACGCTACTCATTGTCTTATTTTTTGGGTAATTACCTAAAGCCAAAGTTTTAGAAACTTTGACGCTTCTCTGGTCTAGAAGTTGTTTACACTAAACCAAACTCGGATGAAACCTTTTTCCACAGTCAGTCATTTTGTAAATGTTATCACCTTACAGACCGTTCTTCTTTTATTTACTGTTGTTCAGGCGAAGTTCTTTTGGATGGGGAGAACATAAAAAACCTGAAATTGGAATGGCTAAGAAGCCAAATTGGCTTAGTCACTCAGGAACCTGCTTTGCTAAGCTTGAGTATTAGGGATAATATTGCTTATGGCAGAGATGCCACTTCACTTCAAATTGAAGATGCTGCTAAAATCGCTCATGCACATTCGTATATAACCTCACTTGAAAAAGGATATGATACACAGGTAGAATTATAAGGACTTTAATGGGGCCATGGGAGCTTTCTTTTTGGCTGTTAATTAATTTTTATTATCATCTTGAGGGTAAATTTTCATAAAAGGGGTACATGATATACCAAAATGATCGATAAAGGGAACATAAAATGATCTTGCACAATAATATGGTTACATGTTCTATTTTGTTAAAAAAGGGTATGTAAAATAGAATATGTAACCCTTATACTGTGCAAATAGAACATATAACCCTTAGACTGCAAAATGGAACATGTAACCCTTCTTATAGCAAATTGGAACCCTGTATTGTGCAAGATCATTATATGCTCCCTTTATCGGTCATTTTGATATATCATGTTCCCGTTGTATGAAATTTGCAGTTATTATAAGTTACTTCGTATATTATTAATATCATCATTATTATATTTTGTATCATTTAAAGGAAAATAATATCTGTACATTTTCAGGTTGGCAGGGCTGGTCTATCATTGTCAGAAGAACAAAAAATAAGGCTTTCTGTTGCCAGGGCAGTGCTTTCGAACCCGGCTATTCTTCTTCTTGATGAGGTCACCGGTGGACTAGATTTTGAAGCTGAGAGATCTGTTCAGGAGGCTCTGGATCTCCTGATGTTAGGCCGATCAACGATTATAATTGCTCGCCGACTTTCTCTAATAAAGAATGCTGATTTTATTGCTGTTATGGAGGATGGTCAGTTAATGGAGATTGGGACACACGATGAATTAATAGCCTCTGATGGGCTATATGCGGAACTTTTAAGATGTGAAGAAGCAGCTAAACTTCCGAGAAGGTATACTCCAACAGGTGTTATTTTCTTTATTGTTGATATCCAGTAGAGATGCCCAAAAGGATTGGGTATCGGGTTATAATGCATAATTATGGGTAGAGGTGGGGTTGGGTTCACCCGAGCAATTTTTGTCCATTTTTCAAAGATATTTTTGAAATAATGAATTTTGTATATAAAACAATGTTTATATTGACATTTCAAATAAAGCGATGTAGGTGGATGTATGCCTTAAATTACACTTCGGCTAACTTTTTATCTGTTTGATCCGTTTGCTTGTTTAATTTGAAGGTTATTATTTGATGTTACTTATTTGACCTCTTAGAGATATCGCATGACCCGATCAGCTAATTATTACTTCATGTTTTAAGTTGTTTTATATTTTTTGTTGTTCCAGGATGCCACTGAATACTTACAATGATATTGGAACTTTTCAAATCGAAAACGATTCATCAGAAAGTCACAGCTTCCAAGAACCATCATCTCCAAAGTTTGCCAAATCGCCATCACTTCAACGAGCTTCAAACTTGCATTCAATGAGGCCTCAAGATTCTGCTTATGGGTCACATGAATCGCCAAGAAATCTAACCCCTCCTGAAAAAGAAAATGGTGTATCAATAGATGGAACAAACAAAGAACCGTCAATAAAAAGGCAAGATAGTTTTGACAAAAGATTGCCCGAGTTACCAAAGCTTGATGTTCATGCTATTCGTCGGCAAACATCTAACGGCTCTAATCCCGAGTCACCAATTTCACCACTTTTGACTTCTGATCCCCAAAGTGAACGTTCACATTCACAAACTTATAGTCGGCCTAATTCTCAGCTTACTGACATGCCAATTAGAGTTCAAGAAATAAAGGAAAAACAATATAAGAAAGAACCATCAATTTGGAGACTTATAGAGTTAAGTTTGGCAGAATGGCTTTATGCTGTTCTAGGAAGCACAGGTGCTGCAATATTCGGTTCCTTTAACCCTCTTCTTGCTTACGTGATTGCATTAATAGTGACAGCATATTATAGAAACGAAGTTGACAGACGCAACAATATACGCGATGAAGTGGACAAATGGTGCTTAATCATTGCCTGCATGGGTTTTGTGACTGTAATCGCAAACTTTTTGCAGCATTTTTACTTCGGTATAATGGGGGAGAAAATGACAGAACGGGTTAGGAGAATGATGTTTTCTGGTTAGTATCTTCCTTTTTTTGAGCAAGTGACTGTTCTTCTCAATAGGGGACAGTTTCGATCCGTTTAACTTATGGATGGGGTCTATTTGTGTTATTGATTATGTCTAACGAGCTGAATGGGTCAATAAATCAAATTAGTTGTAAGGGAAACAAGTCAAAGAAGTTGAGGGTCCTTGAGTGTATTTCAAGGATCACAATCTTCTTAATCATTTTTTTTTTAAAAGCTAGCATTATAGTGTAAACTGTAAATAACATGGTTTTGGTTATCACGTTGAATGCATCAACTACTTCGAAAAAAATGGACAAAAAAGTGTGGGTCGGCCCAATCCTGTCTTACGCGTACCAAAATACCTGGTTTGAACCATTTTACAACCACACTGGTTTTTCCACCTTCTAAATGGATAATAGTTAAGATTTCCACAACTGTAAAATAATTTGTTCGTTTACAGCAATGCTTAGGAATGAAGTTGGATGGTTTGATGATGAAGAGAACAGTGCTGATACATTGTCCATGCGATTAGCAAATGATGCTACATTTGTGAGAGCAGTTTTTAGCAACCGACTTTCTATATTGATACAAGATAGTGCAGCTGTCATTGTGGCAATCTTAATAGGAATGCTTCTACATTGGCGTTTGGCTCTCGTAGCTTTAGCCACGCTGCCAGTTCTCACTCTTTCTGCCATTGCTCAGGTATTCTAATATATATTCTTGATGATACATCAAAAAACTTCATAACATGAAATTAAAAATCTTTATGGATTAAGAATTATCGTCTGATATCCTACACGCAAAATTTAATTCACAGAAATTGTGGTTAGCGGGTTTTTCAAAAGGGATACAGGAAATGCACAGGAAAGCATCATTGGTCCTTGAGGATGCAGTTAGAAATATATACACTGTTGTGGCGTTTTGTGCTGGTAACAAAGTTATGGAGCTATACAGATTGCAATTAACCAAGATATTCTATAAGAGCTCTTTTCATGGCATGGCTATCGGCTTTGCGTTTGGGTTTTCACAATTTCTTCTTTTTGCCTGCAATGCTATTCTCTTATGGTACACTGCACTTTGTGTTAAGAACAATTATATGGATCTCCCAACTGCTCTCAAAGAATACATGGTTTTCTCTTTTGCTACTTTTGCCCTTGTGGAGCCTTTTGGTTTGGCTCCCTATATTCTCAAAAGAAGGAAATCTTTGATATCTGTATTTGAAATAATAGATAGAGTACCGAAGATTGAGCCTGATGATACCTCTGCTTTGAAACCTCCGAATGTGTATGGAAGCATCGAGTTGAAAAATGTTGACTTTTCGTACCCAACTCGCCCTGAGATTCTGGTACTCAGCAATTTCAGTCTCAAAGTCAATGGTGGTCAAACAGTGGCAGTTGTTGGGGTTTCTGGATCCGGTAAAAGTACAATAATCTCGTTGATAGAGAGATTTTATGATCCGGTTGCGGGTCAGGTGATGCTAGATGGACGTGATTTAAAGCAATTTAATTTGAGATGGCTGAGAAATCACCTTGGTCTTGTTCAACAAGAACCGGTCATATTTTCGACAACGATTCGGGAAAATATTATATATGCAAGACATAACGCCAGCGAGGCTGAGGTTAAGGAAGCTGCAAGAATTGCAAACGCACATCATTTTATTAGCAACCTACCTCACGGGTATGATACCCATGTGGGAATGAGAGGTGTGGATTTAACCCCGGGCCAGAAGCAAAGGATTGCAATAGCTCGGGTTGTCTTGAAGAATGCACCCATTTTATTATTGGACGAGGCGAGCTCATCGATCGAGTCTGAGTCAAGTCGAGTGGTTCAAGAGGCTCTCGATACGTTGGTCATGGGAAACAAAACGACTATTCTTATAGCTCATAGAGCTGCTATGATGAGGCATGTTGACAACATTGTTGTTCTTAATGGGGGTCGGATCGTTGAGGACGGGTCTCACGATTCATTAATGGGGAAGAACGGTTTGTATGTCCGGTTAATGCAACCTCACTTTGGAAAAGGTATTCGTCAGCATAGAATTATGTAGATGTGTGGATCTGGTTAGTTGTAAAAATGACTCAAAATGTCAGTCGTCTGCAGCTCTGAAAGAGCAAATGGATGATGGCAAGTGTTGGCAGGTGGTGATGGTGGTGAATGTAGCCTTTTTATACTTAGGCAGTTCAGGCTTAGGGTTGTAGATTTGGGTTTGTGGGTCAGATTGCATATTCTTTTGGAGGCACAGCATTTACAGGTTAGAAGGTTGCTGAGTTTCCATGACATATTCATTTGTTATCATAGAATTTAGTGTGTTTTTTTAATTATGGCCGTGACTCGTGAGTTTCTTGCTATTAGGAGACTGTTATTGTACATTTGTATATTCTTTGCAATTTTGTTGAAGTTTACGAGGCTTAAAGAGGATTGAGTAAACCTATTTATTGTAATTCTTTGTATATAAAGAGGTTTAGATCGATTCAAGACTCCTTTTTGCATCATTTACTTACGTTTTCGCAGTCCACACTCTTAAAGTGGCATGTGAACGTACTGCTAAAAGTGTACTTTATGCTTTGTACACTGTACTTATGAAAACCAAATATACAGATGATCCTATTAAATGTCAAGCACCTTGAACGAGTCTGCTACCACTTTAAGCTGATTTCTGAATCTTCTCCATCTTCGATCATTTGCTCCTACAATTAGAGTGTAGTATCTCCCTGTTGCAAGAGATATAATTTGCATGAGTTAAAATTTAGTATTCTTGTGGATTATTAAAGTTAGCTAACTGTATGATATGTGTCTTACCATTTCCGACTGCGATGGTCGAAAAAGCTGATCGGGCGAAGTTTGGCGATGTTAGCGTGTACTCAAATGTGTAGTAGTTTTTGCCATCTGTAGTCCTCTGCGATTTTAAGTTAGCCATCAAAACTCTTAGTTTGTCAAGATACAAAAGACACTTAAAACCTGTGTATAGAGAGGTGGCAAGATAGGCAAGCTGGGTAATCAGTCGAAATGGATTTGAGTTGAATGAAGTCATTATCTAGTGCAGATTGAAAAGTTGCAACAGTGATGCAACTTTTCAAATATTGTTGATTGTTGATGAATGCATTCAATCCATTTTGACCCGTTTGAGAAAAATAATAATAAAGAAACCTAGATCACCCATTTTAGAAGAATTGCCACATAAAATATGATAGCACAAGATTTCGAATCCAGACCTCCTGCATATCGAACACATCCGGGACTTGATTTGGTGTCGAGTACACATGTTTCACCAAATGGGCGACAACCTACAAATATAATTGAGTGCTTTTATCCCTTGCATGAGATGTAGGAAAGCTAGAAGAAACAGGCAATGCATCAAACGAGTTATGTATATTCACCTTCTCTATTGAACCCATATCATGGATGTCTTTTTTATCGGTTGGTATGAAGCTAAGTCTCACATTGTGTAATTGCAAATATCGATCCTTGAATGCAGAATCATGCCCTCTGAAATCAAATTCCTGGAAAAGGAACATATTTATTTGTGAGCTTGAAATTGACTTTTGTCAACTGGATACATTAAATTGGGAGGTTTTTGCTGCAACTTACCCTCCAATCTGAGGGATAATAATACGAATAACCATCTTCTAAGTCTACAAATTCATCGTAGTTTGGTGGCTTTTCTGTGTGCATTAACAATTAACATTTAACAATGCAAGAGCCATAGAATATTAACACTTCCATTCTTGTTTTGTGGATACTGTAAATAGAGGGGAAGTCATGAATTACATACCTTGAGCCAATAGTATGTTTGTAGGCAGTAAGCTTGAAGCTCCAACTCCTATGAGAAGTGACCTCCTCTTGCAGTTTCCAATTCCTGTTTCACACAAAACTTTCATGTTTAGATTACTAAAAACCAAAGTTGCGGGTTCGAGTATCGGCAAACTAATATTAAATAAAGATTATAATAACTTGAAGAAGATCCTGTAACAACGTTTTCCTTAAATTCGTAAATGAAGGTAACTACAAAGTAAATATAGTAGTAGCTTACTTTGTTCATCAAGAGATGATTCTTTTTGGGATGCAATGGTGGTTGGCCAAGAACATGAAGGCTTTAGTGGCACATTTAGCTGCAAAAATTCTCATACTAAATCAAGTGACACACATGTCTTTTGAAAGAAGTTGCAGCAATAAGAATAAAAAGATATAAATGTGACTAACCCTTTTGGATAAAGTTGCAGATGAGAATGAAAGTGATAAAACTGCCATTTTTATGCTCTATAGAAACCTTGAATTGGTTACTATATCTCCATGGCAATTGTATTGTTTATTTAATATGTTAGTTATTATATTATTTATTATTTGATTTTAATGAAGGGATATAACATGTGTGGATAGTGAGTGCAGTTTTGTGTCTGGTTGGATTGGACTTGTCTTCTTTTGATGCTCTTACACTCTCGGCTCCGTTTTTAATTTGGTTGTACTGATCAAGTAAATTATGATTCATAGTAGTTTACAAGGCAAATGTTAATATTGTAAGTGTTTAGAGCCTTACTTAACACCCTTTAATTAGGGGCGATAATATTTCCACCAAGTATATTGATAAATCCACCATACTTGTGCATTAAACATTTGTACCGTACAAACAATAGTTACACAGTTATGGTGGATTTATCAAAAACTTTGGTGAAAATATCACCACCCTTTAATTAGAGGTATATAATCGGACAGATTTGGGGTAAAATAGATTATCTGAATTTCGTTAAATTAGACATTTATTTAGGAGCATTTGTACTCCTGTTACACATAACTCTATTTAATTGGACGTAGCTGTTAAAAATATTTCAAAATCGACAAATTGAACTGAAAATCGGTTGAACTGTACCGAATTTTTGGTTAATTTGTTCAACTGATTTCCAGTTAACCGAGTTGATATTTTTTTAGTTTTTCGATTTTACGATTTAGACTCGAACGGTTAACGAATAATAGAAAGACATATATATAGTCTTGAATACTACTATGTATGTATATACGTTATCTATATTACGCATATATTTATGCGTATATATTAATGCTTTTACTTACATTAAACCATAAAATTCTTTTTAACTCAGTAATGTATTTTAGTAGCTTTATTTTGACAGGTGAGGTAACTATTATTATTTGGTTTTTATTATTTTTGAAATATTTATATACGTACAACATAAATACATAATTTTAAATAATGAAATACTTATTGTTTGATATTAAAATAATCATAATGTTTAAACTATAATTAGTATCAGTGAATATGTAATTGTTATTATTATTTATATTTTAATTATTATTAGCTAACAAATGGTTAATTGGTTAACCGAATAACGGAATCAAAATGCCAGTTAATCAGATTTTTAATTTTGGTTCAACAAAATACAAAAACTGATATTTCGGTTAACCAGTTTTTAATTAACCAAATCTTTAATTGACCTTCTAAGGTTTTTTGGAGGGTCCCCCTAACTAGGGTTGACAATTCCAGTTTGGTCGAGTTGACCAACTCAGGTTATCAAGTTGGCGGGGCAGAAATAAAACGACTCAAATCCGACCTGATTTTTTGATCGGGTTGAGTATTTCAACCCAACCCAACCCTGGCCCACCCAACCCGATCCAAAAAAATGGCAGGTTGACGGGTTTCGGGTTGATGAAAATTTCCAACTGCTAATTTTCAAGTTGTTTCGTGTCGAGTTTCGGGTAATGTCGTAAATTTCCAGCCCTACCCCTAACCCCCGTACATATTTCAATGGTATGCATCCGTCTCACTAGCAAAGAGCACCAATGTCGGGCAAATCATTTATCCACAAATCAACCACATGCGAACCCCTGACCTGTAGGACACACATGTGGAGCCTGGACGTTTACGATGACGGTTGCTAATTGACGAACACCCCCTAAAAACATTTGTATTTCTTTATACACCTTAATCATTCGACATATGCAATCCATACAATGATAATAATTTTAATGGAGTGCGTCAAATAATAACCATATTGATTGCTTGATTAAGTACTCAACGCCATTGCCATTGAATGTCATGGAAATATGGAATCGATTGTAGAAAAATGGGATCGATACAACGCCCCAACATCCCATCAACCCCCTTCGCAAACCATATTACATGGAAGGCACACAATAACAATAAAGTAAAAGTTTATTATATAGAATGCAATACCAAGTACTTTGTTGCATATTATGAGAGTCGGAGTATATAAATGATTACATACTTGGTGTAACTTAAGCCTTCGCTAATTTAAAAAAAGTCGGTTATAATTCAACGGGTTCCACTTGCAATTTTATTATTTTTGTTAAACCAAAAGCGGTATGTATTTCATGATTTATTTTATTTTGAAATACGTACGTCGGTATTGGTCTCTAGGAAGTAACATTCCACGTGTTATTGAGAAAATAAATGGAGCATGCACGTGCTTCGACGCAATCTCGGATCTACTTAACAACCCACAACTGAAAAGGGCATTAAGCATAAGCTTGCTTGAAATACGTACAACTATAAATTTATATCACTTCTGTTAAATTGTGTTGAAGTAACGGTTTCACCTTTTATCATTAGGTTTTGTTAATATTATGTACATATTACATATATGAATTAAATTATATTTGTAAGTTGCTTAAAGTTGCAAACTTTTGCTCTTAGTCGAGCGAGACATCAACCACACAATAACTTCTAATTTTTGCACTTCAGATGAGCAAAACAAAATACATAGAACAACGGTGAGAATGCTTTAATTAATAATATGGATCATTCATGCAATATACTCTTATTCATATAAAGTAACGTGGCTCCATGTCAAAAGTTGATTTCAACGAAAGTAGGTCAACAGAATTGACATAAAGATTGATGTATAAAGTCACTCCCAACAGGCTCGTCAGTTCCAAAAACGACGAGCGAGCGTCTTAAATGATACATTGGCACCGCCTCGTCACTTAGCGGCGTCAGTTTGGCGACGATGAAAGGGACGAGGTAGTGAGACCAACAACATTAAGAAAACATTTTTTTCGGTGTATAGAAATAAATGTATATTGGTGATTGTGCGGCAAAAAAAATAAAGTGATCAGTTATAGTTGACAGTGTTTGATCAGTTTAGGAAAATGCTGATGTGAGACTGAGTTGATGCAAACAAACCAATCAAGTTTAGTTAATGGTTAGAGAGTGTTCTAATATTAAGTCAACTTTCAAATAACTTGATTTTGGGTATGTCAAGTTTTCCCTTTTGACTATTCTTATTAATACAAGTTGAGTTTGAAGATTCTAGACCTCATGAAGATGAAACCAATTACTTATCATGTTCGAAATACTAAAATAAAAATTAAAAGGCCAAGACGATAAAAGATAGTGCCAAGAAAAGTAGTATGGAATTCTACAAATTTGGATCAAGACCATAAATGGTTGACCGAGTGGTCCTAAAGTTGAGGACAAGTTTCTAATTGTACATATTTTGATTCCTAGCTATTGTAAACCATAAATATTTAATCAAAACACATTTGTTCCATCTAACGTTAAGTGTAAAAAGAGTAATTGATTCTTTTACAACTTCACTAACCAATCTCACAATCAACATTAAAAAGGTAAATCGTGTAACATCTGACTAAAGAGCTTCAACATTTTGATTTCGTTCCGTAACACACCCTTGAACAACATATTCCATAATATGTAAGTTGCTTAAAGATTTAGTTGTTCAAATATTTACAAGTTTTTTATATATATCACTTTACTATTAAAAATACCATATCACGTTAGAAGTTAAGGAAAGGTACGCATATTTAAATATGGCAGTGTTTGATGAACGTCAAGATAAATCAAATACAATACAATAATGAGATATAAATTGTACAAATGATTACCACTAATTTTTTATGTATATATGAAACAGTTCAAAACCCAACGATTTTTTTCTTCTCCCACTTTTTTGTCGGTCAATTAAAGTATCACTCCAACAGTGAAGTTGAAGTTAGATTTTCACAGATAGATCTGCTAATCTGCAAGCAAACAGATAACTGTCATTATACTATCAAGACTCCATTTTTTTCTTATACAATTAACTCTAACATGAAGAGTGTAATGAAAACTAAAAGATTTATCATATTGATACAACACTCTCCTTATAAGATTGTACTCTTGTAGTATTAAATGTTCACACACCTTTTAAGTTTACAGCTATCAACATCTTGCAAAATGCCTTTATCTTAAAACAGAATATAATTATTTTAACCCAATTTTATAAGTAACCATCATGAACTTTGGAGCAACAGCTATTGAAAGACTGTGAAGAGTATTCCCAGCTGCCACCCATAAACCCCCCCTCTTTAATCCACATCTCATATCCTCATGTGGCTGGGTTTACTACCCCCAACCCCACCTGCAAATTGCAACCAGGTGTATCTGTCTTCTGTTGTCACCTAATACTTTCCATTAATGTCATTTTCTTTGCTTCCTCTGCAATGTCCAAAAGGTATGCTCAAAACATAACTTCCGGCTTTATTAAATTTCAAATCTTTACTACTTAAGAACCTCACAAACAATGAGTCGTTCAAAAAGATTCAATCTTTATACCTTATTATGCTGTCTATATATCCAGTATGTAATTTGTGCTTCAAATACACATCATATTGACAGTTTCTTGATTTCTTGTGGGGAAGATAACCCAGTTGAACTAGAAGATGGTAGGGTTTTTGAATCTGATTTAGGTAATACCCATGTCATTATTTCACCTATTTCTAACACATCTGTTACTAATTCTCAAAAGGGTGTCCCCCAGATTCTGTCTTCTGCTAGGGTTTTCACTAGTAGTTCAATCTATACTTTTAGTACCAAGAAAATTGGTAGGCATTGGGTGAGATTACATTTTTACCCTTTGAAGAATACTAAGTTTGACCTAAGTTCTGCTGTTTTTTCTGTTGAAGCAAATGGGATTACTTTGATTCATGAGTTTTCATTCTTTAGGGGTAATCAAAGTTACCATCTTTTGAAAGAATATGTTATTGAAGTTACCAGTTCAAATTCAGGAAAATTGGTTTTGGGATTGTTGCCTTGGGATAACTCGGTTGCTTTTGTTAATGCTATCGAAATCCTTTCTGTTCCTGATGAACAGTTTAGCTCGAAAGTGATTCCGATTCCATTAGGGCTTGCACATGAGCTTCCAACTCATGTTGGTTTTGAGACAGTTTATAGGATTAACATGGGTGGTTATAGTTTACCACCCAACAATGATTCTTTATGGCGAAAATGGGAATCGGATGAACCTTTTTTAGTTAATCCGGCTGCGGTTCGTAACGCTTCTGTGAACCCTAATTCTATTCGGTATCATGATGGGGTTACAAGTGACATTGCTCCAAATTGGGTTTATGCCACTGCTGATGAAATGGCTGATGCAAAGGTTAATAACCAAAGGTTCAATATTTCGTGGCGGTTTGAAGTTGAAGAAGGGTTTGGTTACTTTATAAGATTGCATTTTTGTGATATTGTTGGGTCGAGATTACATGATTTGGTGTTTAATGTTTATATAAATAATCAAACAGCGATCGAGTCGTTTGATGTTTCACATAGGGCGAAAGGGCTATCCTCTGCTTATTTCATTGATTTCTTCACCAATGTGTCGATGGGTTCGGACAGAATTTTAGTTCAGGTTGGCCCAAATCATTTGACTGGTTATTTACCAACTGCACTTCTGAACGGTTTGGAGATTATGAAAATGAGCAATCCTAGTGATAGTCTTGATGGTAAACTGGCAATGAGTTTTGATTCAAATGGTATAAAGAAAAGCAAGAAAATGAGATTGATGATTGTGATCTTTTCCTGTTTGGGTGGCGGTTTTGTCATCATTGTAGTGTTGCTAATATCGTTCATGTTTTTCTTGTGTTGTCGTCACAAAAAGAAACCAAAAAAAGATGAAAATGCACGGTGGTCGCCTCTTCCAACATATGTAGGTAATTCAGGAACCAAATTTTCGTCAAACACCTATGGTTCCACCACAGCTTCACCTAGTTTAGGTCAAATGATATCATTTTCCGAAGTTCGTGAAGCAACAAAAAACTTTGACAAAAGCTTGCTAATAGGGGCAGGCGGGTTTGGTAAGGTGTACAAAGGGGTACTTGAAAACGGGCTTGTCGTAGCCGTGAAAAGAGGAAACCCGAGTTCTCAACAAGGTTTAGTGGAGTTTAATACCGAAATTGAGATGCTGTCAAAACTTCGTCACCGACACTTAGTCTCCCTAATTGGTTACTGTGAGGAACTAAATGAAATGATTCTCGTTTACGAGTTCATGGCAGGAGGTTCCCTCAGACGACATTTATATGGGTCAAACCTCCCCCCTTTGACTTGGAAACAACGGCTTGAAATATTAGTTGGTGCTGCAAAAGGGTTGCATTATCTTCACACGGGTGTTTCAGAAACCATCATACACCGTGACGTAAAAACGACCAACATCTTGTTAGATGAAAATCTTGATGCTAAAGTTGCTGACTTTGGATTGTCGAAATTTGGTCCGACTTTGAATCAAACACATGTCAGCACTGCTGTGAAGGGTAGTTTTGGGTATCTTGATCCCGAATACTTTCGTAGACAACAGTTAACTGAAAAATCAGATGTTTATTCATTCGGGGTTGTGATGTTAGAGGTTTTATGTGCAAGGCCGGCAATAAATCCTACATTACCAAAAGAACAAGTGAATATAGCAGAATGGGCTATGAATTGGCAAAAGAAAGGTGATTTAGAGAAGATTATGGATCAAAATTTAATGGGTAGTGTGAACCTTGAATCTTTAAGAAAGTTTGGTGAAACAGCAGAGAAGTGTTTAAGTGAAAATGGGAATGAAAGGCCATCAATGGGTGATGTTTTGTGGAATATAGAGTATGCTCTTCAGTTGCAGGAGGCTTGTATTGGAGATGGTGGTGATGGTGATAGTATGAGGGGTATTTCGGACATTCCTGACCGGATTCCTGATGTCCAGAGTGTAGATTTCGAGTCCATTAGCGATCTGGAGTCAAATGGCACTACGAGAGATTGATAGTGTAAGTACAGGCTTGATCTGTTTTTATATATACTTGATTTCTTTTGTAACAGTTTTGTATGTTCAGTTGTTATTTATATAGTTGAAATGAAACTAATTCAATTTGTTTATCTTTGTGATGATAGAGAACATAGGTAGTAAAAGGAAATATTTTGTATGAATTAATTTCATGGATTTTTACACATAAGTACATAATTATGCGTATAATAAACTGCACTACATATTTCTCTGACGTAAAATTATCGCTAACACTATTTTGAGCCATTTTCTGCAGCTAATTACGTTGTTGTTTTTTTCCTTTTCAAATGGACAAGGAACTCACACATAGATCATGCATATATACCTTTAATTACGAATTTATACATGTCCACTTCTTAACTTTCAACTCACAACCTCACGACGATTAGAGAGTCATCTCGATATAGCTAGGTCAATGGCCCTTTAGTTAATACTGGTAGGTATCCCGCACAAAGCATCGGATAGCTAGCTAGCTATAAACAGCTGAACATTCGTCAATTCAAGTAAAATAAATATCCGATTACTATTAGAGAATTTGATTGGCTCAAACCCAATTGTGAAATTTAGGGTCCATTAAGTTTAGGGTTTATGTTAGCTTATTCTCTTAGCCATATTCTATTACAAATAAACATCCTCCGGCGGTCGCCATCACAATCGTCCGAAGGAATCCCATTTGTTTTATATTTTCTCGTCAAATACTCCCTCCATCTCAAATTAAGTGTCATGAATCAGATTTGAAAGTCAATATTTCAACTTTGATCTTATATATTTTTGTTTGTGACTTTATGAAAATTATACCAGTGGAAATACATTTAAAACTCAATTTATCTCCATATTTTGCATCAAGTATTACATAATAAAAAAAATATGCAAGGTGAAAGTTGAAATTCCCATTACTATTTGTTGTGCCTGCTTCGTAAAACCCACATGGAGGTTTAGAATTGGTTACGTTTATTAATATTTATTTAAATTTAAAAGTCTTATTCTTCTTTCATGAAAGTTCATGCAGAAAAGCTTTCATATAGCCTGTTGCATAAGCCTATGCACACATCGATCAATATACATCTTTTTATTATCTTCTATTGTTTTCTACGGTTTTATTGTTTCTTTGAAAGTAGTCTCTTCTTTTTATCTCATAAAGCTTACCCAGCAAAATTCTAACTGTCAATGTTGTTTTAACGCGAGAGATCATTATTGTCTTCGAAAGTAGTTGATAAAAAATTGGTGCTCCTATCTAGGCAAAGTAATTCATGACATAAAAAAATAAAAGCGTTACAAAAAAGGAGAAAACTGTCAAACTGTATACAACTTTATCTCCGTGCCAACAACAAAAAGAAATAAGCAATCAAAATTAAAGAAAGAAGAAAAGAAAGAAGTAATCAACTTTTGCCAGAGATCATTATATAAAGGTTAAATTTTCAATAGGTTCCTCATGAAAAACCTTTATAAAACCCAACATAACTACAACGGGGTGTTTGACGGAGCTTATTTTGTTACTTATTTTTTTATGGCTTATAATCAAATGAGCTCACTTCTTTTAAGCTTATAAAATCCCCTCACAACTTCACAAGTAACCAAATATACTTATCTAAATATCAAATCTCAAACTACATCACATTAAGTAAATAAGCCAAGAAAATAAGTTCACTCAAACACCTGCTACATTAACACATAATATACTATCTTAATAGTGTAAAATAGAATTATAATAATTCTAATAATGGTAATATATATTTGTTAATCATTACTATGCGCCTTTAGAAACATAGTTATTGTCACATCCCTTGTGTATAAATGTCTAAAACCTGTATGTACAGTTGATTCATCGTATCATCTGAAAAAAGGAAAGTGATGGATATTTGAGCAAAGTATGTACAACTATCTTAATAAAAAATTTCAAATGTAATCCTATATGTTATGGAAAATACAAAATCAGTACCATACTGAAAGAACATAATTGATAGATCAATTCCTAATTATATCACATAATTATTAATTATATTATATTTGTGACTAAATGTTACTCTTTGCGTTTCAGATTTACGTTTCTTTGTGATAAAACTTTTAATTAATTCCTTAATATCAATTATATTCCGGCCATCTTATAATTGATGAGACCGATATCGATCACAAAATGTTATTATTATTATTATTATTATTATTATTATTGTTGTTGTTGTTGTGTATCAAAATATGAATATGAATCTACATAATTCTTTATGTTTTGTCATTATTAAATAAAAATTAATTAATATCACCCTTCAAAGGGAAATGCTTTTATAAAGTTACATATATAGTCAAACATTTGTTATCATAAATCCAATTGCATTTATCACTCAAGTTGAGCATATTCCACATTTATTAAACTTTTTCTACAATGTAATACTTACTATATAATAATATGATATGATTATTTTACTAAAAATAATATAAGGTTATTGTATTATATATATATATATATATATATATATATATATATACTATAGATAGGCAAGTATATTACTGGTACATTATAGTATATACTTCCTCCGTCCCAAATTTTTTTCCACCTTACTATTTATATATGTCCCAAAATCATTGTCCACTTCTAAAATTAAATATACATTAATGATTAGATTTCCCATATTACCCTCAACTTTAAAACTACACATACTTCATATTGAGGGTTAAAGTTGTCATTATACTAAGGTCAAAGCTGCATTTTATATTATTTTCTTAATATGTGTGTTTTCAACTTGGTGACAAACAATTTAGGACGGAGGGAGTAATATTATTGCACACGGAACATAAACAAAAAAGTTAGTTGGTTCATAAATTGTGTGAAACCGTTACATGAGAAATTGCATTAGAAAGCCCAAATTGGCAAAAGAGAACAAGAAACAAAGACGGACTTTTAGTACCAAGTAATCTAAACAAATTAAATTTTGTTGATTGAATGAAACTTTTAGTACCAATTAAGTAAATTACTAATGAAAAGCTTATCAAAATAATTTTAGCTTCAAAAAAACATGAATCGTTTGAATAGTTGTACAGATGTTACTAGGAAAACATAGTTTGATGGTGCACGATATACACCATTTCATTAATCTTCATAATCATATAAGATCATGTATAACAACGTAATAATATCAGTACAATTGACCAATACACCCGATTTTCCTCTTTAATAATAACTCAAAAGATATAGTAAAGTAGAGAGTCATAATGACTTATCTAATTAATAAATGCTCGACATATACATGGCTATAAAATAAAATTTCGCATCTATATGTTATGTAATGTAATGTAATGTAATGTAATAAAGTAATATCGTGAGAATATCATTATTTTTACACCTCCAATCCAAACTTCCAAACTTCCAAACTAGTATATAAATCAAAAAATGTTGTAATTCTTGGATTTTATTTTTTATCACAACAACAAAGGCATAGAGCATCATTGCATGCTCTCTCCAAATTCATTAACCATAAAAACCCGTTTTCTTCTTCGATTCGATTTCACAGACACCATTTGACTTTTTTCTTCAAGAAATCAACTTGGGTTGTTCTTGTTGTTGTTGTTGATACTACTACTGGTAATAATGGGGCACAGTAAAAAAACCAAATCAAAAAAGAAGGCTTCAACCACCACTAGCAGCAGTACTTCAAGTCCGCCGCTTTCTCCACCTCCACCTTCCGATTGGTGGCATCGCTTCTCCAAAAGGTTGAATGGTATGTATATGTTTGTTTGTGTCTCTTTTGCTACAAGGTTTTCATGGAAGTTTGATTTGAATACAGCCATATATAGTGATGTTTGTGGGGCTGATTCAGTGTGTCATGTTTGTGTTTATTTTTGTATCTGTTGTTTTTGTGTAGAATGTGATTATGTGGATGATTATTAATGGTTGGTGTTGCGCGATTTTCGCGTTTCATGGTATATACGTTTGTGGGTATGATTTGGTGTTTCTTGTTAATCTTTATAGAATAGAATGTAGTTGTGGGGTCTTTGTGAAAAAGTAATGTGGTTGTGGGGATGATTCTTGATGATTTTTAGGGGATTTTCATGTTTCTTGTTTTGATTTGCAAAACTGTTAGATGGTTTTAGATTAAATTAACCAATCTTTGAATCATGGAGTTGAATATTTGCTACATAGCGTATGGAGTGTTTGATATAAACATCAACTTTTATGTCGTTTGATAGAATAAAAAATTAAAATTAAGTGTTTGACAAATTTTGAAAGTTCTAACCTGGTGAAATTTCGGAATCAAAGTTCACCCAATACAATTGCTTTAATCCCTAAAATAGTCTGAATTCAGTAGTCTTATTAAGTGAATAATCGTTGCGACGACAGTTTTCCATATAATTTGACTCCAAAAAGCAACTCCTATGATAATAAAAAGTCAAACTTCGTATCTTTTACATAGATGTCCGTGAATTTATGATGCTATATGGAGTAGATGTATCCTTCCGGGATTGCTATGGGCCTACAAGGTTGATCCGGGCACACCAACCTTGATACATAGGTACCACTTGTGCAAATAGATGGTCTGCTTGACTTGAACCCATCATCAATGACTTATTAGATGAATTAACAATAGGCCTGCAGTTCAATGTTTTTGAGAGATTCGTTTTCGGGTATTTCTTGTAACATATAGTGTCTTATTGTGAAATTAACAGGAATTTTTTTTAATCCAGTAAATGAACATCTGTGCATCTTAGTCCTTAGGTTATGAGTTCAAGTATCTTTAGAAACATCAGTAAAGTTCTTAACTTGTAAATGCTGCTGGAAAACCAGCATGAAGAGCATGATTTGCACCAACAAGGAACAATTTCAGGCCTTGGTGATAGCAATTTAGATGGGAAAGTCATATACAACTTGATTTAACTTCAAATGATATATGATGTTTTGGAGTTTTCTTAGGGATCTCTCTTCGTCAATGTGAACCACAAGAACTGATTCTGATTTAGGGTCCTTCATGATCACAAAGTTTTAAAAGGTCAATGCGTTATGCCTGAACCGTTAATATCCAACTACATTTGTTTGCGTTGTCTTGAATAGTTGAATCTAGTCATTACTTGTGCTACTGATGATTATAGTACTGGATCTGACTTCTGAAGTCAGAATCAAGTATCTCTGGCTGTACAAACGCCACCATTGTAGTAAGTCTCCATATAGTAAGATGTCCTTGTTTCGATAAAAAATTTCTTATAATTATATTCAATACCATTCTGTAACTAGTATGCGAGATCTGTATGAGTTGAAAGTTCATCTTTTATTTAATTGGTCAAAGTCAAAGTCAACACTCACTAGATCTTTTCATTACTTGGTGTAGATATGGAATATAATACACCCTAATCAGAATCTTTTTATGTTTGATTTGTGTTATTTCTCAGGTAGTTTAAAAGAATCACCAGATTCACAAACATTTGAGTCCATGTTCAAGATGTCAATGAAAACGTTTGAATATATATGTTCGCTCGTTGAAGAAGAAATGATGGCCAAAAGTTCAAGCTTCATTGACCTGAATGGCAGCCCATTGAGCCTACATGATATGGTTGCCATTGTTCTAACAAGGTTAGGGTCGGGTGAATCATTAAAACTGGTTGGAAGTTCACTTGGCCTAAACCAAACCACAGTTGCTCAGCTAACCAAACGCTTCGTGGACACCTTGATATATAAAGGACTCTCCCATATCCAATGGCCTTCAACTGAACTCGAGATGGAGGACGTAAAATATAAATTTGAAAAGCTTGGGGGCCTCCCAAATTGTTGTGGTGCAATTGACACCACTCATGTTTTGATGTCTCTCCCAACTGCTGACCGGGTAACCAAGTATTGGCATGATAGAGAGGATAACCAAAGCATGACTTTACAAGCGATCGTCGATGCTGATTTAAGGTTTCTTGACATACATGGCGGCTGCCCTGGACGTATGACCGACGAACAGATCCATAAAAGTTCAGCATTTTTTGAAAGATGCAAAGGAGGAGAGAGATTAAATGGGCAAAAAAAAGAACTTGCAGAAGGAAATGAAATACAAGAGTATATAGTTGGTAATCCGGGCTTCCCATTGTTAAAATGGCTGCTAACTCCATATCGCGGAGACAATCTTTCTAATTCTGAATCAAAATTTAATGAAATGGTGCTTAAAACACACATGGTGGTGAAAGAAGCGTTTGTGAAGCTGAAAGAGAATTGGAAGATTCTTAAAGGAGTGTTGTGGAGACCTGATAAACACAGATTGCCGCTGATTATTTTCGCTTGTTGCATTTTGCATAATATACTAATTGATATGGAAGATGAAGTTCAAGAGACGCTTGTGTTTTCAGACTGCAGTGACTTGGATTATCGCCCAGTCTTTTGTAACGCAAATGAAGATCAGAATGGTATACTGCTTAGGGAGAAAATTGCTGTTTATCTGTCTGGAATATCAACACCATAACTGTTTCGGTTGATATGAGTTTGCTGGTTAACTGTTTAGGTTGATGAGTTTTTTTCTTTCAGTTTTTTTATTTTCTTTTCCTTTTCATATATAAACTACAAATGAGATGTAACTGTGAGGTTACCAATAGGGATGTTTCTATGAATTTTGGTTAAAACTCAAGTATTATTGAGGGATTCGGTTTTATGTTTAAAAGTGGATCTGCATTTTGATTCTTGCAGAAGTTTATATCTTTTTTACTTGTCACCTTGCTGCAAGACAACTATTACACTTGTTAAACATGAAAGCATACATTGAAGTTTCTTTACTGCTACTTGCATTACTTTACCAAAAATGAGCAAAGTACAGATTGTTTTACAACAATATAATGCGTTCATTTCTTGCAAATAGCAGAAGTTGCAATAGGTATTTCGGAATAGTTATACGCAGTGATTGTTTCGCAGCGAAGTAACAAGCAGGGTTATAAAAAACGGCCTACTCGACCGATTACTCTGGGTGATCTCGGCCAACAGGCTTCGGCCGTGGCAACTCGGTGTTAATCGGCTAAAAAAAGGGTCAACGGCGGTCAAAGGTGTCACACCCCGCAATTTTGACATAATTAAAAACGTAATAAGCACGCACATCTAGGCTAATTCCCTACTTGAGTGAATTTACAACTACTTTTAGAGGTAAGTCTAGCAAAGCCCAACTAGTTAATACACGTAGTATTACATATTTCGTAATTAGTATAATTGCGTACAAAACATTCGGAACAAACACTACAAAATATACGATCGTTGGCGAACAAATTATTTGATAATATGAAATTATTAAATGACATTATTTATTTATTAAATATTATGTTGATAATATTTACAATGTATTTTGTTGCAAATAACATTTATTTCGTATAACTGAAACAACTCGAAACCCATTTGTAAAACTAAAATAAAACAAGTTATAATTTTATAACTCAACTAAATTATTCCTATAAAATGTCTAGAGTAAAAATATATTCGAATACGTATTTAAAAACTTACCAATTTAAAACATTATAACATTTAACGATCGGGTAAACGAACACGGGTTTAATACCACAAAATTGGGACAAAACTTCCCCTCCCCTTTCCTTTTGGTCAGCTGACCCAAACACCCCCAAACCCCCCACCCAACCTTATTTTCATTTCACTTCCTTCTAACACAAAACACACACAAACACCATCTCATTTCCTCTCAAAATCAACCATCAAGAATCATCAAATCACCATCATTTTCTTTGGATTTTCGGACCAACAACAACAACAAAACTTATCATCAATTTCATCTTCAAGATTCAAGCTCAAGAACACCATCTTCATCCACTCACCTAACTTTCGGATTTCACTCGATTTGGTATGAAAAATCACTTTTCTTTCACTTTTCCTTTGTTATTATAGTATACAAACATGTTACAAGTCTTATTATGAAAGATCTA
The DNA here is from genome assembly GCA_963422505.1 of Pseudognaphalium luteoalbum. Classification (NCBI taxonomy): domain Eukaryota; kingdom Viridiplantae; phylum Streptophyta; class Magnoliopsida; order Asterales; family Asteraceae; genus Pseudognaphalium; species Pseudognaphalium luteoalbum. The sequence continues at coordinate 5,409,198 of OY730195.1, read as the reverse complement.
AACGTTTTTGGGTGAAAAATTAAGTTTTTCGTCGAACAGTGCGTTGTGTCGCACGGGACCGAAAACAGTAGTGCGACACAACCTTTTGTGTCGCAGTACCATTCTTACGTCGCATTATGCGACACAACGCCTTGTGTCACATACATTATCCTATGTCGCATACTTGCGACACAACTACTATGTCGCAGCATTTGCGACACAAATGCCTATGTCGCATTTATTTGCGAATGTCGCAGGATTGGGACACAAACCCTTGTGTCGCAGAACCCTTTTAGCGACACAATACTTATGTCGCAGAACTCAGAACCTTAAAAATACATGTTTTACACTAAGTGTCGGAACCAGATTTTACCACTTGATTTTACTCCGAATTTGGAATTCGAATGCGTTTTCACTACAGCAACATAGTAGAAATAAAAATTTTCCAAGCTGACCTGGCAGCTCGACCCCAGCCAGGGGCTCTGCCCCTTGGACCCCGCTACCAGGGGCGCTGACCCCGGACCCCCGTACTAAATTTCCATTTTTATGAAAACACAACGAAACTGCCAACACTACTTTGAAATACTTTTACGAAACCTTCACCAACGAGTTGTACGAATTTACAAATAAATAATGATCTTTCATGGATGAACGAGTAACATGGTCTGGTCGTTATCCAACCACTTATACGACTATTTCCTACGTTTAGGACATTAGGGACTTTACCCGGACTACGCTTTGCTAGCACTCGCACATTACTTAACTCAACAGGTGAGTTCACAGCTCCACTTTTAACTGTTTTACTGCTTTCAACTTGGGGTGAGAAACATACTCAACTGCTTTAATGATTGCCATAACTGTTTTTACTTACATGATTGTATACTTGTTTTACTCGAACGATTAGAGTACTGTGAACTGTTGAACTCTTACACAAAACTGGTATTTATGAAACAACATTTTCATACTATAAACTTGTTAAACTTTGTTTGGTAAACCGGAGAACGACCGGTACTATGTTTCGCTGGAGAAGGACCGGCAGTATTTATTGCCAGAGAACGACTGGCCGAGTTTGGACGGGAGAACGACCCGTGCGTCTTTTGACCGGAGAACGACCGGTACTGATTTGGAAATGCTGGAGAACGACCAGTAACTTATTGTAAACTGTATTTTGGGTAACATCCCAACCGAACGATATTTGGATAACATTCCACAAAACGTTTACTTAACGATTATGGCAATGACTATTTGTGAACGTGTTGATTTTAACAACTGTGATTTCAAACTTGATTCACTATTGCAAACATAAAACCTGTGAATTCACTCAACCTCGTTGTTGACTTTTACTATGTTTTTCAGGGAATTAGATGCACGTAAGACATCCTACACACATGGAACGTAGGCGACCCCGAAGGAATAGGATGTCAACTTTTGACAACTAGATTTCTTTTATATAACTAAGCTGTTTAGTCATATTTATGAAATCTACTTTTGTAACTTAAATACTTTTCAACTTACATGATTCGATGAATCGTAAACTTTGTAACTATTACTTTTGGCATCTTAATATATATTATGTTCTGTTGTAATCATAAGCTCTGATACGTATGCATGTACCGTGAATTGTGGCATTCCCCATACTTAACTAAATGCTTCCGCTAAACAAAATCAACGAATTTGGGGGTGTTACAAAAGGTGTAAAACTCGGTCAAGATCTGATTACACGGTCAAAGTCGGGTTAAAATTGGTCAAAGTCAAAATTGGTCAAATTTTAACAGGATTTAAATTAGGGTTTTGTGCCCATTTAACAAAATGGCCCTTCTATTTTATTGGTAATTATGTTCAATATTACTATTTATTGGCAGTTATGTTTAATGTTATGTTTATAGTTATATTTTATCTTTTGCTCATATAATATTGAAAATAACTAATTAAATGTCAAAAAAGGTCAAATCCCCCGATTACATCCCGACTCGGCCGAGTACTCCCTATAAGGTCCTTGCCGAGTACACCCCGACTAGAATCTTTTTCAACCTTGGTAACAAGTATAATGGTTGAAAGTTCAGCTCCTTATTAACATGAAGAGTAGTTTTACATGATACGTGAAATTACTAATGTAAAAGATTATACGCGACAACGGGTCGTGAAAGGTTTCTAAACATGAATTTAAGTATCTGCTACGTTAATCTAATACATGAATTTGAGTAAATAACCTTAAAACTAAAACATGCTATATTTCTATATATGTGCTTAATCATATGTTTAATGAAGATTAAAAAGTTCTTTTTGTTGGATTTATTTATTTAATTTTGATTTTCTTAATGAAGACCAGTGTCGTAAAAGTCCTGACTAATTCTCGATTAGTCCCAATTAGTCCCCGACTAGTCGGGAGTTACGGCTACTCCGACCCAACTAGCCTTAATCCGACTTAAAATTCAGTCAATGGTGGTCAACGGGTCAAAGTCAGGATTATTCAATCAAAGTCTGGACTAATCGGTAAAAAAATGGTCAAAATCAAACTTGGTCAACTTGTTAAACTCGAAGTATTTGAACAATTGAAAAATTATGTTTATGTTTCTAGACAATTATGTTTATATTAATGTTTCGAGACAATTATATAATATGTTTATGGTTTATTTTATGATTACACCATCTAATTTTGAAATTTATTATTTAAATGTAAAAGAAGTTCAATCCGATCATTCCCCGATTAGTCCGCGTCTCGGCCGCTTAGTCCCCGCAATGTCTTAGCCGATTAGTCCATTCACTAGGGGTGTGCAAAATACGGTTCGAACCGTGAAAATCGGCAAATCGTACTGAAACCGTATCGTCCCGTACCGAACCGCTTCTCTGCGGTACGGTTCTCGGTTCTAATATATGTAGTTTCACGGTCCGCGGTTCAGTTCGGGCCGGTTCTACACTTAGGGGTGTGCAAAACACGTTTCGAACCGTGAGAACCGGCAAACCGTACCGTTCCATACCGAATCGCTTTTTTACGATACGTTTTTCGGTTCTAATATATGTAATTTCACGGTTAGCGGTTCGGGCTAGTTATAGCACTTTGCCCATACCTATCCTTCACTGGCGATTTTTTTTTTTTGGTAAAGACCCTGGCGATTTTTAAGACTTCGGTTGGGGGGAATTTGAGGCGTAAAATGAAAACTACCTAAACTTTCAGGGTTTTTGTGTAAATTATGCTAAAATAAAATTTAGGAAATTACTTGGAAGGAAAATTAGGGTTTAGGGTTTATAAAATTGGGGGGAAATGGGAACACGTGATTTTGATGTGAAGAAGCTATTAAACGACAAGAAATTTTGGATCGCCTCCTTTTTGGTCGCTTGGGCTGCTGCTTTACAGGTAACGATTTTAATTGATCACCGTTCGATCTTTAGAAACGCCAAGAATCGATTTATTTATAATATTTTTATAAAAATGATGTATATAAGTGTAACTATGGATATATGGATGTGTACGTATATATAGGGGCATATGATGTGGTTACAGAGACAAGATACATTCAAGCAGAAATTTGGAACCCTGGATGATCAAAACACTGATAATGAGCACGATCCAACTGAAGATTTGTAGCCCGATTGGTTCTTGATTACTGTGAGATCGATTCGAATACTTATGAAATTTATATGCTGTATTTTAATAGCTTTTAATGCTGTGACTTTAAAAATGCTGTTATGGTTTCAGTTCAATAAATCTTAGGAGATATTGTTCAGCTGCTAAATGAATGACTTATTGATGGTAGAATCACTGTACTTGATTATTTACTGTAAGTAAACTATGGTTCTGGGAAATTTAGGGACAACTTTCTGCATGAATGAGTGATTATGGACGAGTAGTGCTACATACGATGTTCTATACTGTTGGGGTGTTTGGGATTCGCTTATTTTAAGTGTTTATTTGCTTATTGCTTATTTTTACAGAAGATAAGCTAAACCAAACACTATTTTGAAGACAACCTGCTTATTGCAATAAGCATTTAAAATTAAGCATGTTGATTGTTGAAACATACTTCCTTTTTAGGTAGAAAAGCACTTACAAATACATTTACTTGGTGTTGAATCCAAATTCTCTCAGAATTGTCTTGTTCCTAATACTTGTACTAGCTTGCCTGAGACAACCAACAGAATCGGTTAGCAGCTCCCTGGGGTTGTGTTTCCAGGGAAAGATGTTTAAGTCAGATACAGAGAATATACAATGAAGTGTTAAATCCGATAATTAAGCTGCTAATTAATAGTTTTTCTTGTGGGCCTTAGGTTTCTGATCATGCATTCCGTCACCTCATCTTCATGTCATTACTCAATCTGTTGGTCAGCGAAAATCAAAGAACCAGTCCCCATGTAGTTTCCTTTTCTAGAATGATGATTCATTTGCAACGATAAATAGTTGGGACCTTTTCTAGAAAGATGGTTGATAACCTCTAAAGAAGTTGGTGGAACTTTGAAAAATGAAAGAGGCTCAATAGAACTGCATGAGAAAAGTGAAAAGTGTATTATCATTTGCATGATGAAGTTGGTGCAGAGATGCTATGTGTAAGTTGTAACAGACTTCTGTCGTATAGAACCTTAGCTTGAATTACTTGGGACCCTTTCTTGACGATGTTTTTTTTTTCTTAACAACTTCATTAAAACCTACAGTAAGTATATATATAGGAAGAAAAATAAATAACATTTGCAAAGTGGAGATGTAACAGGTATATTACTACTACATACTAAGCTGTTTAGAATATAGAGAAACACACTTAAACTGCCCTGCTTTCTCTTGGAGATGCAAAAGGCACGCTTAGTGAAAGAATTGAAATGGTAGCACATAGAAGTGCATAATTCCTTTTTGATCCTTCCCTTTTTGCTATCACCTATGCAAGTTTGTGGTCATGAAGGCTAAGGGAAGCTAAAGCCCAGGAGTCTAAGATCTTTTGAACATTATGTTTGTTTGTCTTCTGGTAGTCTACATACTACCTAGGGATGAATCTTTTTGTAAAATATGTGTTCAAAATATGCTCAATGTTCAAATTACTTTTATGGCTTTACAGCGCATAATTATTAATTTTCTCCTTTTATGTGCTCCTTTAATAAAACTTTGGCTTCTTTTTCTGATACATAACCCATATGAAACTAATCATGTAATATTCTTATGAATGTAACGTTGTTATCTTGAAGTGATTTTCTTGATAGTTAACTATAGTCTAGTAATGAGACTGTCTCACTTCAAGGGATGTTGGTTAATATTATTGCAATGACTGTAAGATATACATGAGAATGTGATTATTGGTCTACTTTAACTACATCATGTGTCAAGTTACGTTAGTGCACATGCTAGTGCGTCAAATAAAGAATACAATTACGAGTGGCAACATGACTAATTATTTTCCTTATTTCAGGACTTGGTTTACTGAGAAGCCGGAAGGGGGCAAAAGTTATACATGTTAGCGAGGTTTTGGTTTATATATTTTTATACTATGAGACAAGTCATGTATTGAACCTGGTCAAATGAAATTAAATAAAATGAAGATTGCATTGTTCTCCTTCCACTTACTTTTCTCATGTAACAGTTTGAATCTCGTTTCTTTGAAATAAATGTTCAGGTGCTTTACAGCCTTCTTTATAGATGGGTAAAAAATGGTTCTAGTATGAACCTGTAAATCCATGAATCATAGATTAGTCTTGGTGAGGCGTTATATGAACAGGAAAAAGAAGATGGGAATTAGACAAGTGAGGTAAGGGTGGAACATGTGCTGTTCAAAGTTCCCACCTTGATTGGGTTTTTTCTTAAGAAATTTGATTCACACATCTGCTTTTTTTCCCCACCATGAAATTTGACCATTTGACCTTTGAGCAGATGTAAATGTCCTTTGTGTGACTTAAAAAAAAAAAAGGGTCGTCTTTTTTGCTGTTTGATACCTTTTAGTTCTAACTATTACATGCACCTAAACCCCAAATGGACTTAGTTGGGTCCTGGGTCTATCTGCGGGCAACGACTGCTAAAATCGCCTGATATTGATGAGGAATAGTTAAAAATTTCCCTTTCGGGTTTGAAGTCCAGTTTAAGAGTGATTTGTGCCCGTTGGAATGGGTTAGTCAGTCCTTACCAAATACCTGCACCACAATCCACATCCCTCATTGTTATATTCCTGCAAATCATTCGATGCTTCCCAATTTGAATAGAAGATATACATTAATTAATATTCTGTAAGTAATAAGTTGCTAACAATATCAGAAATATTGTTTAAATAACTTTCTTGAGAGTTCTCATCTTATTATGTTCACATTAGTCACCATATATAGATATATATTTTTGGAAAATTCTTCCAAGCTTCAACGACGTTGCATAAATTAACGTATAAAGTAGAAATATCTAAAGTTGTTAACAATGTTATTAATGTATAAGGTTGTGTTTGGTTCAAAGAATTCATGTGAATTCGATGAAATGGGAATTGAGATTCATATCATTAATTGTTTGGTTGAATAATTAATGAAATTGAAACCATCCATTTTTTTTTGTTGATAAATTTCAATTCTTTCTAAATCATTCCCGCAAACTAAACGAAAACCGTCAGTGAAAATATATGTACGAAGTTACATGTTTTCTTTTATCTTTTAAATACGATAAAACTGAATAATATATGTTGGATATGTTCGTACGTCTTGATACAGGTATACTTGTTCCGTACCAAGTCTTGATACAGGTAGACTTTATTTTTATGTCGACTCATTTATGACTCAGCAATGGTTTAAAAAGACTTTTATTACAATAAAATAAAATAAAATAAAATAAACAATAATTGATCGTAATGAAAAGGAGAGGGGTGGTGGCTCTTGAAGGAGATCATACAATAAATTCAAATTAATAATTTAGACATCAAGTCAACGCTAATTAACTCTCTTATTGACTAGCTTAATTTGGATCATGTTTATGTCACCTCATCATCTCCGTTACGAAGATATTCATGCATCACTAATTGTGTTTCATGGTGTTATAGTATATTGTAAAGCACGAGTTAATTAATGGTATACGAAATTACGAATAATCTTTGATGATATAGGCATCATCCCCTACGAAACTATTTCTCATTGTTCACCCTAGCTCCCATCTGCTGCTTAATTTAGTGGTTTGGAGTCATTACATGTGTTTGGATTTTTATTATTTTAAAATCACTAAAAGTTAATATTATGTGAAAAATGTCATTTTTACATTAATCATGTATACCAATTGTATCAAAGTATACCAATTGTATCAAAGATGGCAAAAACCAACGTTTTGTTTAAATAATACTAGTACTAGTAATAATAAAAAAGATAACGTTATTTCTTTACGTAGCTTTGGCATTACCTAAGTAACTAAGTAAGATCGTATTGTTATAAATATTTTGTGTTAATGAACGTGATAAAAGTGTACGTTAATATACATGATTAATTGCGTATACGAAAACTGGATAACCAGCATGAAAGTCTGCATATTACTGCTATCTAGAAACATGTCATTAAAACTAAATAGTGACGTATCACATAAAAATCTAGATATATCAGAAAATAATCGAAAGCTTCTTCGATCTACCAAAGGAAATTAGCGACACGTTTAAACGTTAAATATCTAACACCGTTTTGATTTGCAACTAAATAGTTCGTGTTAGTTATAAATTTTTTTTGCATACTCCGTATAATTTAAGGTTAAAAACTTTAGAAAACATGAACGAGGTTCACTTAATTAGCACCCTATTCACGAAGATATAAATCATTTCATTATGGGTAATGGGTTAATACACAAATAGGTCACTATACTTTGCGAAAATGTTCATCTGGATTACTAAACTTTAAAAATGTTCAATTTATACTGTACTTTCAAAAAGTGTCACCCCATCTATTTTTGCTTAATTTTAGTTAAAAGTTTAGTGACTCAATTACACATTGTTAAGTACATATTTACAAGTACATTAACCTAATAGAAATAAGTTGAAAGTTTGGTAACCTAATTGAACACTTTTTAAAGTTTAGTAATCTAGATAGACATTTTCGCAAAGTACAGTGACCTATTTGTGTATTAACCCTTTCATTATTCTTATAGTCCAAAATCTAATATTTTCTTGCTAAACTTTGATTGCGTTTCTGTATGCAAGTTAAACATTTTTGTTCTTTAATTTTACATTACTTATCATATTAACTAGGTTGCCATTTAATTTATCTTTTAGTTATGTTAGAAATGTAAAGTTATTTGATTATTTACGAATGTAAAAATTTAACTTTTGACGTCTATATGGTAGAGACCTTTTACGACCTTTAAGCTTATAATTTTAATTGAAAAGCTCTAAAAAATAAAAGCTTTAATTTGTTTGGAATGTACGAACCGTGGCTTTCTAATCAGACAAAAACCTCCGAAAACCTAAAAAATGAAACACTCCCTCAACAAGCATTGAGAATATTGCTGAAGCTTTAAGAACAATTAGGACATAATTGCCCTTGCTGTGGGAGTTTTTATTTTACAAGTTGCTTATATTTAATAATTAATAATAAATATAAATAGAGAACATAATATTACATTTTGTAGCTCTCTCCTTTCTTGCTATATCAGTTGTTGTTGGTGGTGTTCTAGGAATCTTGTTACCAATCAGTATCTATTTGATATTTTAGACCATTTTCAACAATATCCCACATTTGATAATCTGTAAGTAGCATGTACTACTTAATTCTATTTTTCCACATATCATACTAATCTGGTTTGAGTATGGGAATCGTTGTAAAATGTATATCATCTGCTACCTCAAAAGACATCTTTACTTGAACTAAAATGAGTCTAAACCTCAATTCAAACATAGCCAAACTCCCAGATCTTCCTATATTCATAGCTACCAGCAACTCTAATACCACTTGTCAGGATCGACTTGATCACTATCAAGATTACCACACACACACACACACACTTTGAATAATTAACATGAAGTTACGAAATAACACTTGTTAACTTAGGAAGATAAAATTGTTTGAAGATTAGACAATAACAACAAGACTAATAATCAAAAGCTTCATTATTATTAAAACAATAATACGGATACACTTGATGTACCAGGGTTACAAGAACCTTAGGGGCCTAGTGGCAATTTAGTAACATCTATGTAACATCCTTACATATATGTAACATCCTCCTTAGGGGCCTAGTGGCAATTTAGTAATTTTCCGACTTTAAGTTATTTGTTTAATATGTTAGGAAATTAAATTGTTTATTTTATTAAGTATTGTGAATAATTAGTCAAAAAATCAAATGACTTATTGTGACTAGTAAATTATTAATTGTTTCAACTATGTATAGTTAACGGTAAAATAAAATTATTGAAATCGTAAATGATTTTTAAGTTCCAGACAATATGTCTAAAGGGGAACTATAATCAAGTGTATAGATAAGTCGGCTTGGTGTATACACCGACTTACCTCCTTATATATTTAAAAAACACAGAAAATAAAAGAAGAACACATTAATCGTCCATGTACTTCTTGTGATTCAACCAAAATCAAGAAACCATCATAATTAGATTGAATTCCAACTATAAGCTTAGAAATCATCATCATCCTCATCATGTTCTTAATCTATGGGTAGTTAAATTTTCCATTTTATCCTAAAGATTAAATCATGTGGGGTTAGTGATGAATATGTGAAATTGAAGCTAGAAAAGTTGTTACATGATGTTTGTTGTTGTTAATTAATGCATTAAAGTAGTTAAAAACAACTGAGTCACACTGTTTGAGCTATAAAATCCGGGTTTAAGTTATGCAGAAAGTTGCAAGTTTGGGAACAATGATGACCGCAACGCGATTTGTTAAATCCGCGACGCGAAATTGGCTAAATCGCGACGCGATTTGCGTTTGTTTTAGTGACGCGAAATGACCTTAATCGTGACATGATTATATGATCATCACGACGCAATTCAGTGTTATGAAGACACGATTTTAAGCATTTCAGACAAGTTTATGTTTTCTTGCTTAAACATGTATGCTACTAAAATTATATGGTAATCCAGATATAATGGCATGTTATGATAATGATCTAACCCATATAGGTTATCTAATTAAATATGTTATGGCCATGATTTAGAACCAACATCTTGTCTAAATTATGTATGATGACGAATTAGAACTAAGTAGTGAAGTTATTGATTCTATAACTTAACTTAGTGAGTATTGATACCTACAACTTAGTTGTCGATGTTAGTTTAATACTATATTTTTGTAATAAGTTACATACATGTGAAAAAGGGAATTATTGATTATATGGTTAATTGTAATCTAGTATGAATGATATTTACAATTTGATTATCATTCGATATATTGATGTTGTATATAGAGACATTTGATGTTAAAATACAATTGAATAGTTATAATTGATATTATAACTTGGTGAACGTAAGGGTTGATATTATGAACTTGAATTAAGTTATAATCTAAAGTTGGAATGATTGAGTTATTATAACTAGTTACTGCTTAGTATTTTGACACTATGTGTTGAGACATGTTATATGATTATGAAATGAATTATATGTTACGGAACGAGTTACTAACTTATTGTTTAATTGTATTATGAGATACGGAGAACGCTCAGTAATATTAGATTTCCGAGCTTGCAGCTGAGGTAACGGTGAGTGGATTTGTAATCCTTGGTATGATTTAGTTGTAACAAGTTTGGTTACAACGGGTGAACGTATTGTTATCATTTATAGACTATTTAGTATGCCATGATATTATTGTTGTTAATAGACTGTTTAGTCTGACATGATTCCATGACGATTATGTGATACGTGGCCATTGGGCATTATGTCATATGGAGGTTAACGTTTGGGTTGGGCTTTGCTGTTATTGTTGGGCACGTCAGGGGTTCCTTGTACACATAGTTAATAGTAATTTGTGGCGTGTGAAGATAACAACAAGCTATCGGTTAATCACTGTATTCACCTGCAGTTGATTTTAAGTGTTCTTGGCTGGGGGTTTCCCCAAGAACCACCGATTCTCTATGGGATATATTGTGTTTGCGATGCTTTATGCTGTAAACATAATATATTGTGTTTACGATGCTTTATGCTGTAAACATGACATTATTTGTTTGTGATGCTTTATGCTGTAAACAAGGAGATTATGTGTTTACGATGCTTTTGCTATAAACAGGGTTGATATGTGTTTACTATGTTTTGCTATAAACAGGGTTGTTATGCTAAGTTGAACTGTTGATTATTTATTCATTCACTTAGCTTTATGCTAACCCCACCACCCCAACTTCTTGCAGGTTATGGTTTTGATATAACGGGCTGGGCAAGAAACTTTGTTTGAATGAAATGTTTGACCAGGCAGTTACTCTGATATTTGCTCTAGATGAGTCACTGTTATCTTTTGAAATTATATAACACCCAGTTTGATATACTATAATTTTAAAATAGTATGACTTTGTTTACATAATATATAATGTAAATTGGTAATGTATGTTTTAACCCGAGCTTCCGAATTGTCCTATAATATATATATATATATATATATATATATATATATATATATATATATATATATATATAATATGATTCTGAAAATGAGGGGTGTTATAATATACATGCACAACTTACATGTACACCATACCTCAAGATAGGCAACTCTATTTACAAAATATAGAGTTGTCCTTTACACGTCATTGTAATTAATGCATGGAAACAAATCTATCTAAACGTGGTTTGCAATCTTAAGCATGGTCTGCAATCACTGTTCATGACCAACAACAGTTTAGGTAATTTGATAGACCCATTAAGCAGCACTAATACTGAAAATTACACTAATAGTATTATTAACAATGGAAATTACAACGAGCAGTACTAACTTCAAAAATACTACTAGCAGTATTAACTATGACGGACAGTAGTAATCCTTCTAGCAGCATTAACTCTTGAAGCTTGGCTTGGCATTACTAACACTAAATACACTAGCAGTAGTAACTTTGATAGCGGTAGTAACTTTTGTGCTAGCAGTAGAAACTTGAAAAATATTTACAATCAGTAGAAACAATTACTCAGATAATACTAATATAGACTTAAGCAGTAGTAATCGTTGCACCAGCAATAGTAATGACTTGAAGGTATTCTAAGCCCAACACCCGTGTTTAAAAACTTTTAATATAGGCAAAATCTTAAAAATATTCATTTTGGTTAAGAATCTCGCTTCATCGCATCAAATTAGAGCGAAATGTAGTGTGTGTTTTTTGTTGGAGCGAAATGTAGTGTGTGTTTTAGTTGCAGTGAATTTCTAGGCATTTGAGCGAATTATTGGGCAGTTAAGCGAATTCACGTGTATATTTTAAAGATTAGAGCGAATTGGTTTGTATTTGAACAAAATGTTGGACAGTCAAGCGAATTTATGTATATTTTGTAATTATAGGCATTAGAACTTATTGTTGGACATTTGAGCGAATTCATGTGTATTCTTTTGATAATTGGAGCGAACTAACAAAAACCTTTTTATCAAATTTCTTGCGGTTGGTTTTGGGCATAATTATGGTAGCTTGACCTTTAAAAGATATAATCCGTAAATAAATGTTTACATTACTCTCTATATATGTTCCAAAATAATTTACTATTCATATCCGTTCTAAAATAATTGTTCATTTTTAAAAAGTAGTATTAAAAATCATTAAGCTTTCTATTATAATTTTTACCCTCATTTATTACTAAAAAAATCATTTATTTTTAAAATAAATTAAGTCAAATTAACTTGCCTTAAATATATATACAAATTCAAACAAAATCTGTTGGAGGGACATTTGTTTGTGAGACGTACATATGAAGTATTTTAATAATTATAATCTAATTAAGTAGACATTGATATAGTACCCCTTGTGGTAACTAAAAAGTTAATTAGGCTCCATCAAACGTTAGAGGGGTTAGTCAAAGTATGGGGGCACTTAATACTACTCCAGTTAGAAGTGAGGTTACTAACTTTACTATATATGTTTGATCGAACTATTAACTATTTTACTTATGAATATTACCCTTTAAAAAGTTGGTGATGCAATGTGGACTTGTGGTTCACAAAATATAATTCGTTTGTTAATACGAAGGAAGTCGTTTCACGTACGAACACAGATTAATTAATTAGTTTATAACGTCATGGGGTGATATACTCGTGAATCCACTTGTGGACTACAAATTGATGTTTCTTCTGACCTTTTAAATTTTATCATATGGAACTTATTACTAACTACTGTAGTAATTAGTATTATATTCATATCAAAATTATTGTTCAGTTTTGACTAATTAAAGTATTAGTTTTTTAATTTTGACCATATATATATATATACATAGAGAGAGAGGGGAATGAGATCATGTGAAAACAAGGAGATAAAAAAACCTCAGTGAAAACACATCTCCACCTTCCATCTAATCTAACTTATATATATATAGAAGGGGTGGAGATAAAAAAACCCGGTGAAAACACTTTTTGAATCACAATTTTTTTAAGGTGTGAATTTTTTTTAAGTAAACCATAAAAAATTAAAGTTCACACAAAAAAATATTTTTTGTGTGAAAATCTTTCTTTTTTTTTTTTGAAAAAAATAAGATAAAGTCAAATCCGAAACCAAAAAAAATTAAGGTTCACAATTGAAAAACCTAAAAACTTTTGTGAACCCAAAACAAAAATATAAGATTCACAATTGAAAAAGTTAAATACTTGCTGTGAACCCCCAAAAAACTAAGGTTCACAGTTGAAAAAAATAGTTCACAATTAAAAAAGTTAAAAACTTTCCGTGAACAAAAAAAAAAATTAAGGTTCACAATTAAAAAAGTAAAAAACTTTTTGTGAACTCAAAAAAATTTAAGGTTCACAGTTGAAAAAATAAAAGTTCACAATTGAAATTTTTTAAAACTTTCCGTGAACCAAAAAAAAATAAAGGTTAACAGTTGAAAAAATAAGGTTAACAATTGCAAAAGTTAAAAACTTTTCGTGAACTCAAAAAAAATTAAGGTTCACAGTTACAATTGCAAAAGTTAAAAAATTTTCGTGAACTCAAAAAAAATTAAGGTTTACAGTTGAAAAAGTTAACAACTTTTCGTGAACTCAAAAAAATATAAGTTAACAATAAAAAAAACTTTTTAAAAAATGTGAAAAAATTTACAAAAAAAATTATGTGAAAAAATAAGGTTCACAATTAAAAGTTAAAAACTTTGTGTGAAGCCAAAAAAAAAAATAAAGATTTATGACGATAATTTTATGTGAATAAAGAAAATACAAGGGTTCACAAAAAAATGTGAAGCAAAAGAAATGGAGGTTCACAACTTAAAAAAATTGTGAATCAAAAAGTGTTTTCATCGTTTTTTTTATTCCCACCCCTTTTATATTTATATATATATGTTAGATTAGATGGAGGGTGAAGATGTGTTTTCACTGGGTTTTTTTTATCTCCTTGTTTTCACCAGAACTCATCCCTATATATATATATATGTGTGTGTGTGTGTGTGTGTGTGATTATACTTGATGCAAAATATATAAATGGATTGAGTTAAAATAGATTTTCATTGGTATAATTTTCATCAAATATTATATAACATAAATAAAAATATTTAAGGTTAAAATTGAAAATGAATTACTTTAAAAAGTCAAAATTGAACAATAATTTTAAAACATGAGTAGTAATTAATTAATACTGTACCGGTAATATAATATAGAACAACTTCTTGCGGCTAGTCGTAGCTAGTAATTTCATATATATAAATTTCGCTCTATGATTTTGTCATTTACAATCTTCTGATCGATCGTTAGGTGGATGTTTTGAGATGCACGACTTATATAAGTATTAGGTGAAAGATGCTCGATAACATCTTTTACACGAGAAAAACACCCACAAACAAACAGAGATTCTGCTGTTAAGCATGATATAGATAAATGAATTAATACACTGTTCAAAAAGTATTGCCATTGATTAAACACGCGCTTCCCACATTTAGGTACTTTGTTACTCGTACTTTATTAACTAATTGATTAATAGATGTCTTTTATCCGTCTCAATTTAAAAACTCTATGTTTTGTAAAAATTAAATATAAAAAATTATGAAACTCTCAAATTTATCCTTATTTTTATTACTCTCAATAGCTCATTTCTTAAGTTAAGTTCAGTTAAACTTGATTTGAATATAAGGTTAAAATTAACATCTCATCAACCTATTATAAATTCAACAATTTTTCTTGGGTTAAATGTACATAACTATTCGAACTTACATTATATGTATAAAACCTGTTTCTCGTATATATCTATTATCGTTGTATGTATTTTAATGATGTGTCAACTTGTATACTAAAATTGTTATGTAGAGATTGTAAGTATAAGACCTTGGTTAAGTATATATTTGGGACATTCTCCCTCAGAGGATGGAGTATAATTAACTTTATCTTCAATTCGTTTTGTTCATGATCGGGTGTTCTGTTTTTTATTTAAATATTAGTAATTAATAGTGTAATAATCTAACCATATACGTAAGGTGCTAGCTAGTCTTGTTCATTTGAACGAAAAACGAAAAGTATATTAATTAGTTGACATGCGGTAGCAAACATGCAACGGTGCATGTATGTATGATGTATCTCGTAATTTCTTTTAGTTCATTAAAGTCAAACAGATGGTTATATTATGATCCCTTTAGCTCCCTTTGTCTATTAATTTAAAAAAATAAAAATAGAAATTATCAACAAACTTTAACATTGTTAAAATTATACTAATTAAGGGAAACGATAGCATGCAATTGATGCAGTAAAGCTAGCCACCATTACATACAGAGAATTTGTTATTGACGAATTATACGATTAAAATAAATAATAAAAAGAACAATAAAGTAAAATAAAATTGAGAGATAAATATTGGTTGTTTGCATGGGTGGTGACCATGCCAGCAGATAACGTGTCCAATTCCAAATCAATTTCCGGCGCCCGGCCGCGCCTTATAATTTTCTTCGTTTTTCATGCTTTTTATTTGCTTTTCCACATTTATCTAAAGTTTACATTCGTTACATAATCTTTATTTGCATCCGTTCCCTAATAGCCTGCTATACTGATTAGCTATTCAGTTTTCGAAGTGTTATAGGATACGTTGGTGATCAGTAATTGAAAAAAAAAAAAAAAAAAGCTTTTGGTTGCAAAATTCCTCATGTTTTTTAGAATTTTCTTTTTTAAAACAATAAAAAATTAGAAATTCTTTTCAACTTAAGGTTTCTCTGAAAAACTTTTTATAATTTAGTATTTTATTTTATACATTTCCTATGTTGTAAAACGACAACTATATCGGTTACATTCGAACATATTTTCTGAATCTTCACTACTTTAGTATTTAAAATACACAACTCTAGAAAAACTAGGAAAATAATTGATTTGTGAACAAACGATTTACCTAATGTTAATGTTTCTTGTGGTTGGAATGGACGCGTACTACCCGAATTACCCTTTTTCAAATTCAAATAAATAAGCAATTATAATAATTATTATTGTTATTATAAGAGGCGTGAGACCTAATTAAAAATCAATTTTAAGCTTAGATATGGACCACACGTTACCGTCCGTAGCCTAAGGGTGGAAACCGTAAGTTAAGCATGACTCGACACTAATTGCGCCATACATACATACTGTATATATTAACTTATTATAAGTAGTAGTGTACTCACTAATCTTAATTAATGCTAACGTAATCAAATGCGTGTCGTTATATAGTTCTAGATAATTACATCACCTTATTTCCTTTTTCTTGTTCATTTTAATTAAAAAGTACATACGGAGTATAACATCTCTCTTTCCTCTAGAATTATTTCCCCAACTTTTAAAACATTTTTATTTTTCTGTTTGTCTATACTAAAATTAATAAATAATAGCATATAGAATGGAAACAATATACTTCCGCCTAGTAATTTCCTATAAATTTTCCATAAAGTTTATATTAATGCTGACACAAATTAAACAAGTGTTGTAACAGACAGATATATATGGTGTAAACAGAATAATTCTTAAGCCTTATTATGCTTTTAATATGATTTTAGAAATAAACCGTAATATATAATATAATTAATAAATAATCCAGAACTACGAATGTGAACATGCTACTAAATTAATTTTAATTATATTATAATTATTATCTGTATCTGTATACCTTAGTTAAGAAGTGATGCTAATTTAATTAAAAAAGAAAATATAATTACATATCTGTTATCAACGAAAGAATTTAGGTAGCAGCTGTAGTAAGAAATTTTAGTAAGCTACCTATTTCTCAATTCTAGAAGATGCATTGTTTTTACTTTTAGACGTATTTCTAGACGTACGTACTTGAAATATCAGAAGTATCTATTATCTAATGCTAACATTTATCAATTACATGACTTAAAATTAAGTTTTGTGTAGTTTGAGAAACATATTAATCTCTCTGTATTAAAAGTTAAAATGTCTCGCAATATCAGAACTAATTCGTTCAACGTACATAATTAAAAATTTTATATTTATATATTGATTAATAATAATATTCAAAACTTGAAAAATTAAAACATAACATTCAAAGTATTTGTGTTGGCTTTTTGGGTGCAGTCATATGTTTGATTTCATACTATACCCGAGTCTTTTAGAAGATTTCCAGAAAGATTATATTTGAACATTCTCGGAAACATTCACTCGCGGCTCGCCACTCACGACTCACTCACTCGGTCACGCTGACGTGGTCGATGACGGCTGCCCACTATTTTCACTTTCAGACCACTATTTACAACTTTTACCACTTTACCCCCCACTCAACTTGTCTAGTTGTCTTCAAACTTCAACTCCCCGGTTCCGTGTCCCACAAGAACGTAAGGTCACTTTCGTCATTCGCACACTTTGGTCAAACTAAATTAAGTCAACACTTGTTACCTATAAATAACCATCCCATAATCAACTCTTCACATTCATTCAATCCAACTTTCATTTGCTTACAAAACTCCACTTTTTAGTTCCCATACTTTTACACCAACACCCAAAAAACAAAATCTTTCTACTTTTATATTTGTTCATATCTTTTCTAGGGTTTGTGATTAAGAAAATTTAATATCAAAGATGGTATGTATACCGATGAAGAGATCACGAGAAGGTGAATACGACACGAATATAACTAACATGGCAAACTACTTGATGCTTCTTTCGAGGGGGACCACAAGTAGTGAATCGTACGACGTTAATTCAGTTAATCGAGTTTTTGAATGCAAGACATGCAATCGACAGTTTCCGTCCTTTCAAGCACTTGGAGGGCATAGGGCTAGTCATAAAAAGCCGAGGCTTGTTGATGGTGAGGTGATAGATCATCATGACAACATATCACCATCTAAGCCTAAAACACACAAGTGTTCGATATGCGGGCTCGAGTTTGCTATTGGACAAGCGTTGGGTGGACATATGAGAAGGCATAGAGCGGCTACAAATAACGAAAACCACTCCCCTGCACCGCTAGATTTGTCGGTACCTGTTGTGAAGAAAGTTAATAGTAGACGTGTTTTTAGTTTAGATTTGAACTTGACACCGTTAGAGAATGATTTTGGGCTTCGACTTGATCATGATGAGAAGGCGACTCCAATCACAGTTGACTTTTTCTTATGATCGGAAATTTCATGTATCATTTGATGAGATTTTATATTTTTCTTTATTTTTCTGGGATTTTTAGAGTAGATTGTGTTTTATATTGATAATTTTTTTTATTTATATACGAGCACAGTTACTTATAATCTAAATACGATCAATCTTAATTTATATCATGGATTTAATTAATTTAGAAATTTTTGACCAAACACATATTGTGAAAAACAAATATTGTTGATTTTTCAGATATATTAATCCAGCCATAAGTTAGTTGTAGGTGTCTATGAACAACCAAATCCTACCTGTTCCAGTTCTTGGTTCCAGTTGGTGACTTGGTGTTTAACAGAAATATAGTAGCTAGACAAAAATTATGGTGTAATTAAGCTGCTAGCTAGCATTGTTTTTGTTTTTATAAATATATAAATAATTGGAAATGTTTACAAAGTATATTTATAAATGTGCAAGTATATATACACCTAAATAGGCCTAAAATATATCATAAATATATGCCTAAACCATTCCATCAACGCACATAGAGTCCATTTATTCTATCTGTTTCTATATATGTACCATGCAATTAATCAATTTCCCATTTCAACCAAACAATTTTTTAGACATAGATATCTATTTTAATTTTTTACTCATACTAACTAGCATTCTTCTTCTTATTTTATTTTTGGTTATCTCATATTATCATAATATAATTAACATAGAAGATTAAAATTTATACCTGTATATTAAGTAGAGTGACGTGTTTCAAAAATTGTGAGCGTAGGTTGCGACTTGATGAACCAACAACATATCGGGGTTTGACTTTATTGCTTCTAAATGCTAAATTCTACATACTAATTAAAGTTAAACTACATAAATAATTGACTTTTGAAATATAATACATGGCCCTAAAACTAGTTTTAAGCTAAGATCGATAGAACTAAAAGTTAATTAAGGACGAGTTTAACTACATAGGAGTATTTCACTTGTACAGAAAACTTTTCTATAACAAAGTAGAAAGTTAAAAAATCTGTTTAAATTCGAGTTTTCTAAAATTTTGTAAGAAGAAAATTTTTTCTATTTTACTTTTGTAACTAAAAATTTAAAAACTAATTTTTGTATATTGTTCTTCAAATTTCCGTATCTATATTTTCTCAAAATATGAAATCTCCAATTAATCACATTTGAAAGCGTTTTTTTTTTATTATTTTCATTGCTTTCTAAATAATTAAAATCCTCTTCATATTCATGAAAAACGAAAAAATAAAAGAGATAAATTTTTCCATAGCTAAACATGCCTTAACTATCCTATGGATGTTACCTAAATCCACTGAAAAATATGAACACGTAGAAAATGTCTAAGACATTATATGAATTTGTTTTGTTACTCTTTATTTAACCCATAGTTTTAGATACCTTTGGTCGTATTAATTTGACGTAGAACAAATCCTTTGAACAATAATAATAGACATGCTTTTAGCTGTTGCGTTTAATCAAATTGTACCTTTTGAAGCCCAAAAGAGACCATTATATTTAAACCACGGTCCAATAATAAATATGCAATGTAATTTACATTTACATTTATTATAATACAATCTTTGTTGATAAAATATGGTTCTTAAGGGTTGTACATCAAATATAAGCAGTGGACAAATTTACTCATGTTTATAACACAACTACCTTTTTCATTTTGGCTTAAACTATTTACCAAAATATAAGTTTTTAATTTATTTAAAGAAAATAAGTTGAAATTGTCAGCTTAGGGCCCTAGGGGGCTATAGTGATATTAAAGGCCCAATCACCAGGTAGAACTTGTTAGTTGAGAGGCAAAAATAACTTACTTTTGAGTAATGTTTTTAAAACCGAAACCGGATCGGATCGGTGAGGGTCCGGTTTCGGTCGAACCGGTCGAACCGGTCCGGGTCAACCGCCTCAAAACGCAATTATTAAAAAAAATCAAAAACCGGCCCAACCGGTCCGGTTTCCGATCGAACCGTCCGGGTTTGACCGAACTGGGCGGTTCGTTGACTGGTCAACTATTGGTCAAAACCGGTTTTACCCCCCTCGGAAACCTCAAAATTCCCGATCGAACCGGTCGGACCGGCTGGTTCGAACCGGTTTTCAAAACATTGCTTTTGAGGGGGTAAAATATAAATATATTATCAACGAGTAAGGTTTAAATTAGTACATCAATTTTGGATGAAAATGTAAGAACCAACCATAATACGATACGTGTCATAATATTCATTTTTCTCACGTTTTTTAAACGTACATATCTCTCAAACGGTAAGTCAAAAAATCATAAAAAATGCACCATAAAAATCAGCGTTTTATTCTCTTTGATTAGAGATGTGACAAAGTATACTTTCAATGAACTTTTTTTCTTCGTTTTTCGGTGGGTTTTGAAGACAACTAACACATGTGTTACCGGTAAGTAACACATGTGTAACCGGCTACTAACACATGTGTCACCGAAAACTAACTCATGTGTTACCGGAAAACTAACACATGTGTTACCGGAAACTAACACATGTGTTACGCGCGAGTAACACATGTGATACGAGCGAGAGCGAGTAACACATGTGTAACTAATTTTGTACAATTTGTAAAACCTAAAAAAAGTCGTTGAAAGTATGCCTTGTGAGATGACAAATTGAAGAGAAAAAAATGCTGATTTTTATGATGTAATTTTTATAATTTTTCGACTTACCATTTGTGAAATATTTGATTTTTAAAAATGTGGGAGAAAATGAATTTTGTGACACGTGACGCATTCTGGTTGGTTCCTCCATTCTCACTTAAAGTTGTCATACTCATTTGAATCACCCATCACTATCATCAATACCTATCATAATATTTTTTTACAGAATTTGTTTATTTTTTTTGGGAGCGACTGAGCCCGCTACCCCATTCTAATTCCACCCCTGCGCTAATATGTAATCCGGTTAAATTAATTATGTGTATAAACAATGTAATAATAATATATCTTATTGAAAGAAAAATAAAATGTAATAGTGACAGTATCATTGTTTGAATCTGTAACTGATTAATATGAAAGATAAAATCAAACAAACATAGAAAATTCAATTGAAAAATCCTGTATTTCTGTTTGAAGCCTATATTACAAAAATGCTATCAAGATCAAAAGTTGATCACGTATAGGTAAACTATGATACAATTGGAAAAAGAAAACCAAAGATGCTAAAGAATTTTCGAATCAAACAGAAGCTGTTTGAATGCCATCTAAATCGTCACTAGTTGTACCACCACTGGTCAAGTATTCGTATAAATTAACTCTGGTTTTAACAAAAGAATCAGACGAAAGCTTCAATATCACAGTCTTCTCTAATCATGCCATCAACAATGCCAGATTTTGGAATGCAATCTGAGTTCTTATCAGGGGTTGTTTCTTGATCAATCACTTCAATCTCATTGTTTCCTGAGTCTGACATACTAGAATCCTTGCTTTTACCCCATATGATTAAGTATAGTCCGAGAACAATGACTAATGCTCCGACAATCCTGAATCAAAATATAATTCCAGTCATACAAAAATGGAACTTTTCGAAAAGGGTCTTGTACTGGTATATGGGTCAATTTGGATATCTCTTACAGGTAATTTAAGTAGTGTGCTCATAATGGATAAAACCTCTTAGATCTTACAGTTGGAGAAAATAGATTTTATGTAATAATATAACTTCTTATGATTAGATATGTAGTATGTTTAATTGGTTATACAACTAAAGAAGAAACTGACAAAAAAAGGTAGTGGGCCAACCCGACTCGACTAAAATTAGAAAAACTTCACCAGTTTTGAATTTTGTCGCATTACCCAACCCAACTGACCCATCTTTAGTGTCACCTTAAGGTTAACTATAAGTACCTTCCCAAGTTCATTCGTTCGCCAAGAGTAAATGAGCTCACAATCACAACGATCACCATCCCAAGAGGATTGAAGGCTGTCACGAAAAAAGGACCTTTTTCCTTCATTACTAGACCTGATACATAGTAGCTAGCCCCTGATCGAACTATTCCCTGTGTTGAACCAGAAAACAAGTGCCCAACGTAAATACAGTACAATAAACAGAATATAGAAGCAAACAATAAATTAAAATTATCCCATTCTTACACTATATAACGTGGCAAATAGTTTGTTGTCCCATTTTATAGACCAGATTCCGGCTTTGCCCCTTTCAATAAGAAGAGTCATTGCAGTGCCTTGCAAAGCACCCATCATACAGATGAGGGTTGTAAGAGACAATTGAGCAGGATATTTCTTCAATGTGACAGCCTACAAAAAAGAAACAGAACTTGTATTTTTTGTACGTACAATGGTGCATCATATATTTGTATCCACTTTGCAAATGAAGTGCGTCCCCAACTCTACTTTTTTTGTAGTTGTGGCAGTGTGGCACAATGTTATTGAGAACATTGAGTTGTAGAGGTAGCAATTTTGACCCATTTACTAGTAAATCATATATGTTTACCAAACAGTCAAAACTAACAAAGTGTACGCTTGATAGATACAACCTCCCATATAAAAATCAAAGCAACTTTGTAACAACATCAGCCTGGCCCCAAGCTATGTTTCATCCCGTACCTAATTACACGTTTGATCCATTATCGAACCCACCTGACCCATCCATTTTGCTACCTCTAGAAGGCTGGATACAGATTTACCTGTAGGATGTAAAAGCTAGCCCAACAAAAACAGCCAGCAGTTATCATTATTGCACCCTTGAGATGGTGGTCTTGAGAGACTGTAGCAGTTGTTGGAGGGTGGTGCACCCTGCTCACATTAGTCCATGGCAATGGGATTGGTGGTCCATTGATAAGGGTCATTACCATGGCACCACCTACTGTCACAAGGGTTCCTATGATCTTGGCTTGGCTATGCAATCTTTTTATGTTTACCTTCTCGAGCCTACCAAAATCACATGCATATGAATATATCTAAGTGCACATAAAGCTAGTTTGAATTATACATTAATTTACCAAGTCGTGGTGTACCTGAATATCCACGCCATGAAAAACGTCAAGGCAGGGAGAATGTTACACATTGCTATGGCGAATGTCGCGGTGGTATATTTCATTCCCGTATAATACAGTATTTGGTCCAAAACAGGCCTAAATTCTCACAAAACAAATTTGTTAGCAACACATACAAACTTAATGAGAATACACAAAATCAAATTGTAATGTCATTAGGCCCTGATGCATACTCTAATTGTGCAAGCAACATTATCTTCAAGAACACATACAATGTCATCTCGGGCCGCAGTTTCCTGCCATATTAAAAAATATAATTAGCATGATCACATTAAACATTTCTATATAAATGAAAATCGCATTATAAAGTAACAAGCTTAAGTCTGATTTCTGTTTTGTTCAATCAACTTTATTATCACTCACAAAAAGATCAAACTTTAAATTATTCAAACTTTTTTAGAAGTTAGTTACTTTTTGAGAGTGAAAACAATGTATCTGACCAAAGCAACAATTTAGCACATTATTATAATGAGTTTTGACCTTTCAAAATACAGAGCAAAAGGCCCAAAAACAACTACTGCAGCCACATTTCGATAAACAGAAAATGTGCAAGGATTCAAGCCTTTGTTTAAAGCTGACTTTACTATAACCCCATTAAAAGCATATCCCAGTTGAAGGAAAAGCACCCCGAGGTACGGCTTCCCTTGATCGGCATAACAAGACCACCGATCCCCGGATATTTCCTTCATCTACCCTTGATGTATCTCTTGACTGAGAGAGTGTCACATATTCGGTTTAAATATGCAACTACATACGTGTTATAAATACATTGCATATAGAGTTACTGTAATGTCCTCCATTAAAGCATGTCTTAAGAAGTTCAAGAAGTGCACTACATACATTGTCTCCACCTTTTATGTTACTTTTATGTTACGAAATAGCAAAGCGAAACAATTTCTTTTTCTTATCCCGACAAACCATAAATTAAGTTGTCTGTACTAAAAAAATCTGTTAATTTTGTTATCAGTCTATTCAGTTCATTCTTAAACATGTTATGTGAAGTATGATGAAATCTAGAAACATAAGTTTCTTTCTATGGTATGACACATGGTAGTATTCTATAACAACACTACTTCTATAAATATGTACTATTACGTATCTTATAGCTAAAAATATGGCAGGGATATATCGTGTATCTTTATAACAACTACATAAAAAATCATGTGATCATATCGTGTGTGGAATGACAAACCCAGCAAAAGTTGAAAGCTGTTTTACTAGAGACACATTTAAACTTGTTGAAACATTTTTTTTGCCTTGGCTGTTGATTGTTAATAACATTTCTTGTCTCGTCAAAATTACATTCGTTATTAGCATGTTTGAAGGTGTGTGGATATGCGATTAGATTAGTCATTGCAGCTTGAAGTCATAGTAATTAGTTTATACTGTTTGGGTATTAGTGACCGTGTTTGGGAATTAACGCAATTGTAATATCATCTACTCGTCTTTAGTTTTAGAGAACTCGATATTTGTTTACAATATTTTCACATTATCTGAGTGAAGATTATTTGGGTCGAGGAGTGAACAAGAATTGCTTTATTGAATTTATTCGAGATTGATAATATTAGGGAATTGATAATGACGGACCCGAAAGCTATCAATAAGAGAAATATAATGTATTTATTAAACTTTGAATTTCCTCATTTATATAAAATTATTATTAATACACTTATATTGTTGTATTTAATTAACTGAAACATTTAATTTATTATAATGTATTAATTGAAATCTTTGTTTATAAAGAAATCTTTATATAGAATATTTAATAAATGAATTAGATTTTTCTCATATAGTTGTCATTATCATTTCTCATATCAACAAGACATTTTGATGAGCATACATGAGTTTGTTGAGAGATACCGATGCAAGAGTGTACATAAGTGCAACTGTCTTCAATAAGTTGTGACCAGAAACGTTTGAGACTTTTGTTTTATAAGTAAAAAAGCAGCCCCATTTGGTAGGGAATTTCTTTAACCATAAGGAAAGACGATTGCAAAATCTATATTGTCACGGCGATGCTATTATCCGACACTATAACAATATCACGTATGATCGAAAAGCCTGATTGCACCTGCCATATTACATGACGTAATTTTAGATGGAAAATGATAGGATCACACAAAACAATAACAAACTTACAAAATGAAGTGTATCAATGATGTTAGGAGACATTACTAAGAGAGAGAAACACATCAACAATTTGATTGGTTGATGCATCTTGACACATCTATGAATAATTTTTTGTAAAACTTTTGTGGATGTAATATTCCTCATTTCAAATTATTTAGAGACAATATTTTTACGCGTACTAAAAGTGAAAATTCAGAACTAATAAGCTATATGACCCATGTTGCTGCTATGACGCAATCGTGTAAAATTTGTATTTTTTATGAGTATAAAAGATTATCTAATTTCCGCCATGTTTGGTATTTTAAATTGAGTTTCAATATGTGAATTCAATGGTTGACCAAAAAGCTACAGATGGTGGATTCATATAACATCTTCATTAACAATTTAACATGTAAAATATAAGTATCGATCATATAATAAACTAATAATAAGGTGAATATATTGTAGCACACTTGGTGTTCAAAACTCAAGTACAGATATACAAGTTACATACAGTAGTTCTGAAGGTTTTGTAAACCTACATCAATGAAAGATGATAAGTTCTCGCATTATGTCATACCATAATGCCACACCATTAAATTGGAACTTTGGAAGTTAAACGTGCAGCACATATTTACCCTTAATGGAATATATGGATATGGTTATACATGTAAAAAAGATGATTTTTTTGTTATTCCTAGAGAGATATTGTATATATCCATTACAAAGTTCAGAACATAAATATACCATTGAGACATTACAAAACTGCAAGAATCAACTCAAGCACTTTGGGTTATCACTAAAAGAGGCCAAAGCATCGAACCACTTGAGCAAAGACCCACACCTACCTCTATGTTTGTTTGATTAATATTATGGAGACAAGAAAACAAGCATGAGAAAAATCCCATGTAGAATCCAACACAAGTGCTGTGTGCATCATGTCCTAATTAAAATAAGGTGCATTGAAAGAGAATTCAAAAAGTAAAAGTTCAAAGTATATGCTTGGGAAGATCCTCTTCTTACCCACCTCCCACCTCACTTCAAAAGCCACAAACAAAACCCAACTATCTAAGCTTCCATCCCTCTTTACGTTTCCATAATATACACACTCTCTCTCCTGTTTCTCTCTGTACCATGGGCACACAAGCAGTGGTAGAAGGTGGCGGCAACGAAGATGAAGGCGATAATGATGAGATCTAGTGTTATAGTGGCAGTCATAATGGTTTTTAAATACCATTAGGGCAACTTAGACCTTTGGCAAAGTGTGTTAATACTGCTTCAACAAAAAAAATTCCATGTAAGATGACTTTTCTAGAGGAAATGTGGTAATTTCACTTTTTTTCCCTTCTAAATGCACCCTCTTTATCACTGGTTGTCATAAAACTCAGGCTGGAGAGATTCGTATGGTTTTTGCTATAATAAAGCTATTATTTGCCAATATTTATATGTATTTTGACCTTGTTATAATCTTCTTTATATATAGCTTAATTATTGCTATTGATGCATTATGGTAATTCCGACTAATGATACGTTTATTCTTCGCTGTTACTATGGGCCTTATGCCCATCAGCTATAACTCCTGTAAATCTAACAAGCCCTATATAAACTAAGGGTGGTATTGGCTTTTCTCAGCCATTTATTGTTTCATAATGGCAAGAAACGTCATTAAGCTATAACTTTTAGTACATAAATCATATATGCCAATAATTAATTATGATCACAGATAACTTTCATGCTTGATCTATCATAAACTTGGGAAAGGATTCATCAGTATGTAACTAAAAGTGGCATAGGATAAGATTTGAACAAAGTAACTGACATAAATTAATGTAAGAATATCATATACCACACTTATCCTATTAAAAACACCGACAGCCTATGCTACATTTATCCAGCAAAGAAAATCGCTTTTAGATAGCCAATTATAGTATAAACATGCAAAAATGTTGTTTCCTACTTGCACGATGGACACGTGCGGTAAGTTCACCGACAAGTGGATAACGATCATTATAAAAAACATTATTTAGAAAATCGAAGGAGTTTATTATACAAACCTATTTACGTAGATGATAGTAATCCAGCAGTCCATTCCACGATATCTTTAATCCCAATGATAGAACTTGCATATCCTACGTCCCACTATGCCGGTCTCCACATTCAAGTATTAACATATAAAAAACTAGAGATGGAACACATACTATAAAATTTGAGCTACAAACCATGTTTCTGCTGCTTCTGCATATACCAGGACCCGGCCGAATTGGGTATTGTTATTGTTGTTATCATTGTTGTAACCCATGTTTCTGCATGTAATCAAAAGACTTGATCATCGTCACTCATTTTCAAAGAAAGCCAGATAGTGACTTGCTATTTTCCCAGCTCCTCTGCAATGGACAAGATCGTATATGAGCAACAAAAACAGCACGCTTTGTAAAAAGGCAAAGAATTACACCTTAGCCACCTATAAATTCTCCTACTTGTCTCAAGTGAGACTTTAATGCAGAACCTCTTGGTTGTAGAGCAAAGGCCCTTTGGTAACATAATGTTCTCGATATTTTAAGTGGATCTCTACATAGAACGATATCAAATTTTTATAACATAGTGAAACGTCATATCAACCGTAAATCCAAAATATCGTCTGTATTAGAACTGAGGAACTCACATAAACTACTTTCCCCAATTTTTTGTCAAATATAATTCAAAGTCGTTCACAGATTGCCATCCGCATTCAGCAATAATACAAGTGCATGTTGTAAAGCTTGCTTTAAATTACTGTTTCATATATGATTCTAGAGAATAGATTGGTGAATAAAGTTCATTGCGCAATTCATAAAGCACGCCTTTAAAAGTGTTTCATAAACGATTCCTGTGAGAAGCGTTGTGCAATAACTCATGAAAATCATTAATATCAATGTCAAATCATGCTTTTATATAAATTAAAATAGAAAAAAATGTGGCTCTATGTGCGCCATGATCACGAGACTATGAAACACCTGATTACATAAAGTCGATTACATTGATCTTCCATCATTTTGACCTAAATACACTTAAATCGTTAGATCAATCAGACAATCAGCATTACGGTTCATATTTTCCCAAATTATATGACATTTTAGTAACGAAACAACAATCGCAATACGGCAGCAACAGATTTACGGTCTACACAATAATAATAACCCTAACTTCGGTAATTAAGATATATCTGTCAGATTTATCGATTTTCTAGAAATTTAAGGATAAAAGCACTACGGTTGTAAATATGTATTGCACGATTATTCTATTAATTCGAGAAAACAGTGATCATCATGCATGTCATAACTGAGGAAGGAGAAGAATTAGAAACTCAACTGGACACGTAGGTCACCGAGGGCGTCCCGCGGCAGTGACGATCTTCCGGCGAAGGGCGTGGCGGGAATCGCTTAGGTGTCCTCTAAATACTGGTCAGCGCCTAACTTAAATTGGGCCGTAATTGGGCTTATTAGAAGCTGAACCCATTGGCTCAAAATTCCGATATACCAACTTAGCGACTTGTAACGGGACAGATGGAATAGAAAGAGGTGATGTGAGGAGTGTTTGTTTGAAGGGTTTATCCTTTAGGTTCGACTGATAATTTTTGACACGGCTCGAAACCTGACTCGAAAATGAGCTGATTTTTTAACTCGCGAACCCGTCACCCTAAAACCCACAAACCTGCTATTTCTTGGGCCGAGTTTGAGTCATCTGAAGATTTTTGAGTTGACCCTAAAACCCGAATATATATCAAATGTAATTAAAAATGTAAATGTTTTTTTTTTAATTTAATAGATATTGTGTAATGATGTTTTAAAATTAAATTTGAATTAAATACAACATAGTATGATCTTTCTAAAAGTTTATAAACATTTTTATGATTAGTATGAATTATTATAAACTTAAAAATTGACTCATGTGACTCATTTTATCTAAAATTAACCTAAACCGACCCGGAAGTCTGTTATAGTTAGATAAACGGGTTATTAGGGTCAGGTCTATATTAACACGTTTTGTGTTGGTTGAAATTCTCAACTCGATTAATAAATCAGGTTAAATTTGAATCGATTAGTTCGTATCCGCCAACCCAATCACATGAGCAGGTCAACTCAACTCAATTTGAATTGTGAACCCCTACTAACCTATTTCAAGTTAAAAGATATAATTCGTTAAAATTGCCGTTCACATAAATGATAAATCCAACAGCTGAAAAAAATATTAAAAATTAAAAATAACGACAAGATAAGATTGTGGAAATACTCACGCTTGGCCTGCATGCATGAGAAAGTTAACCAATAGGCAATAGTTAGTTAGATCACTAAACAGGTCATCCCATTGAACATTATCTATGAAAAATACTATTATCATTATCACGAGCTCAATACACTCTGACTTTTTCGTTGGACTTCTTTTTGTAGCATTCATTGATTATTAATATCTAGTCAAAGTAAAAATTACGTCTACTTTATTTACTTTTTTAATCTACAATGTCCCAAAAGTTTGCTTCATTCCACGTGTCAAGCTATTGTGCCTATTAAGGTTTCATCTAAACTATACTTAGTTGTGTGTTGTTTTTTAAATATAGAAAGAAAGAAAAAAGTTTAGTGTACGAGAATGAACTTAACTTTAGTATGATGTTTATAATATGTACTTAATTTTTTTTAGTCTATTGTATGTATCCAGTGACTAACTTGATAACGTGTCAAATGTATAATTTACCACGTCATTGACATACCATCAAAAATGAGTGTCACGTCAGACGGATACACACAATAGACCAACGTTAAAAGGTTGATATATACAATAGGCCAAAATGAAGTTGGATATACACTATACATATCAGACTAAAGTTAAGTGCATTTTCCCACGCTAATCTAAAAAATGTAGTGTTCGTTTTCTATGAAGAGAATACAAAGTCAAACGGAATCTCTATTGATGGGTCAAATATAATAGTCAAAGGAGTCAAACACATCTATACTTTGGGCAGTGACAAGCCACAAAATAACATGCAGGATAGACAAAAATCACCTTTTTGGGTCAAAGCCAGCCACATATATACATCCTTTCAGCATTTTCCTTCTATTAAATTTCGATTTTGTTAACGAGAACCTTTTATAGTACTGTCATTAAATTAATCGGTAAGCATAAATGATTATACATTAACCGTCTATTATGAGGCCACAAAGTTTTTTATGCTTTCAAGTACAAGTGTCTTTGCAGTATATATGCATCATAGTTTTAATAATGACAATTCATAAGATTGTCGTTATCATTTTTCTTAAGTATTATACTCATATACTCCGTATACATTAGCTAATCAACCTGCTTAACAAAATATTCCACAGGAAGAAAAACATCAACTTCACATTATTTTATTTTTCATCTATATATAATTTTTCCTGTTATAAAATATAATAATAATAATAAATGGTCTAAAATAATCAAAGAGGACGGTTTCCATGGTTATTATAAATGCACAAGTTTATTAAACAAGTCAACCTGGATTAAACTAACACCTTGACTGTGGCAGCCGCCCTGGATACAAGCATAAATGGCCATTCAACCCCCTTAATTCCATCCAAAATCCAAGTCTTCATATTTAGTGGTACAACTCTTACTTCTGCATAGATTCATTTTTGTATCTTCTTTCGTCACATAATGAAAACTTTTGACCGTTTTATACGAAAAGAAAACAAAAGACGATACAGTTATAAACATCGCTTACACGAGTTGTCTCCTTCATAAGAGCATAATCGTGCTTCACGTATATTAATGTGTACCTTAATGCTCCTTTTGCAGGCTAACAATCAGTCAAGAGCAGCATTGTTAGCAAAATTAGATCGGGAATGAGCTACCGCATCCTACCATTGTTTTCATCTCAACTATATAACTTTGGTTAGTGCATGTTTCATATCATTTACTTGAGTTGCTTCAAATAGTCGAGACTAGCTCAAAGTAATTTCGACTTAACTATCATAAGCTTTAAAATTATTAAATGTCCAGGAAGCATGAATAATGAAGCATCCTCCTCGTCCACCTTCCCTGAGGGACTTGCAGATATACTAGACGACGATAAAGTGTAAGTAAATAAACTACTTCATCCATTTCAAAGTAACTGTTCATCAGATAAAAAAACATTTAAAAAGTGTGCAGTCAGAGCAGTTTTTAGTTAGCTAATGCATTTTGATTTTCCTTTAATCATTTAGTGTGTGTGTGTGTATAGAGGTACAGTTAATCACATGTGTATCTTCTTCATGTACAACACTAGACTCGTATTCATAAACATACTCATAACAATGTATGTAATTCACAGAACTTTCTATAGCAACAACTTCCGACTCGACCCAGAAGTGCATAACTACTATCAGCAGCCTGAGCATAGACTCGTTCATAATGTTCCTATTCAGCACCCCTTTATGATCGACTACCAATCTGCAGTCGTAGACAATAATCATAGTCCTGTTTTACATCAACCATTATCTCCCATAATGCAACTTTCAGATTGGAGGTGTCAGCAGGTTTGTTTATATATTTGGTAATTTAAATTTTATGGTTGTATGTTACAGAACAAAAAGTATCATTCTTGTAACCTTTTTAATGATCTAGAGTTATCACCCAATGGAGAATCCTAAGAAGCGTATGAATGATGTTCCCGATCAAAAGGTTTTGAATAAGAAAATTGCACATCCGGAACAAATACAACATAACAGATGTGCAAGAGAACAGGTATGAGTAATTAAATAGTAATTGGGTCCCTCGTTTATAGAACGGTTCATTTTATGGACATTTTAACTACCACTTATGAATGAAATTAAAAAATTATGATATGTGATACAGGTGCCTATGAGAAGAAGCCAAAAGCTAGCTGACAAGATTACAGCTCTCCAAAAGCTCGTCTCTCCTTACGGAAAGGTTCTATTCTTTTCGTCCATTTTCTTTATTTATTCTGGATTCTATTCTTGTGAACCGAAGATAAAAGTATGATAAATAATGCGGTTTTGAGTGAAAGATGCAAACAAATCTTACATCTTAAATGGTGCCCGATGCAGACAGACACAGCTTCAGTGCTTCAAGAAGCTCATATCTCAATCAATCTCCTTCATGACCAAATTCAGGTATATTTCATTTCCTTAAAACTAACTCATAACCATGATAGTAAGATAGTTGACTATTGATGTAAATAGGAATTCTGTTATGTCAACAGAAGTTGCTGCAAGATACAAAGAACAATGAGGAGGTGGAATCAGGCTTACGCAATAGAGGCTTATGTTTGGTTCCTATATCAAGTGTTGATCAGGTCAATAGCATATGTCGCATGAAGCAGAATTTTACGACAAGAAACTTCTAAGCGACTAGTGATTGTGGTCTAATATAATCAAACTAACCATATAAGCCACCTGCTAGAATCACTCCTTATCAACTATAGCACGAAAGAGACAATAGTACTTGTATAGCCATGTTATTTCCAGATATTGTCTGCTGTAAGAGTTACAAAACAAGTAGTTCATAACTTCAATCATATTATCAAAATCTCTAAAACTTGTAACTTTGGGTAAATGACCAAATATGCAGCCTATGACAGAGCTCATCCATGAAATTAATTATGAGTAACCTTTTCTTCATGAATCGTTTGACACATTAACTTATGTAAAATATTTATTATCATCTCCTTGTTTATATGTTTCAATCATATGTTAATACATATCTTTAGGTATATGTATCCTCCATGCTAATCCTTTTTCTGTATTACTTTTAATCATCCAAAATCCTCTATTTTGAATCGATTGTTATGTTTAGAAAACAACTTAAAAATATGATTGATACACATACGTATATGATAAATATATAAATCACGTGTCAAACATCGAGTGAAATAATCTTAAACTTAATATTCCTACCAAACGGATAAAATTATGTTGAGATTAAAAATAAAAATGCACTAACCTTGAAAGTACATACATAAAAAAACCCGGTTCGTCAGTTTGATATTGCCGCATATGTTTTAAGTACATGACACCTTTTTAAAATTAAAACCTTTTTAAACCAATACAAGCATTCATGTTTACAGATCATCAACCTCCATGAAACTCACATCAGAAAGATGAAGCGAATCAATCTATTCAATCATCATAACTTACTTCCAAAACACCTTAATTCCATCCCCAAAACCTTTCATAATTTCCCTTCACAAATTATCGCAAACAATCACCACCATTTAATCAGCTTCATCTCCACAGCTAAAACCCTAAACCACCTTCTTCAAATCCACACCCAATTAATAATCACAGGCTTCGCACACAACATTTATACAAACACCCACCTGATACAATCATACTCATTGTTCAAAAAAATCAATCTTTCTCGATTAGTATTTAATTCAACATTATATCCAAATGTTATATTATGTAATACAATGATTAAAGCACATATAAGATCAAAACAATATCAAGAAGCAATAATTATATACAATAAAATGGTAAATAGTGATGATTTTACAGTTCAGCCTGATAAGTATACTTATACATTTGTACTTAAAGCTTGTACTTTGCTGTTGGATATTGAAAAGGGTATATTGATTCATGAAGAGATTGTTAAGAATAGGTTGGAATGTGATGTTTACATTGGCACTGGACTTGTTGATATGTATTGTAAGTGTGGGCAGTTGGGTAGTGCACGTGAAGTGTTTGATAAAATGCCTGAGAGAGACTTAGCAGTGTGGAATGTGATGGTAGCTGGATATTCGCAAAGTTCCAATTTTGGTCAGGCAGTTGATGTTTTTCGGAGTATGCAGTTTGATGGTGGGGTCGTGCCTAATAGTGTCAGTTTGCTAAATTTGTTTCCAGCGGTTTGTAAGTTATCAAGTGTTAGATTGTGCAAGTGTGTTCATGGTTATGTAGTTAGGAGACATTTTTCTAATAATGTTGTGAACGGATTGATTGATGTGTACTCCAAATGTGAAAGAACGGATATCGCTTATCGGGTATTTGAACTGATGCAAAAACCAGATGATGTTTCATGGGGTACACTAATGGCTGGATTTTCGCTCAATGGGTGTCACTACGAAGTCTTGGAATTATTTGATCGGATGATGAACAATCGTCTAAATGTAAATATTGTATCAGTTGTTAGCGCTTTATCTGCCTCTGGTGAAATAAAAGACTTAGAAAAAGGAAAAGTGATTCATGAATGTGTGAAGAAAAACAAGTTCGATTCTGATATTCGCGTGTCTACTCCTCTTATAACAATGTATGCAAAATGCGGTGAGTTTGAAAAAGCTCGAGATTTATTTCATAATCTTTCTGGAAAAGATATGGTAGCTTGGTCTGCAGTTATTGCGGCTTTTGCACAATCCAGTTATCACGAAGAAGCGATTTCTTTATTTCGTGATATGCAGTATGCAGGATTTGAACCAAGTATGGTAACAATAGTTGGTGTTCTTCCAGCGTGTGCAGAGTTATGCTGTGAGAAACTAGGAAAGAGTTTACATTGTTATTCGATTAAAAATGGAATTAATTCTGATATGTCAATAGAAACTTCACTTGTTGCCATGTATGCTAAATGTGATGATTTTAATTCAGCAGTGAGTATTTTTGAGCGAATGTGTAATAAAGAAGTTGTGGCGTGGAATGCTTTAATCAATCGGTATGCTCAGATTGGTGAGGCTAATCTTGCGATGGATATGTTTTGTAGATTACGGTCGACAGATGTGCACCCTGACTCTGGAACCATTGTGGGCGTGGTTTCATCATCGGCTCATTTAGCTGATTTTAACATTGGAACCAGTGTTCATGGGCTAGTTATGAAAGATGGGTTTGATTCAGATTGTCATGTGAACAATGCTCTTATTGATATGTATGCGAAAACTGGAAGCCTTGCTTCTGCTGAACTTTTGTTCGGTTTAACCGAACGTAAAGATCAAGTACTATGGAATGTGATGATTGGAGCATATATGCGAAATGGGTACGCTCAAGAATCTGTTTTTATGTTTCACCAAATGAAATCTGAAGGTTATCAACCTGGTATAGTCACATTTGTGAGTGTACTTCCTGCAGTCGCTTATCTAGCTGACGTAAAAGAAGGTACATCTTTGCACACTTTGATTATCTGCACTGGGTTGCTTTCTCATACCACTATTGGGAACGGGCTTATCGACATGTATTCAAAATGTGGGCGTGTTGATTATGCCAAGGCTGTTTTTGATGACATCAAGGATAAAGATACAGTTTCTTGGAACATAATGCTGGCTGCATACGCGTTAAATGGGCGTGTGAGTTGTGCATTTGAGTTTTTTACACTAATGCAAGATAATGCTGTCGAAATCGACTCTGTGTCGTTTTTGAGCTTGTTGTCTGCTTGTAGACACGCGGGCCTGGTTAGAGAGGGCAAGGATGTGTTTAACTTGATGAAAGAAAAACACTGTATTAAGCCAAAGTTGGAACACTATGCTTGTATGGTGGATTTGTTAGGAAGAGCGGGTTTGTTCAATGAAACTTTAACGTTAATCGAGTCGATGCCAATGGTACCAGATGCTGGAGTTTGGGGTGGTTTATTGGGTGCATGCCAAATGCATTGCAATGTTAAGGTAGCAGAATTTGCAGCGGATAATCTTGTGAAGTTAGAACCAGGAAATCAAGCTCATTATGTGGTTTTATCGAGTATTTATGCAGAATTGGGCCAATGGGCTGATGCAAGACGTGTGAGGATGAAAATGATCGGTATGGGAGTTAAGAAAACTCCGGGGTGTAGTTGGGTCAGTGAAAAAGGAGATCTATTGATGTCCGAGGGATGATAGAACAAGTATACTAATGGTGTAAAATGTAAATTTCGACATAAATATTTGTAAATGATGACTTTGAAATCTGGTATTTATTTAAGAGTTTAGGGTCTCTTGTTAACGAAGTACACAGAAGTAATTGTAAGTCTAAAAAATAAAAATAATTGTAAAAAGGGCCCAACCGGGTTCGAACCGGTGACCTCTTGATCTGCAGTCAAATGCTCTACCACTGAGCTATGGACCCTAATTTATTACTAGTATATATTAACAAGTCGAAATGATAAACTAATACTAGTAATCAACAGAAACATTATACTACAATTTTGATTACGGTGGAATCTCAAGATTTTTAGATGAGATACTACGTATGTCATTCGTAAATAAAACTGATGATCTATATATTTGAATCTAAAAATTGAATTATAAACTGGCCTCATCTATATGCATCAACTCATTTCATTATTGACACATCACACTTTTATCTAATTTTTCATAACACAATTTGACACATTACATATTCAAAATCATCACTCTCAATTTTAAAATTGATTGACTTAAACATATACTCGATCCATCCAAGTTAAAATGTATTAATTTTGACTATGTGCATAGTTCTAATAATTTCTATCGATTGGTCCGTCTCCACCAGATCAAGGTCAAATCTTTCTTATCTAATAAAAGGAAGTTTGATCCTGATGTCATAAAACTGACTTAGCACCTTCTTAAATAATATCCTTGCTGATGTGGACACTCTAGGAAGCAAGCTTTTTTCTCCTAATTTTGATTTTTTTAAAAATTATTTCACCTTAATATTTAAATTAAACCTGTTATCATATTTGATTTTATTGCCAATTCCAAGATACCCTAATTATTACTACGTATTATTAGCGCACGCTTCAAGTGTATTTTACACTCTTTTAATTTGATTGGCTCCTCTCACAAACCAATATCACGCCTCTTCTCTTTCTCCGTAGCACCGCCCAATACTCTGAATCAATTTATTCTGCAGACTTTTCTTACCCTCCTAGAATACGAATGATTCACTGCTCTTTAACATAAGAGGTCGTTGATTGTTTATTTACCTCATCAGTTATCTAAGCAATCTAAAATTCTACCCATCTTTCTCAGCATTTGGAGAACGAAGCTGATTGTGGAACCTAAAAAGATGAAGACGAATAGACGATGATGATACTGCTGATTTTGATTTCGGAAAACCCAATGTGAGTATACAATCGGATTTTGATATATAATCATTGTTCCTGAGGTTCAAGTGAAATAGCTTCTTAAAAAATTCAAGGTATGTCATTACCACAATTTTTTGTGAGTTATACATTTGGTTGTTCTAATCTTGGGTTTTACTTTTGGTTTTGGCATATGTAACCATGTTAATCCGATTAATCGTGTTTACGTCGCTGATTCATAGCTATTGTTGTAACTCAATCTTCTTCTTCTGTAAATCAATTTTTTCACAGGTAACTAACTAATCTTTTCGTCTTTGAATTTTGTGTATGAAAGATGCATGAAAGGTGTTTGATGAAATGTCTGATAGAAATAGATTTTTATGGTATGGTTTGTTTTACAGGTATGTCTCATCATTATTGTTGAATTTTCAGTGGTCAATGTTACTTTTGTTGTTGATTAGCTTACAAGATTACTCAAGATTACTCAAATTTTACTTTTATTGTTGATTAGCTTACAAGATTACTTAAGTTTGAGCATATGTGCAATAATGGTGGTTGCGCCAATAGAAGTTAGACCAAAGTTTGTTACCGCTTTACACATTTTCTTATATAAATGATGATGAATTTTCCATTACAAGTTACTGCATTCAGGCGGTTTCAGTTTGCTACAAGTCCAATGATGTTTTCAACTTTAAAAGATGGGAAAATAGTAAGAGGCCTTTATGGAGTACCAAATGATGGTCCTGTAATATTAGTTGAGTTTCAAGAAGTTTAACCAATGCATTTAAAATTTATGACTTCGATTTTGCTCTTGCATTTACCAGGGTGAAAAGTACAAGTTATTTTGGCCTAATCAACCTGAATTTGTAAGAGTGGCAGCAAAGTTTGTGGCTACTATCATACCATTGCTACAAACAGTGTGTTTAATCATCAGATAGTTGCTAGATAATATGCTCTCTACTTCTCTTTTGCTTGATTTTGTAAGCTCGATAATATCCCTAAATTGAGTAATTTTCTTTGTATGATTTGGCTTAAGTTTAAACCTCACCAGATTGCTGTTGGAGCCGCGTATCTTGCTGCAACATCATTAAATATGGATCTTACTTCATGTCATAATGTTTGGCAAGAGTTCTACACACCTCCATCTGTACTAAGGGTACGCAAATTTATTGCTTATCATCAGTATATCTTAGAGGGATAGGGGGAATTTTAATTTGTTTATGATATGTTTATCTGGGTTATATTGCACACTCACGAATTAAATGGGTTGCAATACCCCAGGAACATAAGTGGGTTGCAATAACCACTTCTACATCTCTGCTCACCTTGACTCTTGAGATTGATTGATGTTAATTTCTTATTGCAGATGTTGTCCAGCAGTTGGAGCTGTTTTAGATCATAACACAAAAGATGGTGACATTATGTCTTTGTTAGATAAATGGTGGCTTATATGTGTGCTTTTTTACATGGCTTTTTTACATGGCTTTTTTCCATTTTTCGGTTAGAGCCAGAGATTGACATGACTTTGTGTTCTCATGTTTGTAAATTTTGTTTGCTGTAAACGATTGTATATATCCATTCAAAAATCTAAATGTTTGAGGAAAACACTAATTTCCATGCAACTATTTGAATAAGTTTTATTAGTTTAATGTTCATATACATGTAATGCATAACTAATACGTGTGTATATATATATATATATATATATATATATATATATATATTCTATAATATGTATATAGTCATATATTGATCTTTCAAAAAAATTCTAAATAAAAACCCGTGTAATCACGGGTTATTGAATTAGTATGTCTATATGCCTAGCAAAGGAGATCATTTGTATTCATAACTCAAGTTCAATAATTCATAAATTTTTAAGATTTTACTTTAATTTTTAACTATCTTTTTATTGAGTGGTCTTTAACCCACATTTTTTGTCCCGTTTAACATATAATTGGATTATTTAATCGGATCTCTGAGACAAAATAAAGTGATGTTTTCTTGTTCTTGGATCTTTTATCTTTGTTTAAAATCGTTGGGTTTAGACAGTACTTCCGTGCCTCATAATCCTTTCAAAATGGTAGTAGCATACCCCTTTTACCAAAGGTTGATTCATGCGTGATACGATGTGAACTGAAAAAGGTTATCCAAAGCTTCAAGTTGTATATATACCTCTAGATTATTTGACTAACCCTGCTAATTATATTTTTTACCAATTAAATCACGTGATTATCCACTAAATTTATTTTGATTAGTTGTAAAATGAAAATAAACTTTAATTTACAACATCTCAAATATCATTATTTACATATCTTAAAGCTTCTTCAACGTATACACTAAACGTACATTTTTGCACTAATATAATACAAAAGTGTATAAAAGTCACTCAAGTGTTAACACTAAACACTACACTACCGTAGTGCAATGACAAATAGTGTTTAGTGCAACACTAATTAATATGATGTATTAATTATATATTTGCAATTAATATTTCTAAGATCATTAAATGTAATGTTTGCTATCTTATTTATAAAAAAACTTCATAATTTTATAACCTTTTCATTTATATTTTTGAGATTTTTAAATATAAGGATTGTCAATATATCTTTTATGATAATGTAATAGCGAGTATATAAATAAATTTAGTATTATATTGTTGAATTGAGTATATTAAATCAATTAAAGAGATTTAGTGCAACGTATTTAATCAACCTTTTTTATCGTAGGCTATTCTTAAAAGATTCTCTTTTTGCTACACTAAAAGTGTATATGTTGGATATGTTCTAAGTGGGATGGAGAGTATATATCTATAAAATTATCAGGAGTGATCCGTACACCACTAAAAATTATCCGTACACCACTGTTTTATGATGTTGTATATTGCAACACTGTAAAATACAGTTAGTGTTGTATTGACAGGGCCGTCTTCGAGCGTGGAAAAGGTGGTTAACAGCTCGGGACCTCAAATTTACAAGGGCTTCAAAATGTATGTGTTTGTGTATATGTATGTATGTGTATATATATATATATGTATGTATGTATATATAATGTTATTATTATATGCAAAATGAAAATATGCTCAAGTTATTCAAAGTTGATTGATACGCAACAAAAAAACAATAAGAAAAATATCTTATAGCTCGACATAGAGCCTCATTCAACAAGTATTCATGTTTTTGTCCAGGGCCTCAAGAAAATCCAGAGATGGCCCCGTGTATTGATAATTTATGGTGGTGTATTAAGAGCACTAACATCGCTTGAATCGTTTCATCGTCGGTTTAGTTCGTCCGTTTCGCACGTCTGAAATCCAACGATTCGTCCTTTTTTGTGTGTGTATAATATTAAAGGTAAATTTGTAAATATAAGATCCAAAAATTAAAGTGACGGAACAATAATAGCAATAATTTGTTATTTTTAGTCGGTTTTTGAAAAAACTAACATAACATGAGCCATGTTTTTAAAACCGGAAAGCGAATCAGACTGGAAAGGGTTTCGGTTACGGTCGGACCGGTCCGGCTGAACCGGCCCAAAACCGGCCAAAACTTGGTATTTAAAAAAATGGTCTAACCGGTATGGTTCCCGATTGAACCTTTCGATTTTGACCGAACTGCCCGGTTCATTGACCGAGTTGACTTCTTCCGCTGGCTCGGTTTTCCCTCAAAACCTGGTTCGACCGGTCCGACCGAACCGGTTTTAAAAACATTGGATATGAGTCGGTAGTCAGTTTTGGTCCCATCTAACATCAACTTAAAATTATTGATTTTTACTAAATGAAGCCCTAAGGGCTTTCATTAGCATGCATATTGTACTTGTATCTTAAATTAAAATTCATGGTCAACCTAAATTTAGAAAGAGAAAAAATGTTAGTTATTAGTTTAATACAAATCTTAAAGAATGTCTTAATAGATTAAGAAGAACCTAAGGGTGCGTTTAGTTGAAGAAAAATGGGGTGGTTTTTCGAAATTTTTTTCAAAGAAAAGTGAAAATTGAAAAACGCGTTCAAAATGGGTATTTTTCAGAAAAGTTTTTCAAGAAAATGGAAAAACCACTTTTCCATGTTATAACTAGGAAATGAAAAACAATGATTTCCACTTATCCACTTTTTTCCTTTATATTACTCCTTCCACTTTTCCAAAAATTTTCAAAACCTTTTAAACTTAACTAGTTTTTCCAAAATAGAAAATCAATAACATTTGAACATATTTTCCAAATTTTCAACACTTTTATAGGGAATGAAAACTCTTTTCATGTTTTAGAAAATTCAAGATGAAAAATTTATACTCCCTCCGTCCCAAAATAAGTGTCTCATGTCAAAATGCACACAATTTAAGGAAAGTCATTATCTACCAATAACATCTTATCTTTATCTACTAAAGTCTTTTCTGATAGCCTGAAAAGAAATCTGGACACTTATTTTGGGACATCATAAAATAGTAAGTGAGACATTTATTATAGGACGGAGGGAGTATCAACTAATCGCGCCCTAAGAGTTTTATTTAGAAAAATCCTAAATTATTAAGACCCTTTTTAACGTTACTACGTCCGGACAATCAGTGGGTGGGGCCATGTACACGCGTAATTTTACAGCCACAATGGCCAAAAGCGTACAGAGAAAAGATCCCCAACGTCAAAAGTAAATTCAATCGTGTCCCTACACGTGTCCCCCGAATCTCCCTTGAAATCCTCATATTTCCAAATTCCCCCCAAAATTCATCATTTCATCACCATCACCATAAACCCTAACATCAAAATTCTCTCATCTTTCGTACCTAAAAATGACGGAAGGTCTTGACATGTCGCTCGATGATATCATCAAGAACAACAAAAGGTCCGGCAGATCCGATACCAACACCAATGTCAGACCCGGTGGCCGTGGTCATGGCCGCAACGGTGGTCGTGCTTCGGATTCTGCTTCTGGCCCGACCCGACGTCTTGATAACCGGGCTACCAGCCGTCCTAACCCTTACTTTATCCCTCAGGTGATGTTTTAGGGGAAAATTACTTCAGTAGCATATCTTACACCTACAATATTAACTTATTTCGCACACAATGAGTCATCTTCTTTTTTTTTTGTGCTAAAAAAATCAACATTATAGTTGTACACGAAATATAAGTTTTGCTGTGTGTGTAGATTCTTTAGGGCTAACTGTTGTGATTGCAGGCTTATCATGTGCAAGAAATGCTGCTTGGAGGCAAGGGTAATCCTGAAGCAGGGACGAAGCTTTATGTCTCGAACTTGAACTATGAAGTTAGTAATGAGGATATTAAGGTATGTATATATGTATATACACACACAGCTGATTTAACTGTATTGTGGTTTATTTGTGTTGAAGAAATAACTTTCTGATGATTTTGCTTGATAAATTTTATAGAA
Organism: Pseudognaphalium luteoalbum; assembly: GCA_963422505.1. Taxonomy (NCBI): domain Eukaryota; kingdom Viridiplantae; phylum Streptophyta; class Magnoliopsida; order Asterales; family Asteraceae; genus Pseudognaphalium; species Pseudognaphalium luteoalbum. The sequence continues at coordinate 5,366,138 of OY730195.1, read as the reverse complement.
TTTGAATGCTATTTTAGATTTTTATGAGGGGTGTGTTTGGATTTTTGTTGTGAAAATGATGGTTGGTGTGAGCTCTGGGATTGAAATCGTATAAGTAGACAATCAGTTGATTTGATAGCTATCTTTGATGAGATAACACTGTTATATACTTCATAACATAGCACCTTTGTATTTGGAATCTTGAACGTTATTCATATGTATGGTGTTGATGAATGATAGACAATGTTCTTATCACACAATTGGATGGCATTGGAAGTTTGAGATAAAGATATTATAGGAGGCAAAAGCTTGGTCTCTTTAGGATGGTATCGTATAATTGTATTCGAATTTGAACAAATGAGAGTGTATTTAGGGTTGGGGGGGGGGGGGGGGGGGGACAACGAAAAGGCATAGTAGGAAGGCAAAAGCTCTGTTGAATCATGATGGTTCAGTGCAACTACTGATACAGAAAATAACCGTAGGAATAGGAATGTGTTGACTCTCGTAGTTACCAGACTTGATACATCATCTTAATATATTTTTGTATATAGACAAGCAAAAGCTCTAGTATTATCTATAACTCCGGTTTTCATGTCGTACAAATGCGTTTTCATTAGGACTACTAAAGTCTATCTTGTGTATGAGACATCACATGCTTTCATTTTCTCTGTGCTATGAAAGTTTTTAACTGTAGTTAATTATGGTAGCATTATGTCCCCGATATCTGAACTATTATAACAAAGATCGTGATCAGATTGGTGTTGTTCATGGACAGTACTGACCTTACTAAGTTCTGTGATTGCTTGAGACTTTTATGCTTACTATAGAAATATAGCTGGTTGAATCTTTTGAATTATACGAGCTTGCTTGCTATTTAGTGTTAAAAAGTGTACTCTTACCATGTTGAAATATATGTTCTTTCAACGTAATGATTTTTATGTCGTAACTCTGAATTTGTGTATTAGCATAAGCATGTTGTATAAAAATTAAGTGTAGGTAAGGGTTGACATGTGGAAATGAACAGATGTAACCTTTTCTTGATAAAGGCTTCTAGTAGCATGACTGTGTACAGATATTATGTGAGTAGTTCACTCTTTAAACCAAGAATTGTAGTTTTTACTACGTCTCATTGGTATGCCAGTAATATATGATTAAATGAATATATGATCATGTTATGAGCAGCATGTTAACAATCCATGGATGTATCTTATGCTAGAGTTACATGTGAAATTCTGAATAGAGTAAACCACTTCATGATTCTACATTACACTTATGATATTCAGTATTCTATAGATCTATAAAGTTGAGCAACATTTTTGTTCTTACTGGGATGATGATTATTTTTATGTGATTACCAATTCTGTCACGTGCAAGTATCATATATCGGAGAAATATGTTGTTTTTGTACGTTTTATTTAAGTTTAAAAGAGCTGTTAGATGCCAAGTTATCTGAAGTACTTGAGATGATATGCTTTTTATGTTCAGTTAAGTATTTTCTTTTTCAGAATAACTTCAATGCACAAGTCTATAGCATGATACTCATGTGGCCATTTGCAGGTGCTGTTTTCTGATGTTGGAGAGCTGAAACGTTACTCGGTCCATTACGATAGAAGTGGAAGATCAAAGGTATATTAAAGTTTAGGGTTTAAAAGTCTATTTGCAGTTAGTTTTATGCATCGATACAGGTAGGTGATGCTGACAGGATCCACATCTTGTTGGAAATTTAAGTAAATATTATATTGCAGTTAGTGTATCAGATTAAATTAAAAATAGGTTTTGTGCAAAAAAAAATACAGCTAGCTGTTGATATCTTGTTTCCTTTTTAGCTATTTTTACCCGTTGTAGATAAATCATAGACCTAATCAACCACTTCATAAATAAATGGGTAGAAATTATCACATGTTGGCATGTCGCAGATATTGTTGCATCTACTTGTATTTTATAGAAGAGTTATTCTGACAGGGAACTGCAGAGGTTGTGTTTGTTCGCCAGTCAGATGCGGTTGCAGCAATGAAGAGATATAACAATGTACAGCTTGATGGCAAACCTATGCGACTTGAATTGGTTGGAGTAAACATTGTTACTCCTGTTCCTATTGCGCCAATGCAAAAGGGTACAATGGGTAATAATCCCACCAATGGTTCTCGAAGGTATAAATTCTTTAATGTGTTAAAGTAGTTATTGCATCAGTAACAGGACTATTCACTTTATTCACATTATTAAGTATCATGCACGATGCTTGCTAGCCAATTTAATTTTCTTTGTACAATTTTAAAATTTCTATGGTTCATGCGATAAATTAACTTGCAACATTATCAACTGGAATTGTGAACAAAGCGTTTGATTATAAACGCTTAATATTAAAAAAATTATACACCATAACAATTAAATAATATAGAACTTTTTTTTTTAATATTTTTCACTCATGTATGGAGTTTATATAATTAATTAAAATACATTTATTTTATGAGGTCGATTTAATAGTCATTACAAAACATACTGCTAACAGATAACTTAAACGGTATTTGTTTGTCTGGAGAACATATTAACATTCGTTGGATAAAAGTTATTGTAACACTGTTGTTAATTCATATTTGTATTAAAGCGGTTGATTATAAACGATAAACGATTAATATTAAACTATAAAGATTATATAATGTTGATTTTTTTTATCCATTTCACTAATGTATGTAGTTTATTTAATAAAGATAAACTTATTTTATGAGGCTAATTAAGGAAAGAATTGATGAGGTATGTGTAATTTATTTTAAAAAAATTGTTAGCAAGTGGGTTATATAAGGTAACAATTTGATGTGACATATGTAATATTTGTCTAAAAACTTTGTTTTATATATACGAACTAGGTAGGGAGCCCGTGCGATGCACGATCATTAATAAAATATAATGTTATTAATTTGTAAGTATACTTTTGTTAATTATATTACACCTTATTGTGTGTGATATACGATGCACCTTATTCGGGGATTATATCTTCGTTTAGTGTATAGTCCAAATGGTGGTCTCATGCTAGAGTCTCAATCAGTTTTATGGTCGCTTACATCTCTAACCTCTCATCAATAAAATGAAAAGATTAGCCGAAGTGAAATGAGTGCATGAATCGAAAATCGCCCGAAATGCGGTCTATACATAGAAACTCTCAAACTATTATGTTATACAAAGATACGTTATTATTTAATTATATTTGTTGTAAACATATTTGATACATTACATGCTTATGAAGAACTTGAAACTTTTGACACTTAACACCACCACCACAGATCTTGCCCATTATCTATCCCTTGCCATGCTTAATTGATACTAATGAGTGCCTTTGTGGACATAGTTCGTTTTGTACGTGTTTTAACTCGACAGTCGACACAATTTTTAGCCCTTGTCATTTTTTTGTCATTTGACAGCGCTCGAGGGAGAACTGTCGGAAGAGGGCAAGCGCGTGGTGGTAATGCATCTCGTGGATCTGGGAAGGATCAGGGTCGTGTTCGTCCTCAGAAAGTATCAGTGGAAGACTTGGATGCTGATTTGGAGAAATACCGTCTAGAAGCAATGCATATAAACTAGAAATCGTACTTGACCCTATGATCAAACAGTGGACGTACTTTCCCGGAACATTTTGAAAGCAAGATTTCTTGTAATTCAGCTGTGTAGGCCATTAACAAATCTTAAATAGCTAACCGAAGGTGAACTTAGTTTTGCTCCGTGGGCTGTGAATGATGTTTTTTACTGAAAAAGTCGTGATTCTGCAAAAGATTTCATGTTCATTTGCGAGCTTGTAAAGTTTCAAATCAGAAACTTTATTCTTGCCTTTATGCTATTATGTTTGCAAGTTGCAACGCTCTCCATTGGGACGTTTAGAGGGCATGTGGTGACAGTGGTGTATGTCGATTTGTTAGATATTAACTTGTACTAACTGCATGACATCCTCTTGCAGAACTCAGAGATTGACCTTGATACTGTTTGAATTATAAAAAAAGCTTCATGCTGCTACAGTTACAAATGTTGCATCTTTATATATATAATAATTTATCTTATTATCACAACACTGATTTTGTAACGGCATCATCCAAACTCACTGACTATAGGTTTGAAAGGTATAGTCATTCGTAACATCAAAAGGTAAAAATGTAAGAGTTCTTTCTTCAAGTAGTCAACCCTTTTCTGATACCATCATTCTTCAATATGTCAGTAATATACTATATGAAAACAATCATATTATTATCAAAAAGGATTGTATATACATTTGAGAGTAGAATACAGGCATCAACTATGTTACAAAAATGTGGAGAAAAATGAACCCCGAAACAGAATTAACTCAAAAACAAAATCAAAAAAGGCATACATTTACACATCTAAAGTTACATAAATATTAAATAACAAAATATGTACCATGCCATGACCCACACAAACCCTTTCAGATATTTCACTTCTACTTGTACAATTTACGAATTCTCAACTCCAATGTTTATATACTGTGATCTTGCAATCGCTGGTCTGATTATTATTCTTGAATTAACAACCTCCAAACATGTCACATCTCATCTTGTACAGGAATAAACACAAATCCTCGGCTGAAAAGAGTAGCATGCCTGCAGCTTTTTAATGTGTAGATCGTAAATACTTATGTTAGCAGATAATACATTAAATCGATAAAAGGTATCATAATAAAAAATAATAATGAATATATAGAATGGACAGTACCTGAAGACAATGCCTTATTTGATACTTGAAATGAATGTGTACAAGTTGACGTATGTATGTTGGATGTCTTGCATTCTGCTTATTTATTACCTCCCACACACCCGCTTTCAAATTTCATCCAGGGATCAAGAATCCAAACAAAGCAATAAGAATAAGAATAGAAACATGAGAGTGGCTCACAACAAATATTTGTACAGAAAAGCACTGATTCAACTCAATTTGGTGTGCAGTCCATGTGTTCATGGCTAGACAATGCTCCTGAGTATTTTGACCAAACTAATAAGCATCTTCGACTTCGTGATATCAGTGGTTCACTCAGCTTTGAGTCATTAAAAAAAGGACTCTGACTATGATGTTAGTGCAAGCTAATTCCATAAACCTTCACTCGATAACTGGAGTAGACCACGCATTTGAAGGTAAGGATTTTCCAATAATTTCTCATTGTTACTCTGCACATCAAATTATATCGTTATTACAATAATTTCTTTGACTAAAGTAGGACCTTAGTTACTTATTAACTATTAGCAAGAATACTAAAAAAATAGTAGTTACAATAACTTGTCACAAAACAATGATTGGCGTACCTGCTGAGCTCTGGACACGAGAGAAGAAAGTCCACGCTGATAATTATCTGCTTCTTCGGTCATCATCCTCTGCAAAGATAATATATATCGTTCAATAAGATTGCTAAAATGTTTAGCCAGTTATTATTCATAGAGAAAGAAAAAAAATTAACCTTCAAAAGGAAGGTTGATGAGAAATAAGCCACCCTGGAGTCAGTATCATCCAGTAGCTCCCTGTCAAATACCACTGGACCGCTTAGTCTGATATGATTTGCAAAAAGAAGTGTAACCAAATAATACAAAGCTTACAGGTGTAATTTCTACCCTTTTACTTGTAGCGGGTTCAATTTGGGTTATGGTTTATCTCTGAGAGATCATAGAGGTACAAGAAATGGGTCAAAGGTCACTTGAAGTATATTTTAATGTATAAACCATTTTATTCGGATGATCGTATTATTACTTGAAAATTTTACTTTTTGTAGCCACATATGACTCACAAAGTAATTAATACATTAAAAATAAGAAATCCCAATTTTGACCCCATACTCCACCTGCCCATTTTGGCATTTGCCACCTGACTAAAGATATGATTTTACCTGAAGAAGTCTTCTCCGCCAACTTCCTTGAAAGCATCAGGGTCTGCAGTACATTTACCAATTAACAATAAGAGAAGGGTAGATCTGATATCTGATGTGGCACCCGGTAAGTTCCCTCCGCCTTTACTACCAACAGAAACACCGAGTGCAATATTGTCTGTAGCTGCTGCTGCTAGTTGAATCAACGGCCAGTAAAACAAATCTGCAGGCACACGTGCAACCAATTGCATAGGAACAATGGCCTGTCCTTGAAGGAGCAGTGCTGCCATTGATGCAGTCTCACTGGTTGGATTGTTCGTGTTGTTCCCAGATCTGCCCTTACAATTTTCCACTGGCTCCCAGCAAAAGTTCTCTCTTACAGGGAGATCTTCCATAACGCTGGTATTTTTATTCCAAACAGAGTAATTAAAACTCTTGGAATGACGTAATGTGTCTGCAGATGAGGATTTGTTTCCAGGAATAACTTTCAAGCACAATTGAGAAAATAGAATGTCGCACATCTATTAAAAGCAGAATAATAAACAAAGAGTCAAAATAAGGGCAAGCAACAATGACAATTGAAAATAAGACCATCAATTGGGATTTCACACAAGAAGTTTAAACCATGTTATTAAAATGCATAAGACTTCTGGTAATATATCGGGTAAAAAACTGTAACATTTATAGTTAAATAAAGGGTTGCATAAAAGGTCACGAACTTCATCTGATTTCTGTTTTGGGTAAATGAACTTTCAAGAAGTTCACATGTAGGTAAATCAAATCCACTAAAAGTTTTTATTCAATGTGCCTATAAATAGAATATCACACGTTTGGCTCTTTCATTTTCGTATATTACCCTCCCCACACCACAGAGAGAGATAAATCTCGCAGCCTCCTACAAAAAATAATAATAATATATACATCATTTATATCAAAAAGAATCTACCTTCAAAATATTCATGCGATCTGTTACGTTAATCTGAGCCACCAAGGATAATGCGCTGCTCATAATGTCTATTACAGCATTAGCCTTGTCAAGGCGGGTTTTCCCATGAGCATCATTGTTAACTGAATGCTGCAACTCATTCTCATCTAACAAAAATTTACAACGCATGAGAAGTCTCTCAAGAACAAAAAGGAAGCCCCATCTTATAAGATTATTTTTGGACTTCAGAAGCCCGCACATAAGCCAAATGGGGAGTGGAATATCTAACTCAGGCGAATAATCTTTAACAGAAGCAAGTTTAATTCTCTTCTGCAGATTCTTTATGTTTGACCATATGGAATCACCATCATCATTTATTTCTGCTATAAGCAAATCACCCAACCACACATACCCATTTTCACGAATAGCAGCTCGTTCAGAATGAAGAAGAGAATGTAAAGTGGCCCAAGCAAGTTTCACCTTCAAACCATAACTGTTTCTCAGAACTCCATCTTCAAAGCTCTCTAGATACTTGTAGGATTTTGTTAATTCAGTCATATGACTGAATTCTTTGTCCAAGTGAGTCAATGATCTTAAAAGTGCATCAAACTTCTCCATGATCTTCTCCAAGAGCTATAAAAAAAATGCAAACACAATAAATCATAAAGACATATAGTTGGTATGTTTTCCCAAGGAATAACTTAATTATAAGCATGAGAACTAGAGCTGGCAATTTCAGTCCATTTTCTTGAAAATAGGTCAAGTAGGGTTAAATTGTAAGTCCAACAGGTCGATTGGGGTTATATTCACACTCAATGGGTCAAATGATTCGATGTTACAAAGTTAGCAAAAACAACATGGGCTAAATGGGTTAAATGGATCAAAAGTAATTTAATCAACTTGGAGTTGCAACCTCCAAAAATAGTTCAACCAAGCAAATTAAGATATTATACTAATCACAAAAAATTTGTAATCATGTTTACCAATTTAATTATTTGAATTTTAAAGAAGAAGAAAAAGAGGACTTAAAAAGAAAGCAGCCAACCCAGTGACCAAACCCATTTGACACGTACCCCAACCTTCCCATTTCTCCATCTCTAGTGAAAACTAACGAATTAACACGGAAGGTTTTGTGACTACCATATTGAGTCTTTCACTGTTGGAGTATCTGGGTAATGCAGCGGCTATCGACCTCCTTAAAATATCACCAATGCCTTCTATACCAAGCTTGACCGAGATATGTAAAGCTTCAGGTGCATCCGCAAGAGTGAGCAATGATGCTATTGGTTGAATCTCATCATTGCTATACTCAGAAATTCCACTAGATATACAACTCTCATTAATTTCATGCACAACATGGTCAAAAAGCACCAAATATAGATTTCTCCTGCCTTCTCTAGAGTTTGAAATCACTAGCTGCATATGCAAAAGAAAAGGTTTCAGTATTTTGACCATACAAAAACACTAAAAGGATTGAATAGCAGAGTCTAATATTTCCAATATATTTGCAGTGAGTACCTCGATGAACACAAACTCAATTCCTCCAATCAGGTCAACCTGATCCACCATAAATGTTGGTGTAGATGTGGCGGACCCCTCAGGGGTTTCATAAAACATGTTTGTTAGCATATTAATCAACTTGCAATGAACCAATTCTGCCCAAGAGTTTCTCCTGCTAATTTGTATAAGCAATTTAATAACCTGTGAATAGAATAATTTATAATTTATCACATAAACAAGGATATATAATTTGGTATGCGAAAGACTAAGCCATGTCTATTAAGTACAAACTATTAGCATTTACACAGATATACATAAGAAAGTACTTCCAGACACTACCGTATCCAAAGTCAGAGATAACTTACTCAAAATGAATTTATTTTACAAGCTGTAGAGGAATATCATATATCTATAGCTATTATTGGGACTGAGAAAATTTTAACTATTTCCATCTTCGTAGTGAACAATATGTTTCCGTGCAAGTATAAAATTGGGACAGAACAACTCACTCTTATGTCAAGACCTTTTAATCTGCTTCTCCGAATTTTGCCTCTATCACAAACAAAATACAGCAAACAGCTGAGGGCAGAAGCCCAGACCGATTCTTCCTTTTCCTCTGCCTGCAAGTGGATACATTCTCTTGAAATATAGTCCTTATAAACCACGGTTTCCAGCTTGTTACAAGAACTCCTTAAGTTTTAGAGAACATAAAATACTAAAGATTTAAAATGTTACCTGCACAAGAAGGAGGAGGACTTCATACAAAATGCACAATATCCATGATTCGAAGTTATTTATCGCCGATAAACTTTGAGCCTTGAGGTAATCTGGCTGTCTCGTACCCTGGATTGACATTTTTTTGTCAAGGTATGGTTCTTGAGAGTATTCTTCCTCAATGGTGGAAGCATCATCAGCTAGAAGTGGTTCCAATAAATGACCATGAACCCCAAGGTTCAAAATTAAGTCAAAAGCACGAACTTTTGAGGTAAGCTGTGAAGAACTAAGCATCTCCTGAAAGTGTACCACAGATTAGGTGATTATATGGTGCATCTAATAGATAAGATATTAAAAGAACATGCAAGGGAAACAGAACCTCAAGCATAGATAGCAAGAGTGGGGCAGCCACCCCAGAGTCCAACACGTACCTACATGATAAATAATTTATTACTTTCCACGACATCAACCAACTTCGTGAAGAAGAAAAAAATGCATACGTTCCTCATGGAAGTAAACACGTATTTTATTACTAACTTCATATCAAGAAAAATAAACTAGTGAAGTCAGTGAACAAGTGAATATTCAGTAAACGACGTACATGTCAATTACAAGTTTGATTAGAACGCTCACAGCCACGTCCATCGATGGCTTTCCACTACTGCTGCTAAGTTTAGATGAGACCGTCATCACATTAGCGATTGGAGATGGCTTTTCTGAGCAAACTGCGGCTATAACTTCTCCCACTTCAACAGGATTCAATTTCAAGGGTTGTTGTTCACTGAAAAATTGAAAGCACCAAGATCAGAGCAAGCAAACCACAGTCAGGAAAGGAAAAGAAAAACACAAAAATGCTGAACAGAAACATATATACATCACATGAGATAGTTCTCAATCTATCAATGTTTCAGTTTTCCTTTTCATTCATCGGGTGTTAAAATTGCTTACTAGAATAACCTAACTTAGAAGTGTGTAAAATGGTAAACATAAATAAATAACCAGAAATTTACCAGAAAGAAGCTTGCAAAATGCAGTTATACCTGTAGTGTCGATATTGAAAAAGTGGTCGTGAACGAGGACGGAAGGTTGTCATAGGAGAATCATCCCTGCAAAACAAGGATTAATATAGCACTATTTACAATAAAGCTGATATTATTGATGACAACTAAGCATCATACAGAAATACAAGCAAGTTTCAACATACAAGCATACCAAATCTGATTAGGGCCTGTTTTGGAGCGTTTAGAAGCTGTTATCGCTCTCAAGTGAGCACGAGCAGAGGCAGAATTGGTAACAGTCGTGAGTAATGAAGGCTGTAGTAGTTGATCAAGGTAAGGCATGTCAATGCTACCAAAATTTCTCCAAAATTCACCTTTCGTTTTAGCTTCCATGTCGCCTAAAAGAAGAGCGGCAGCACCTACTTCAAGGAAATTGTGCTTGCTCAAGTCTTTATGATTCAAAAGGCGATCACTACACGGTTAGATATCCAAAAATTAACAATAACAATAACAATTATAAGAATTAGAATAATAATAACAATAATAACAATATTATTAATAAGAATTAGAATAATAATAACAATAATAACAATAATAACAATAATAACAACAATAACAACAATAATAACAATAACAATAACAATAATAACAATAATAACAATAACAATAACAATAACAATAACAATAATAACAATAACAATAACAATAATAATAATAATAATAATAATAATAATAATAATAATAATAATAATAATAATATTAACAACAACAACAACAACAATAATATGATAGTGATAGTGATAATGATAATGATAAAAATGATTATTAATTTTCATTAATAATAATGAAATGATTATTATTATTATTATTATCATAACAATAAAAATAATGATGATGGTAATACTAGAAGAATTGCATGCAAGGGAAGAAAGATGGAAGTACCTATCAGTAGAAAGTAAAGATGATTGTGGGTCCCCATGCCATCGCCATTTGAACACATCACTGGCTATGAATTCATCGTCTTCAACTCCATCAACGTCTTCAGCAATGGGCGAATCCAAGACAGATAAAGCAGAACCTTCTTTGATATCAGAAGCTTCTTTACCAATACCCGGGCTAATTTGGGAATTAAAGGATTTGCTCATTAGTGATGATAATGATGGAAGTGACTGTCTTGATGCAGAAGTAGCTCCGGCGAAAGCTGCTGGTTGGAATGATCTCTTTGGAACATGTTGAGCCACAAGAGAACGAATATAGTTTAGGGACTTCACAAGTCCTCCTGAAGCAAAGCTTGCAACAGGCAAAGGTGATCCATTTAAAGTAGTTGACGAACCACCGGTTTGTGGACTCAGAGATTTAGATGTTAGTCTTCTGCTTGGGCTAACATCACACTCCGTTATTATATTTAAACAGAAACGGTCGATCTCTAGTAGGGTCTCCTCACTTGGTTTATAGCTGCAAAAAAAGAGAGATAACATATCAGTCTCTGTCACTAAGTTACTTTCACATAGTTTTTTTCAATGTGCACAAAGGGACCATTAATGAAAAGCTACCAGTAAATTTTATGAAATTTGGGGGTTAAAACCATGCTCCTTGGCCAAGAAATGTCAATTAGTTCACTATTATAGTCGTATAAAGTACTGTATGAAGTAATTTCCTCAGTAACAAATGCAGCAAGCATTTTGACATGTATAATTGCATAAAAATTCACTATATTCAATTTCATCAACATTTTCACAAATTTCTTATGTGATGCTCAATTTGTTGTGCTAGTAGATACTCAAATTCAACAGTTAACAGATCATACATAATTCAATTAGGCATAGGTAACTAACTCCATCACCATTGTAGAATAGCAGGATAACTTAACGTCACAAGTAACAAACCAGATCTACTCATGTACATAGCTCAACCGTAACCTTCTACCAATCTACCATACTTGAATGCAAAAACATGCCTATTGATGTACTATGCCTCACTATATTCACGGTTCCCGAAGTGACCCACCCATCCCTAGATCTGTTAGACTAATACAGTAACAGCTACCTTAACCTCGATAAAGTCCTTAAACTTCACCATGTAATTCCAGCCGAAAAACATGAGTATAATATTACAAAATCTAATCACTCTACATTTTAAGCAAAATAGTTAACGACCGCGACTATCTCATTTAATAGATATAAACATTATTGAAATAACAGAAATAAGCAGACATACAAACAGCACTTACCGCAGAAGATAACGTTTCAAAAGCGCCACGCACCTTGCAACCACTGCGGGGCTGTTATAGATATAAACTTTGTATCAGGACAAGATAACTATAATAGCTCTTCTCGATATGCTTTTGACAAGCGTACCACATACAAAATTAATTGCATAAAGGGTATCTAGGTGAACAAGGATAATGATTATAATGATAAATCGATGTTTCTTATTGTTGGCAACATGATTTAAAGCTAATAATGATATTTGTTTGTGGCAGTCATTCAAAAAAATAAAAACAATTACTTTTGGAAACGTATAAGAGGAATTGAGTAAACACGTAATATAAAGCATAATATTGGTATCATTGATGCATTGTCAATAGACTATCTAAGTGAAAGAAAGAAAGATGAAAAAAGACCCGCTCAAATGGTTGGTACGCCCTCTATACTAGGAAAGCTTCAACCCCAAAGATATGTATGATGTATCACTACTATCATCCTGACTTGATGTCAAGTAGGGGAAACAACACCCGGTTGTCAAGTATTAAGCAATTATATAATATAAGACCAAATTACATAATGGTACTGATTATATGCTATTGTACCCTAAACATTAACATGATATTAGAGCCAGTACTTAGATAGCCAAAGAGTAAATAGCACTTCATGAAGTATTTACTGCCAAGATGGAAAGAACGGATATATATATATATATATATATATATATATATATATATATTGTCAAGCATTGATGAAAGCATAGAGAAATATTATATTATAATCAGCAGATGTATGTTAAGAACCTTCGCTCTCTCTCCGCAAGTGTGTGCTCTATTATCACACCGTAGGCCAGGTCAGTAGTTGTATGCGATGCTAAATAATCCTGCCAAAATGAAAGTAAATCTGATCACTTGTCAATATAAGTGTTCATGATGTCATTACTTTAATTACATTTTACAAAAAAAAAAAAAAAAAAAAAGAGCTAAGGATATAGTTATAACCCTGGTGAGCTCCTTACAATTCTTACCAATAGAAGTAACTCTATAATCAGTTACACACTTACACCGCACAGGTAACGCTGGCAAAACTTCACACTTAACTGTGTTGACGGTGTGACGCAAATCTATCTTTATCCATTTCATCAATATGTGACCGAATAAGTAGAGGGTAATAAATTCAATTACCAATTATATAATATTGTGAGTGCACTGCACTCCTCGGTAAATCTAATCTAAGATAACTATAATCTTCACTTATGCAGTTCTATCGATTCAAGCCTCTACTCTAGATAAAGGTAAGTAACTAAAGTCCTGTAACTAAATATGTTTGAACCTCACATCTTATACCATACTACACTGACTTTCCTCCATACGTAAGCAAAGAGTCCATATCAACTGTAACTATGATCTCGATTAATGTTCATGTAACAATGACCACTCAAAGCATTTTTTTATAAATACATTTCAAATTCAAACGATCCACTAATCACCATTAGTACATTCGATACTCGCTTGACTCAAAAGCATTACATAACCCAAACAACTTACACAGTGGATACAATTACAACTAACCCCATAATATTCCCCCAATTATCCAAAATTCATGAATTAACCAGCTTTCTTACACGATTAAGCTATGTATGTAATCTAAAACACCTCCAATTTCCTCTTCCTGCTCAAACAACATAATTCCCCAACCAACCACCACCAAAACCCTAAGATGCACATATAAGATAAATTACAATCCCATGTTCATTTACAACAATGTACATATATGCCTACAAAATTGTACAACTCAAATCACACACTGTCACTATTAAACCCTAGCTAGGAGGACTATTTAAAAGTAGGGGATCTGAGCAAATTAACGGTCGTGCTTACCCGTAGCGTCCTTGAAGCTTCCGATATGACGGCGGAGGAGCTTCCATGGACGGAAAGAAGAGAAGATGATAAACAATCGGCGATTGCACGGCGGAGGGGCTCCGGCGGTTTCTTGGAAGATGAAGATCTAATAGCCCTGGAGATACCACCAACGCCGCCCAACTGCAACCTAGAACTGGTGGCAGGACTACGAGGACCACTGTTGAAGCTCGTCGACATCTTAATCTTAATCTTAATCTTAATATAGATATAGATATAGCGTCAGTGTATCTAACTATGTGAAAAAAACACACACTGTTCTCTTACTTACATTTTTCACCAATCGGAAACTTCTTTCTTCCTATTATGTTTGTCTATGGGAGAGAGAAGGCGTTTGTTATAATAATTAGATTAAGAAAAGAGATTATAAATTTATACTATCATTTTATATTATTTTATCAGTAACATTTAATAACTACAACTATTTGTTTAATTTATTTAACTACGGTGTACAAAAAATATACCCGTACACTTGTAAAACTTCTATAGTATTTTGCATTAAAACTTCCTGTACTTTTCTTTAGATATAAACTGATTTGCATGATTATTTTATCGTTAACTTATTACGGAGTGTATCATAATAATAACTTTTTATTTTTATTTTTTGGCGTAAACAAAGAATATATAATAAATAACTCATGGATCAAGAAAAGTTTGAAATGAGCAAAATTACACGAAAAAATTAATGAGAGCAAGCAACCATCCAACAACATGACCATATGGGATGAGTTACCATTCTCTTCTACAAATGAAACATCTATCTGAACACGTACTAGACTTCTCACAAGACTTCATATAAATAATATTTTTAGAACTATAACTTTGAGACAGCCTAAAACATTTCACTTATTTTCTTCACCTTTGAGCATATCAACCAACTTAAAATAAAAAACTATTATTGAATACAAAAGGAGGTTATTGAATACAAAAGAAGGAGCACATCAACCGACTTAACAATAAAACTATAATCGAATACACTAAGGGTATGCTTGGTTGGAGGTTTTTAACTATAATGAATGGGTGGTGATTTGTACACCACCACTTTTTTACCATACACCACTAAAATATATTTTAGACCCTTTTCCCCTTTCAACTTAAAATTTTTCAAACACTCCTTCATACTTCAAGGACAAAAATGTCCAAAATATAATTTGGGTGGTGTATGGCAAAAAAATGATGGTGTACAAATCACCACCCATAATGAATGGGTAAGATTATGATTAATTGAGCTTGGTTGAATGGAATGCAATCAATCATTACCCTAAAGTAAGTAATGGGCTATTACCCACAAAATTGAGAGGAATGATTTTGATTACCTACTAATTTTAATCTTCTGTGTAATGTAATGTATTATTCTTGTATCGCCTATATTATCTCATAAATTATAAGTATAACCGCTAATCATCAAAAAACCTAACAGGTTAATCAACTACGTGGAGAAACATATATGCTTTGATTATTTTATTAATATGTCACACCCATTACATTCGATTGTTTAATTGGGTTTTTGTTTACCGAATAAACGATTTTTTTAGTTTCAAAAGTGTTTATACATGTATCTATAATCTGTCATATATCATCGTCTTTTTTTCTCGCAGTACATAGGAAAAAAAATTCATGATTACAATTGGCCTATGATTGCTATGGCTTATCCATTCACCTTCCAGTAACTTTCATTTTTTGTGTTTTGTTTATCTTTTATTCATTGTTTACTATGAACCAACCACTATCAATGCAATGATAATAGAGATTAGCATTCCATTACATTCCCTTTACTATTATCATTCCTATTCCCTTGTACGAAACAAGATGTACAAGTATTTTTTTTAAAAAAAATAGTTACTCTTTAATTAGCGATAGAAAAACAAATTAACAACAACAATGTATAGGTCCAAACAAGGACATCGGCAAAAGAAAGGCCAAGTTGACCACAACAAAACCAGCCAAGCGAAACAAAGCAACAACAGCTACCACTCAGCACAAAACAAAGACATAAGCAGAATTGCAGGTGGATTAATACGATTGACCAGACTTTAGTCTTTTTACTTACTTTTGTTATACAAACTTGATTAATTAGTAAGCTAATAAGTTTATTTTCAAGTTTAGGCTTATTACATACTCGTACAAGAATACAAAATATCATTTATAATAAAAGGTTTAATAAACGCAAATTACAATGTAGTGTTCCCTTAATTGCATCGTTCTTTTGCTCAAATGGAGTAACTTACACATTTAGATAAATAAAAACCTCTAAAATAATTGTAATGTTCTACTAAATCAAAGATTCATTTAGTAAATTGTGAACAAGAATTGCCGAATTAAGTACTCTACTCGAAGAGATGCCATTGTGGATATTATTACACGGTGAAGTCATTCAATATGTAAAAAAAAACTATGCCAAATAGGTTACTCATTAAATTAAGTAGTATAAACTTTATAGTATCCGATGTTTAATGGGTACCAGTTGTATATATGCATGGCTGTCATTGTCTGTATATATCTTATACTCTTATAGGTTTTTCCAACTTTTTTCCATACATGCTAAAGGCCTAAAGTATGCTACTTACTTTTCCCATGTTTTCTTTTGCCTTGTTTAATTGTTTTGACTTTTGACCGGGCTACAGGAGTACAGGTCATCACTCAATCAATACGCTTACGATGATAGTGTGTTTGACCATGAGGGAACGTACAATACCAGTTGATATAAACTTGAACTATGTATTTAAATGTTGTGTCAACTTTTAGACCATAGGTGTGCACTATTTGAATATAGAGGGTATTTGGGGAAGTTTATTTTCTTGACTTAGGGGTGTTTGGATTAGCTTAAATAAACACTTATCTGATTATTTGCTTATTTCGACAGTAGATAAGCAGATCCAAATACTTTTTTGAAAACTGCTTATCTGCTTATTTACTAAGAAATAAGCACTTAAAAATAAGTAAGGGGTCACATACTTAATTTTTAAGCACATAAGTGTTTATCAAAAAGCTAATCCAAACACCCCTTATTTGATTATTGTATTGCTTATTATGATACAATAAGCTTGAGATTTAATGTTTGAACAAAATTATTTGGTAAGTTTATTTGCTTACTTGTGAAAGGGATTTTATACGCTCAAAATAAGCTAAGATATTTGAGTTAAGGGGGTGTTTGGATTAGCTTATTTATAAGCACTTATGTGCTTAAAAAATAAGTATGTTACCCCTTACTTATTTTTAAGTGCTTATTCCTTAGTAAATAAGCAGATAAGCAGTTTTCAGAAGAGTGTTTTGATCTGCTTATCTGCTGTCAAAATAAGCAAATAAGCAGATAAGTGCTTATTTAAGCTAATCCAAACACCCCCTTAATTGCTTATAACGAAATAAGCTCCCCCGAACACCCCTATAATTGAATTATGCAATTGAGCAGTTTGGATAATTTATTTTATTTTGGGTAGGTTTAGTCCCTAATCATATACTTATTTTGATTTCGAATAGGTTACGACAATAACCCTGAGAACTGAATAGTTTTGATAAACCAATTTATAGTATAAGTTAACATTTATAATGTTAGTTACTAATTTTTTACGCATATACATAGTAAAATTAGATCGGTATATATTCCTTCCTCTTGCTAAAATAATGGGTGGCTTTAAAAATTCACATACTCTGGGTAAATGAATGATGCATTGTACGTGTATGCTAAATACTATGAAAGGCTTTATTTATCCATACCACTAAAAGATAAAGGATCATGATAATGCCACAGGTGATTTTTACTCACCACAGACACAAAATCTGAATTGACATTTATACCATTTTTAATTAACTTACACATTTCACAATTATGTTAGGGTGCTCACGTGTGTCTTTTCCGCTTCCCAACTCCGACCATCTTAATTTCACCGGCCATCCACTATTTTTTGCCAATTAAGCTGCAGTCTTTTTTCCAATTTCATGTATTTATACAAGTTATAAGACAAAAACATAAATTGTAGAACTAAAACATAACTAGCGGAAACATTCATGATGTCAAAAGCAAATTTTTATCCCATAACAATGACAAATAAAAATTCTCATAAACATTCATTTGTAACAGGAACTCGATCATGATTTAACGATCTCAAAACCTAATCAATTAACGACGATAATATAGAAATAATGAACAAACTATTACCATTAATCAGTACTTTAACATCTGACAAATGAAGTATATTATTCACTCACTGCTCAACGTCGATATCCGTCGAAAAATAATCAACGGTCGGTTGAAAAGGAGACGGCAAAGTAGGGGTATTGGAAGAGACGGCAGGAAACCAACGGTTTTTGTGGCTTTAGCTGTACGTGAAATATGGTAACATATAATTGTGATATGTGTATATTAATTAGAAAAGTGTACAATTGTCATTTCCAATTTTGTGCATGTGGGTGAATAAAAAACCCCTTAGGCATTATCATGACCCAAATATAAATATAATCAAAAATTTACACACATAGAAGCAAGTGCACAATGGAAGTTTATCACAATGTGACTGAAACCTGTTTGTCCTAGATATATAGATGAAGTACCTAGTCCGGGTCTTATGCACCGAAAGTACATAACTACATACACTTGAGTATACAACATATAGTTAACGAAAAACACAGTGATGCTTTCACTAAATGGCACATGATATTACATAAATTGAGTTCTGTGATTAAGACTCACCATGCCTCGTTCAAGTATTCTTCTCCCTCTCATCCTCCTCCTATATCGATCTACTCTTTGTTATCCGGCTAGCAAATGAGTTTCTTGACTCGAAACTTAATCTTGTGACATACAAATTATATATATTGAAACACGATACGAGTTCTCAATTGAAAATCGCTCCTCCGAAAATATAACCCCTAGGATGGACGATTACAAATAAGATAGCAAATACTCCTTAATCTAAAATCTAAATAATGAAAGTCATCCACCACCAACTATATGGATTGTACTAACCTAGTAACTTAAGGGTTTTTAATGGGCTATAAAATACAACATGCCCTAATAAATGGGTTCTTTTTATATAACATCAAAGTTTGCCTTGCTTTTGGTCTTTATTGTAGAGAGTTAGAGACACATGTGCTATCGTAGAGTAGTGTACTGAATAGTAAATAGTATTAAAAAATGTATTATTTTTTAATAATTATTTTAACAATTATTAACTACGTCCCATATCTATTGTTCACTATTCCTTTTTGAGATGTTCCAATTTAATTGGCCACTTCCATAAATAGAAAAGAATAATAAGACAAAATTCATTTTTCCCTTAATTTATATATGTAAGACAAAAAGGTAGGTAAAAAGTAAAAAGTAAAATTATCTTATTATCAAAAAGTAAAAGAGATAGTGATGTTTTTTTTAAACTGCGTGTTTTTTGTCTGAGGACAATAAAATTAGGACAGAGTGAGTATAAAACTTGTAAATAAGAACAATAACAATGACAAATTTGGCCTATATAATTCTATAGACGTGAAGATACAATATTGGCGGCAGATACATCCTCGACGGTCTCGTCAAAGTCCAAAGCAGACAACACGTCAGCAAACAATACCTTCCTATTACGTGCGTACACGTGTCCATCCCAATTCCTCTTCACCAACTCCTCACCAAGTCCAACCGCCGCCTTAACAGTCTCCGCCGCGCTATCATGCGCCGAATAAATAATACCCTTCGCCACCGCCGTCTCCGCCGTGACCTTCTCACCTCTCAACACAACGTCACGCAACCCCGCCGGAGATCCAAATTTACTCTTTAACAACTTCACGAACCAATTAGGCACCACAAGCTTAATATCCATCTCACTCATGTATATAAATCCTCTATCCTTTCGCATCAGAACGTAATCGTGAGCTTGCGCGAGGATGAAACCGCTCGCGGACGCGTGGCCGGTGACCGCGGCGATTGTAGGCATCGGGAGAGAAATTAGATCTCGAACGAGCGATCGGAGTTTGGAGGACATCAGGATATGGCGTTGTGGATCGGATTGCGCCCAGGCGAGATCGTAGCCGTTGGAGAAGAATTTTCCGTGTGCGGTGGTGATGAGGGCGGACGGAGTGGTGGTCTCGGATCGTATACGGTGGATTGCGGTGGTGATTGAGTCGAGTAGTGTAGGGTTTAATCGGTGCTCGTTGTCGCCGGTAAGGGTCAGGATGTAAATGTTACCTTGTTTCTCTAACGTGCACATTTTTTGTTTTTTGGACCTTTGTTAAGCAGGCCGGTCTCTGAACTAATTTACGGAGATAAAAATGAATGTGGTGCAGACTGCAGAGAGCCTTAAAATAGTTGCAATTATTGCCTTAATATAACATCTTTCGTTAAGTGATAGGATACTATACTGATACTGACCAATCATAAATGTTTTGCAAAAATTGATGTTTATTGGAGTCCAAAAAGTACTACTCTTGTAATAAAGTGTTTGAGGGATCTATTATACTTTACGTACCAATTTACTTTATATTTTATTCTAAACATAATTATTACTGTATTTTTTATTTTTTCAATCGTACATTTTTATCATTCTGTACTTTTTAAATCATTAATGATACGTTTATTAAAAAGAAATGGTATACTATCAAATGAAAAACAACGTATGGAAACGATTTATGAAAAACCCTAAACAACGTATGAAAAAAAACAAGAGAATTGATATGATTAGAGCATGGATACTATCAAATGAAAAACAATACATCGTACACTTCATCTCGTAAATGACATAATCAAATCGATAGAAATGGTATAGAAAGAGGCTCCCGTGTTTTACACGATGCCTTGAGTGCATAAATATTATAAGGTAGGTGATTCGTACACCACCAAAATTTAGCCATACACAACTAATATGCATCAGCCTGTTGTACTGTACAACACCTTAAAGCAGAATTAACGGTGTATGGCAAACTTTTGATGGTGTACAAATCAATTTCCATATTATAATGTAGATTAAACTAGTTTATAACCCGCGACTTCGCGGGATTAAGTATGAAAAAATGTTGTAATATCATTAGTCGTTTAAGCAACTATATGATTATTGTAATACTATTAGCTATTTAGTTAAGTAGAAGTTTATATTGATGTAGTCCTTTGTATATCTATTGTTGGTTGTAGCATAATTCATTTTATTGACGGTAATGTGAGAATATGACGTAGTACATTAAAGTTTAATTTAGTACTAAATGTGTCGATAAGTTGTTTATTTGATTTTTGTACATTGATTTAATATATTCAGAGGTAAATGTATTCTAAATGTAGCTTGATTAGTGTTGTGTATTATTGGTGATAATGATCAGTTTCAGATGAATATTTAAATAACAATGGCACCAATCATTTAGTTAAGCACTGGTAGTTGGAAACGATTTATGTAACCATGCCAACGTCAAGCGAAAAAAAGCTAATCATTCATTAACATGAAAAATTGGGAAAGAAGATACATATACGCGGCTTCGTGACATAGATAGGTGGACATATAGTCATATATTATGTATATAAAAAATTAAGTAGCTAGTATTTGACAACTTTTAAACCTAAATAAACAAATTAAGTCATAGTTAATCTACATTTTAAATGTTGAGGGAAAAATACATATATGCGGCTTCTTGATATACTTAGATAGGTTGATATATACTATGTATAAAAAATGAACTAAGTATTTGACAACTCTTACACCTTGTTTTTACACCGATTATCATGTAGGTATGGGTAAGTGAAAGGTGTACTAACCATACAAAAGTTATAATTTTATTTTAATGGCTACCAAAGCCCAAAGGTTGTAAGTTAATAAATTGTAGCTATTGACCGTTTGTAGGTATTGATCGTTGATCATATGAACCGTATTTGGTGGTTCCGTATGATATAATAATAAATTATATCATTCAATTGTAACTGGATATAGTCAATCTTAAATTATGTTATACGAATATAGTTATTTATAAACTTTGCTAATGCTTGTTAGTTATGCTTAAACTTTAATTGGTGAAAATGGTTGATCTTATTTATCTAGATAATGTCGAGAATTATGAAGTTATTCTATAATAATATTTAACTCACAACCTACTACACGTACCCGAGTGCAACCAAATATACCACATATAGCATAAGGAGTAGGAAATATTGAAGACATGTAAAACTCATCAATCATTTTGGAATGTAAAACTCATCAATCATTTTGGAATAGCGTGAGGAGTGAGCAATTTGAAGAACCAAGATGCCCAATCAAACTAAAAACTTTACAAAATAGTATAAAACTTGAAGAAAAAAAACATAAACTTCTTTAAACACACTAAAACTCTAAAAAAACATATCATGAATCGTCCAATGCTAAATAAAAAGTTAATAATTTATAATCATCTAATGTCGCTTAATTCGTGTTTGGTGTTTAGTATTTTCCAACTATTGATCAACTACTCGCACTCTTTGTACATGAACGTTCACAAATTTCATGACATCATTTCATAACAGATTCATGGGGTCAATCATTCCATATCACATTCATGTTCCATTAATTGTTCGTACTCGGTCTCTTACAGGAGCTCGGCTTGGGTGCAACATTCATCGGGCATTTAGACTTCTTGCCCTTCAGTAATAAACCTTAATGAGTCCAAATGGATTGACCACTGTAAGAAATGTAAGTCGATAACAACCATTATTAAGTTGGAGGGCAAGAAGTCAAAACCATGTATAATAACGCTCGATGATCGTTATTATTGAAGGGCAACCTAAGATCGTATCCTGAGATGATATGTTGTTTGAAACAAAAATGATCAACTATACACTTTGATCACTAAGTTACTAATTACCCAATTGAAAGAATGAGTATGGCAAGTTCAATAGCAATTTGCCAACCGGAATCCCATAATAAAAAGATTATATTTCTATGAACAAAGGACAAATAAGTATTAATGGTAATTTGGCAAATTATCTGCTTTGAAGCACAGCTATAGTAAGCATCACAAACAGAAGTATGAAAAACCCTAAACAATGTATGAAAAAAAAACAAGAGAATTGATATGATTAGAGCATGGATACTATCAAATGAAAAACAATACATCGCACACTTCATCTCGTAAATGACATAATCAAATCATAGAAGTCACACGTTCTTTAGGAGATAGGTTGTGAATGAATTTGAAAACTGAAATACGGGGCATAAAGTTTAGCAAAGAATAAGGCATGAATCCATCCAATCTAGGTGTAATTTGAATTTAAACATGGAAGCCGAAGTTTTGGGTTATTAGGTTGTGTATCAAAATTCGTTTATTTGAATTTGAATAAATGATAAAATATTTACTTCCAGAATTTTTGGAGATATATTAGGAATGAGTATAAATGTATATTAGGGGTAATTAGGTAACTTAAGTGAGTCTAATAATACTTATTGCATGGACAATTTAGAATAACTAAATCAAGGGTGGTTAATTAGGGAGGTTAATTTATTGAAGGGTTGGGATTAACTTTGGAGTGTTTAATTTTAATAAGTCTACACATTTAAAGTTTTCTTAAAATAATGATAGGAGATAGGAGATAGGAGATATGTAATTATAATAGTGTAATTTATTAAATAATAAACCACTAAGTGTATTTTAAATGTAACACCCCAAATTTTGAGGTATTATTCTGGAATATAAAATAATAATTGTTTTAAATTATTATAACTTTAAGTACAATTAAAATAATAGAAATCGCAAATGGTTTTCCAGTTCCAGACTGTGGGAATCAATTAAGTGAAGTAAAATCACTACATACGTACTGAACATTCTATCATCTTCTAAAAGCTCCAGAACCTCAAAAGCAGAGGAACCAAAATCGCAAGAACCCTAGACCTCATCAAATCTTCATCTTTAAATTCGAATTCAAACTTCAATCTTCAAGATAATCATCATCATCTTCTTCCTTTCTTGATTGTAAGTGTTTCTCATCTTAGTTTTAAACCTAGAAATGGGTATTTTGGGTTTTAACTAAGGGTTTGATGAATTGATAGGTTTAATCCAAAATTAAACCTTAATAATGATTTAAATAGTGTTATTAAGTGTTATTGTGATGATTTGTAATCATAATATCACTTGTATTAGTTAAAATCACTAACTATGTTCTTGAGCTAATTAGTGGTTTTGTGTGAATTCACCTAGGTTAAGATTTATTGGACTAGAATGATGTTAGAAATGATATTAGAATGTGATTATGATGTTTGAATAAGAAATTAATTAGAAACCAAGAACTTATGTTGATTTTGAATATGGAAGTAATTGGGTTTATTGGTTTGGTTGGAATCAAACTTAGTTAAACCCTAAGTGGGGGAGTATAGTGTTGGTTTCTAGTTAATAGTTGATAATTAGAAAGTTCTAATTACTTGTTATATTATTATGTGATATATGTTTAGGTGATTAAAGACTTGGAGCACTTGTAATCAATTTGTTGTAGTCTTCATCTAAACATCAAGGTGAGTGTTGTGGGGATTAATTGGGTAATGGTCATGGGTTCCGGATTGCTTACGAGCAAGAGGTTCACATGATCGATTAGTGATTGTTATTAATTATCATTGATTATTGTTGTTTAGTTAATGATAATTGTTGATTTCGTGTATTGAGCATCTTAGTAGAGGTTGCTAACGATGTTAGCATAGAGTGTTGTTGACTTAGTATCCATTTCGACGTGAATTGGTACTAAGGGATGTTGGCCGCGGATCCGCATAGAGATTTGACCTCTACTTAGTACTCAATAGTTGTTTGATGATAATTATGTGAATGAAGTAATCTATTTCTACTTGATAATGTGTTTTGATGGATTACTTAATTAATTGCTCATGAGCTCACTAAGCATTGTGCTTATTGTTTAAGTGTTTACTTGTTGTAGGTGGTAAGTGAGCAATTGATTGGAAGGACGGTTTATACAATTAGCGTGGATTTTAGCTTGCAAGTTTGTAAGTAGCAAGCTTCTCTTTGTAATTATCGTTGTGTATCAAACTTGTATAAGTCGCCCTTAAAACATGTTTTGTAAGTTAACCATGGTAAGTCATGAAAATGTGGTTTTTGGTATAAGTTGACTTCGTAAGTCAACTGATGTAAACACTTATGTAAATTATTGTTTGAATATATATGATGCATAATAGTAGTAATTGAAAGTGTTAAAGTAGTCAAACTAGTTGAATTTGGTAAAAGTGACCAATTGGACCCCTAAACGGGTCAATGAGTTAAAACATGATAGAATGGGTATGTGGGGGTGACGAATATGGTTACATGTCTAAAATATGTGTGTAAACATGTGATTGAAAGGTTAGAGTCAAAAACTAAGTCATTTGGAATATGGCGTGTCAATTTAAATAGTCGAAAATGGCTCAAATGAATCATACGTCCGTTTTCTCGTAAAATGTGTAAATTGAAAAAGTGTAAAAAGAGAAAGTTTCATCTTGGTTAGATGAAAGTGCCTGCAAAATTTCAGAGTCTAACTCTTTACGGTTTAGGAGATATGCGCGTTTGAAAATCGAAAAACTGCACATAGTATTGGCTCATATACTTAGCAGATCTGCTATGGTTACTGAGCAGATCGGCTATAGCTTGATAGCAGATCTGCTATGCTTAGCAGATCGGCTAAGTTAGTGCAAAAACACAACAGAACTTGACCCAGGAATGTAAAGGTTGAAATGAACTAGAGAAGCAGATCTGCTTTACAAAGCAGATCGGCTAGACATGAAAAACAAAACGGCTTCTCTTAGCCGAACAGCTAGTCTAGTTTTAAAAAAAAAAAAGAATGGTTACGAAATCAGGGCGTTTCATTAAAACATGATAGGAAAAACAATGTTGGAAATGTTGAGTGAAAATTGCATTTTTCAACAACTTTGGACTTAAATAACTATAAGTATGGAGTATTTCATATGTATTGTTAATAGTTTATAGGTTTGTTTTCTCGTTGAAAAGAGCGTCGCAATAATATAATATATGTCCAAACCAGAGTTAAAATGAATGAAATATCGAAACTTAAAGTGTGTTACTTGAAACATAATTGGAATCATGATTTGAGAATGGAATTTAAAATCCCACGTCGACCTAAGGACCCAATTTTGAGCAATTTACAAGCTCTATGGTGTAGAATATGGTGTGATCTCTTGTGGTATGTTTTACTCCTACCCTTACGCGAAGGGGGAGCTCAAAAATTTTTGAGCTATCGATTTTTGCACTTGCTCAATATTTTTTCAAGCTTTTTATTTATGGAATAGGTTGCATCTGTAAATTTTCTATAATTTCAAATTTTAAAGTTGAAACACGCTAAAAAACGCAAGCCTTTATCTAGTTTTTTACAAGTTTATCCTTCCACACACGTATTCAATAAAGTTTCAGGCACATTGTCATCTTCGGATGTACAACACAATTTTGACAGTTGTACCCTTGGAAGCATACGTAAATCTGCTTTAAGGGAACCGCGTCCAACGCATGCCTCCGTTAACGATTTCGTTATTTCCTTTTTATTGTAATCGTTATATATTATATATTATTTATAAAACTGCAATTTTACTTAGAAAAAACTTGTAATACCCACCACATGGTCACTTTCGGTTTATACAGATTATTATATGGTTAATATACAAATAGACCACTATACTTTGCGAAAATGTTCATCTAAGTTAATAAACTTTTAAAATGTTCAGCTGAGTTACTGTACTTTGTTAATGACACTTTTATAAGTACAATAACCTAATTGAACTATGTCGAAAGTGTCATCCAGCTTATTTTGATTAATTTTAGTTAAAAGTTTTTTGACCCAATTACACATTGTTAAATACATTTTTACAAGTACAGTAACCTTTGAACTATGTCGAAAGTTTGGCAACCTAATTGAACATGTGTTACAAGTATAGTAACCCAATTGAATATTTTTAAAGTTTAGTAACCCATGTGAAATTTTTTGTATATTTGTATATTAATCCATTATTATACCAATACCAATATCATGTAAAAAATCGAAAGTTTATTGCTGTTCTATACAATTTGTATGCTTGATTGGTAAAACTTATGTGAAGTTAGATTGTAATTTAATACAAATTAATCAGTCTATTTTTTTTTTATAAAACCATAGTTTATCTATCTACTAATTTATATATAAAAAAACAACAATAATACTTTATAGTACATCGTAGACTCATAGTCATTCCTTTTTAATATGTGTAGTACTATTATATAAAAGAGAAAATTACCTATATAGACGGTCAAATAACCCTTTTTCACTAAATATATTTTGTCAGAATTTTTTTTCAAAAATAAATCTCAATTTCGTCGAAATAGACGAAAGTGTAGGCGAGTTCGGCAAAAAATTGTGAACCAATAAATAAACGCCAAATGTACTGAATATTTCGCCGGTCAAACATACCATTTCACCGAAATTCAAATCAGATTCACCTAAATTCAGGAATTCGCCTAAATTCACCATTTCGCCTAAATTCACCATTTCGCTTAAAGTGTGAATAAATTTTTGCCGAAATGCAAATTTCGCCTATAATTTAAAGAGATATTTACTCAAACGGACGGTCAACGCATGACTTCACACAAAATGAACGGTGTCAGAGTTTTTTCTCTAAACTATACACAATTTTCGCCTAAATTGAATTATCAATCCGGCGAAATTTTGCCAGCCATTGAATTTGTCACCTGTCATCAACATTTCGCCTAAATGCAATTTAGGTGCATGCGAATCCGGCGAGAATTTGAACCCATATTTGCCAATTGCCACCCACTTTGAGAACTCATATTCATTTCCATTATTCCCTGGTTACTTTTAAACGTAGTGAGGTTTTAAAATTCATAGGTAAAACAAAAGTTAGTAGTTAATTCAAATTTCGCCGATTTCACCATAATTTTTTTTGCATTTTGGCGAAATGTGGTGACATGTGGCGAAATTTTGGTGGCCGGCAAAAGCTTCTCAACAGACTAAAAAGGGTTGATTGGGGAATTAAGAGTACACGTGGTGAGTTTTTATTTGTCTTTAAGTTATCGCCGAGTTCGCCTGCTGGTAATTCAACTTAGGCGAAATTTGTGTCTAGTTTGGTAAAAAAAGACTGACACCATCTATTGAGTGTGAATCTATTCGTTGACCGTCCATCTCAGTAAAAATCCTTAATTTAAAAGTGAGTTATTTTTTTAAAATTTCGTGATTCGCGCCAATGTCTTTTTCCTTTTTTCTCAAACATTGTTTGTGTCTTTTGTTCTTGTGGTTCCTACCTCCTCCGAACTGCGATCCACACTAAGACTCTTCTAATGGTCCCAAAGCTTTACAGATCTTCCTTTCTACAACTTGTTCTCCATCAACTTTTAATCCAAAAGTGACAAGCTTGGTCTCCATTAGGTTTGACTCTTATAGTTCTTATAAAAATATGACTTTATTTTAGTTCAATCGAAAGGAAGAGAAAGTGAAACCCTTATTTGGTTGATTTTGAAATGAAGAGACTTTGTTCGACGAAAAGGAAAAGTGAAAGTCTCAAGCTGAATTTTAGGAGATTATTATATATTTCGGCGAAAATTTATTTAAAAGGGAATGGCTTTTCGGCGATCTTTAAGTGAGTATTTAGGCGGAATTTATGACTTGAATTTCGGCGGTTTTTCCTTTGACTGGTGAAATTTACGTTGACCGGTGAAATATTTGAGACATGTGGCGATTATTCATTGGTTTAGCTATTTTCGTTGAATTCGTCAAAATTTTGGTCTATTTAGGCGAAATGAAGGTTTATTTTTGAAAAAAAATCTGATAAAGTATATTTAATAAAAAATGGGGCTTTGACCCGTCTATATAGGAAATTTTCTCTATATAAAAATCTACTCGGCACATCAGAGTCGCCTTTTCAGTTTTCACCGGGATCAAAATGTCATTATTTTTTTGTTTATCCATTTAGTTGAGACTAGAAAAGAAAGTTTGAGGGCTAAACTGTAAGATACCCTATAGTTGATGGTCTCTTTTGTTATTTTCTTAGTTGAAGTCGTTCCAACCTCTTTACTTTCTGAAGGTAGATCTCGACCACTCCGTCACCGATCGATCACATCTCTATCTCTCTTCGATTGTTTTAGGTACGTATCTCTCTACCTATATTCATCGATCGATGATAACTTGCTATAAAATTACTTCAATTCATGATTTTAAACTAGCTTGAATTTTCATTAGTTTTGATCGTCAGTTAAAAACACTTATTGATAGATCTAACACGTAGACCTTACTTCTTTTATGAATCGAATTGAAATAAGTATGCGGTGTATAGAGAATTCAGGACTTATTTAGGTCCTTTGTATGATATTAAATTGTTATCGGAAGTAGAATTTAACCTGTTCAGTTACATGATTTTAACGTGGTTCTATTGAATTCAAATCCGGTTGAAACGTTTAACCTTTTTAGGGTTTAGAATTTTAGTTTTAGTGGCTTTGAAAAGGAAATTGAACCAAATTAGTTAAAAGCTGTAACTACAGTCTAATAAGAAGCATGGTTCTGTTTGTTGACTGATTCACTGTATTAGTAACGGGTTAAGTTTTAGTAATCTGCTACCTAAGAGGCAACTCTTCAGTTTAATTGGTATGTTAAACTACCATCTGGGATTGAATTGAGAATAGCATGATTTGAGAATTACAACCTAATGGTTCAGCTAGTCCAATGCCGCCTTTTAGATTTTTTTTAGTGGTTTATGTATATTCTCAAGGGGGTGTTTGGCTTAGCTTATGCTTTTTAGCTTCTGCATTATCTAAAAGCCAGGAAAATGGGGCTTTTGGCTTTTTAACTTATTAACCCCTTAAATTTTTAAAAACTCTATCAGAAAAGCTCATCCAAACACCTTCAAAAGAGTTTTTTAGCTGTATCATAACGCAATAAGCTAAAAAGCCACCTTAAAAAGCCGGGCCAAACACCCTTTAAAGCAGCTTCTGAAAGTAAATTAATTAGAGGCTCTAATTAATTTCTTGGCTTTGCAATTAGAAGGAAAAGAACCACCTTGTATCACCATACTTTCTTGGCTTCCCAGGGAGTTGCGGAGAGATTTCGTTTTGTAATAGATGAAAATTCCGACCCATTTGTTTCTGAATGATTCAATTCTGGGTTTTGTTTCATCTTGTCTCTAACGTGTTAATACATAAACTAAGAAGTTAGCCTAAAAGGAAACAGGTCAAAAGTCATCATATTGTGAAAGCACTAAACCTTTTTAACCGTTTTAAAGTTTTAGATTTTTCATTAAGGTACTGCTCTCTGTCATCTTATTTGACAAATCATTTTTTTGAAGTTTATCACGACAACTAAACATCCAAGGTGTAGCAAAAATGATTATCTGTTTTGCTCGGTCTGGACAAAAGTCTTTTGACACCATTACTAGGCTTTATCTCTCATGTAATGGTGTACTTACGGTCTTACATAGTTACATGCGCAAGAATGGGTCTAGATTGCTCACTTACTACGCTCGTATAAATTGCCTATGCAGATGGAAAAGGGGAAAGGAGTGATGGGAAGTAGAAAATGGGCTGTTGACTTCACGGACAATTCATCCGCACCTTCATCTCGTGACATTCCCGATCCACCAGGTTTTACTCGTGTGTCTCATGATCAAGATGATTCTACTCTGAGTCGCCAAAAGAAAGATGCTGAAGCAAACTGGAAGTCTCAGAAAGCGTGGGAAGTGGCCCAAGCTCCCTTTAAGAACTTGATGATGATGGGGTTCATGATGTGGATGGCTGGAAGCACCGTCCATTTGTTTAGCATAGGAATAACGTTTTCAGCCCTTTGGCAGCCCTTAAGTGCCCTTCAAGGGGTTGGGAAGGTTTTCGAACCTTACAAGGATAATAAAGTAGACCTCCTTGCACCCAAGTTATTATACATTGCCCTAAATTTGGGAGGTATGTTGCTTGGTGTCTGGAAGCTGAACACACTTGGCCTTCTTCCGACTCATGCATCTGACTGGGTTTCATCTTTACCCCCTGCACATGAAGTCGAGTACTCAGGCGGAGGTATTGCTCTACACTAAGATTAGTCTCTTGCTTCTTATTTACGCCTATCTTTCTAAGATCTACCCAGACAAACTATTTTGTATACTTCATTGTCAATTATTTAACAGTTGAAACACCTAAATTTTGAGAGACATACTTTAACATTTATGGTATTGAACAATTACTTTCCTCTTGAATTTTTTGGCCCAAGTAAATTATAATATCAGCCTACAGACAGGCAACTCTTCGTTTCTGTGTGAGCTATTGCACTGGACAAGTATAAATTTTAGGTTTCATGTCATCCTTGTGATCTTGAGTTTACGTGGCAGTAATCATTTTCTTTATTGAACATTTATTTGTGTTGTTATGGAACTTTGTCAAGATTCAGTTAAGAAATCAAAACTCATCCAAAACCCAGTATGGCAATTATAATCGAACGTGACGAGTTGACGACTACAATTGCACTGTTAGAATGGTCTAGATGGCAATGATTTAGATTCGACAAACTATGAATCACAGCCTAACAAGAATTTGATATAAGGTGTACAAGTTCCTACAAGGCTACAATAACCACCACTTTATAAATGATTATTATTGGACTCGATTATAATTGATTATAAGTATGACATACCGAATATAAATTAAATCAGATGCAACTGAACTAAGTTTGGATGCATTTTGGTTCCTAAACTGCCGATTTTAGTTTTGACAGAAAAAACACATACTTTGTTTACAACATGATGGTAAAAGAGTAACTGGAAGTTTGAAACCCGGTTGGAACGAACTCGGTGGCAAGTAAAATATTTGAAGAGATACCCACTGCTTAATCTTATATTAGAGCTTTAATTTGAGATATACTCCGTAACATACGCAATTTTGGGGTGATAAACCATGCGCAACTTGATGTGCAGATCCATCTGATTAGCCTTGAACACTGGGAATGCAATGTTTTCAGCAAGGGTTTGCTGTGTGCACTGCTATCACAAATGCAAAATGCAATTCCAGTATATTTTACCATTACAAATACATTATGTTTTCACGTATTCATTACAGATGATTAAAAAAAGGGAATAAAGAAGAAGGCATCGTATGGTATGTACATATATACCCTAAACTCATTTTGATCCACCTCTTGTCTTGAGCTTGCTCTTTAATCACAGTCAACTGTTCTCTGGGGATCTCACTATCTCCGGTCGGGCCATCAGAAAGTTGTTGAGATGCTTCCGTGGACGTATCTTTCGTTCTTTATAACCTCTTATAGCCAGAGGATGTATAGATATATAGAATTTTGTTCACCAGCCCATAAGTGTTCTTCTGACTTTGTCCACAATATCACTTTTAGCCCGATTGCTTCTTAATGGAAGCCCTCTAGTTTCATCCAGAAGGAACCTGTATACTTCCCACTGTCGCTGCGACGTTGAGTGCCTTCCTATCTCTGCCTACACAAATACAGAAGAGAGGAAAGGAAGATTTAGTCTTTTTCTCGAGTAAAATCGAGAAAACAAAGATGAGTTTCTGTTAGAAGTGGCAGCATGCATAGGTCGGTGGTCCGAGTGATGTGGAAAACCGGGTACTTCTCAATACCTGTTGGGTTAGGACAGGTTGAACCAAAACATCCTGTGATATTTTATTCTAGTTTTATATCTATGAATCAAATATTACTAAATATATCATATTATTTCAATCATGATTAATTTTTAAAAAAATAAAATGATGTAGAAGTTCATGATTATTATCATTTTGTTACCTGTCTTTGCTCTTTAGAGATAAATTCGTCCATCTATAAGAAAATGGGTAGAAATTGCTACTTGTCTATTCTTAAGAAATTG
Source organism: Pseudognaphalium luteoalbum (assembly GCA_963422505.1). Classification (NCBI taxonomy): domain Eukaryota; kingdom Viridiplantae; phylum Streptophyta; class Magnoliopsida; order Asterales; family Asteraceae; genus Pseudognaphalium; species Pseudognaphalium luteoalbum. The sequence continues at coordinate 5,333,284 of OY730195.1, read as the reverse complement.
GGTAGAAATTGCCACTTCTAGTTCATGTTCTATTGTTTGAATCTACTCACCGAGAAGACACATATTCCAAGCGTCTTTAATGCGAGTGAGACATCATAAAGGACCCGTGGCCTCCCTTTTCCAGATAATTCAACAGGATTAGCAACCAAAAGCTCTGTATCAGGACCACGGTTAGTGATTACAACTCTCAGAGGATGTAGCATCTCCTCCTCTAGTCGGGAACATAAAACAGCCTGATTATCATTATCTACAATCTTCTTTCCGTCCTCTTTTTGAATAAACAGGTCCACGCTTCTGTACCCCTTAACACTAGAAAAGATTCTTCCGTGCACAATCTGGAAATAAGCAACCAATTCAATGAACATTATACATTCCCAAGTTGTTAAAACGTGAATAAGAATAGTAAGATGAATCATATATACGCGTATATCGCAGTCCTTGGAGATCTTCAAGATGTCATAAACAAGACCTTTTTGATCAAGACAATGTATTTGAAGCAAAGTATGTGTTGGACTCAGCAGATTATCAACAGTTATACTGGCCTTCTTAACTTTCGACACATCATCACTGCAAGTTCGTGATCGATCTACTTTTGCAAAAAGGTCACCGCTGAACAATTCTTCAGCAACTGCTTCAGAAATACACGAATGTTGTTGCTGATTATCGTACTCCGGTCCTGCTAACTGAAGTTCACAGCTGATACAATACTCTCCTAACATGGCACTAAGGTGTGTACATGTTTCCTCACGTCTGATTTGCGTGTGAAGTAGGTCCCTGAAATTTTCAAATCAATTACCCAATAGACAGCGATTGTAACAATGTCAGCAGGGTTCAACTAATCTAAAAAACAGAGATCAAAACAAGAAAGAATCACTCATAAAACCGACAAGACTTACATGCTATCTGTAACGAAGAACAGGTCCAGAACCTTTCCATCTGGAGTGGTAGTCACTTTAACTCTTTGAATTGCTAGCTCAAGTTCCGAAAGGACTTTCGTCACATCTATAAAAAAGTTTCGTGGCCCAATCAGAACATGTAAAGCAACTCTTTACGGAAAAAACTAGAGTCGTAAAATCATGACACTGCTCACCGTGGATTAACCCTTTTCGGTCAAGGGAGAAAACAGTCAACAGGTAGACTTGAGGTGGCGTAGAACAAGTAGCGAGCTGATCGAGATAAAATGCAGGTAAATATGAAGGACAGCAAGATAGAAGACGCTTGCTTAAGCTCTCCCAATCAACCCTTAACGAGCTTGGACGTGGGACCACCCACAACACTACGTAACACCATCTTCCGTCCGTCGAAAAATCTAACCAACATAATATATTATATAAATTAACTTGAATCATTTATATTCATAGATATAGATAGTTGAATATAAAGACATGTCTACACCAGGGTCTTTGTCTCTTTGAATTGATAAATTCCATTGATTTTAGTCACTTACATACTGTGAAATTTGAACTTGAACAACACAATTAAACATATTATTTACTCCGTATTTCCTGGTTGTCATAACATAATTTCCAATGCCAACACAATTAAACATCCTCATTGAGGTTGGTATCAGAACATATAATGCCATTTGTTTTTACCGTACTTTTTATATACAGACTCACATGTATCAGTTTTGTTTTGCGGAGAGTGAAAGTAAATTTAATAGTTTGGGTGTAGCATGAGAAAGTGTATACTTGTTGTGAGATGGAGGAAATTAGAAATAGTGGGGGTAATTAAACCCCGATATAGAAAATCCGACCTCATGAATTTAAAAGGTTACAAAGAAGCTGACCTCCACGAGTAACATAGAGTCCGAATTCAAGTACAATACGTAACAAGTCACAACCAAGACCAGCTTTATCCGGGCAGTTGACCGTAACCACCGTTGGGTCGCCACTAGTCTTACCTTTCTCTATCAGCACCACGTCATCCCACGACATCCCCATCTTTTATTTCCGGCAACTAATATGACGTGTCGGTCTTCACCGGAGACAGGGTGGTAATCCCGGCCGGTAGTAGTATGAATGCAATTATATATGCAAATTCACCTCATTTAATTCCACCTTTGTTTTATGTCTATGGACTATGGGAATTCGGTGGAAACGAATGGGCTAGGCTATGTAGTATGGCCGATGGCGGTGTACTGTCTAGGACCCAGTTTGTATACTTTCCACGTCACCATCCTGACATGAGACACGTGTCAACCATTAGTATGCGATTGGTGGTGCATCAATTATGTGTCTGGCTTCTCTTCTGTTGCGAACGAGGGGTGTTTAATATTTGAGTTGAAATCATTTGATTCGAAAATTGAATCGAATTAAAATTATAATAAATCGAATCGAATTAAATTCGATTTTTGGTTTTGATTTTTGAATTCGGTTTTCGGTTCGATTTGTGCATCAAATATGTGTTTGTGTGGCGAGTGAGGGGTGTTTAATATTTGGTTTGATATCGTTTAATTCGAAAACTGAACCAAATTAAAATCGTAAAATTATATATGTTATATATTGTTGTATATTTTAATGTATCGGATTTTTGATGGATTCGCAGTAGGTGATGTGTAGTAAGTGCTTAAGTTACTAAATACCACACTCAACTAAAATTATGAGCCTCAAGGGGGTTGCGCTCTCTTGTGGGGTTCTAAGAGCAACACCCTTAGCGGGTCTAAAATTAAGTGTCATGAATCAGATTTGAAAGTCTTTCTTTTTCAACTTTGACCTTAAATACTTTTGTTTGTGTTATATATTACTTTATGAAAATTATACCAATGAAAATACATTTAAAACCCAATCCATTTATGCATTTTGCATCAAGTATTATATAACATAAACAGAAATATTTAAGGTCAAAGTTGAAAAATATAGACTCAAAAAGTCAAAACAAGATACATAATTTGGGACGAAGGGAGTACTAGTTAATTGCATACGTTTTATGTGTAATTCATATCGGCAATCAGTTATTATAGTCATATTTGTATATACTATATCTAGTGCGTGCGTGTGTTCTTATTATGATAATAAGTTAATAACACGTACATTTTGGTTTCATTGACCCAAAATGTACGATTCCACCATTTCATATGTTTGAATTGGACAAACTTTCTTAAAAGGCGAATATGACCCGACATAACAAAGGTTGGTCATTATAACATGCACATGATCGCTCACAATTGCTACAAAATAGTACTCATGACAAAACCTATCATTTAGTAACGATCGAATGCTATCTTGTTGCGGTGATAACGATACGATGATAACTTCTATATTGTTTATCAACCTTCATTTAATCCTAACCGTATGTTATATATGCCAACCTTATCATCCCTACCAAATTAATGGGTGTTTGGACACACATTTTTAACTCTTTACTTCAATACAACCATGACAAATTGGCAATAGCTTGTTTAAAGTGTAGTAACATAATATTTGGTTAATAATTTAAGTAGCCAAATATGATTATGTGAATTAGTTAAAGGTTTAAATTGTAAAATTTTAATCGTAACTGCGTAAGTAGATGAAATCTACAACTCTACAAGTAAAAGTCAAAATGGACCTAATAACTTTATAGAGGATTAGAGGGCCTGGGCCCTATTAATTCGAATAGCCCTGGTCCTATTCCAAAACAAATAAATGGGCCTGGGCCAACACAAATTGCAACGGAATCACGCATCGATTGAGCAAATACAAACACTTCTGAAGCAGAGACGGTGGTCGCCGGAGAACGATGGGTGCCAACGATTTACCGACGAAAGAAGCGAACGTATTGAAAGGACATGAAGGTGCAGTTTTAACGGCGAGGTTTAACGGAGACGGTAATTACTGTTTAACCGGAGGTAAAGATCGGACTATTCGCCTTTGGAATCCACACCGGGGGATTCATATCAAAACCTACAAATCTCACGGTCGTGAAGTTCGTGACGTACATGTGACATCGTAAGCTATACATATTTGCACGCATAATTTGAACCGGTGACTTTGTTTCTTTGTTGTTTCTTCTAAATTTTGTTTTTAATATATAACTCGTGTAAACCTAGCTTTAACACACACACATATTTATGAATCTGATTATAGTTAGCATAGTTGCAGCTATTAGTAGACTTAATTTTCTGCTGCTTTTGACTTTGCTTGTATTTGGCATATAATAATGCTAATCAATGCTCAAAGTTGGACAATATCTGATGGTAAAGTAGCCAAGAGACTCAATGTTATGCTTAATTTGCGCTGCTGTTAGCTTAGATGATACTAAGCACATACAGTTGGTCATCTCCAAGTCTCCAACAATGAGCATATGCAGTGAAGTTGCAGCGTCTAGACTTCAACTGCAGAGTTTAGAAAGTATAAATTTTGTACAGAAATATTTTTATACTTTAGGGTATGTTTTTGTGTTAGCAGTATGCTGTAAATCATCTGAATATTTTGGATGCTGAAAAGAAGAAAATAAAAAAACTGATGCAAGTTATCGGGTTCTTTTTAAACCATTGAAATAATAGTCAAAATGTATCTTTATTACCTCGTTAATGTTATCATTATCAAGCGGCTAGTTCTTGCTGTGAGTTATCAGGGGAGTTTTTGTGTGTTTTAAGCTATAGAAAACTTACCTTATGTGGCTTTATTGTAGTGATAATTCAAAAATATGCTCATGTGGTGGTGACCGGCAAGTATTCTATTGGGATGTATCAACAGGACGTGTGATTCGAAAGTTTAGAGGCCATGACAGTGAGGTATTAAAGATGCTTCCTTATACACCCAAGGGCGGATCCAAAGTGTTAGAACCTAGTTCATTTGACCCACCTTAGCTTTCAATTTTTTTGGAAACTTTGAAACAATTTTTATATGAACCAACTTATATTTATATTATGAACTACCTCAGATAAACAATTAGTTAGATTTGGCCTAGTGGTAAATAACTTTTGTGTGGTCATCTTCAAAGATTGGTACGTCGGGTGTTCAAGCCCATTTCCAATTAAATCTTTTCACTTTTTTCCTTTTATTTGTATGTGTGAACTGCAAACAGCTCCACAAACTTTTTTAAAATTACTATCAACCACGTTTTGAATTACTAATAACCACCTTTTGCTTTCTATTATTAGTTATATTTATATTAGATTAGATAAAAGCATGTGAAAATGAAGCAACATGATTGCTTCATTTTGTTATCAATCTACTAGATCTATATATCTATTTATAATTTATAATACATATAACACATTATTTAACTAGTGGTTATTATAATACATATAACACATTATTTAACTAGTGGATAACCATGGCACTACAAGCATTGATTTTGTTATAAAGTGCTACACGAGAAATACGCATTTTTAACAATCCAATGAACGCATATTGATTTGCCTATCAAAATTTAGTGATTTACTGTTAAAATGATTGTTTTTGGGTGATATATCAAACAAATGATACAACTAGTGATACATTTACGGAATTACGGAGTATGTTAAGTGTATGAAACCTCGTCAGGAATCATTTTATTTAGTGTAAAACTATTATTGGACACGTGATTTGTGCTATGCATAAAAAGTTCTCAACCCGACCCGACCCGACTCAACCGATCTATATGCTAGGCTAATAATGAACCACGTGGTTTTGAGTTCTGGATCCGCCACTGTATACACCTTTAAATATTCAGTAGGCAAATATATGAATAATGTGGTCACTGAACTTTCATGGACTTTTGAGTTCGATACCTGAACAATGAGATTTATCGATCACATATCTATAATCACACTATTGTATCAATTGCTCATATTTGTTTACTTCAAAGTTAATGTGGTTATAACTGGATAGAAAGGAGGTAATCAAATTGATTGTGAGTTTATAAGCATGTTATTGATAAATCCTTTTGTTGAGGTACGCAATCAAGAAAACTATAGTTATATAGTGTCATATTTATATTCAAATTTAATGGCAAAAACTTGAAGGTCTTGTAAAGACAGTCTTACATAATTGTTATGTCATGTACTTGCTATGCCGACTTCTTATTCTACCATTTTTAATCAGGTGAATGCTGTTAAGTTCAATGAATACTCGTCTGTAGTTGTATCAGCAGGTTATGACAGATCCTTGCGTGCCTGGGACTGTAGATCTCACAGCACTGAGCCAATTCAGGTATGTTTTTTGTATTTGGAATAGATGTACTAATAGACATAAGTAAAACTTCATGTTTGTTTGTGCTGAAAGAATGAGTACTATCGTTTTGCAGATTATCGACACCTTTTTAGATAGTGTCATGTCTGTTTGTTTAACAAAAACTGAAATCATTGCCGGAAGTGTTGATGGAACTGTACGAACATTTGACATCCGAATGGGTAGGTATGTAAGACTAATCAACATGATCATGATGCCTCCTGTCCCCAGAGAATAAACTAGAGTTGGCAATATGACCTGGTCAAGCAGGTTGGATGGCAAGTTAAAATGAATCCTTTTTGGTACCTCCGTACATGTCGAATGGACTGGGGGTCGGACTGACCCACAAACGTGTTATGTTCAATCCCAAATTTATAAATAACTAATGGGCTACTTAAGAGGTTGTATGTGTTAAAATAGACTTTTGATGACTTTCAACTTGTTTAATTAGATCGACCCATTCTCCTATTAGCTATTTTTTTATTTAACCCATTTTTGATAAAGCACAACCCAGATTGACCCATGTGTAAGTACATGGGTTGAAATTGCCACCTCTAGAGTAGACCACTATGTTCTTTTTGAGAAACTTTTCATTGAGTTCTTGCTGAAATAGGTTCATCAATTATTTTGTGTTCCCTCTTCAGAGAATTATCTGATGACTTGGGACAACCTGTCAACTGTATCTCACTGTCAAATGACGGTAACTGTGTATTAGCCAGTTGTCTGGATTCCACATTGCGTCTTTTGGACCGGTAAATTGTTACTTCTATTCTTTTTATTCATATCTGGTTAAATAAAGGGATGACTGTGTACTGAGCGGTCTTTTACTTTGCAGAACTACCGGTGAATTACTACAAGAATATAAAGGTCATACATGTAAGGTACGATCAGGTTGTTGAGAATTTAAATCACTTTATATAAAAGAATTAGGTCAACTAAACCCGATGTGACCTGTTAACCGTCTCTAAGGTGACTTGTTTTGACCCACCAAAGTTGCCACTTCTTTGTAGAAAGGAGTGGCAAAATCATTTATTTAACCTGAAACTAATTAGCTTTCTTGATCATATAACTTACACTTGGCTTTTGTTGACCAGTCATTCAAAATGGATTGCTGTCTTACAAACACTGATGCTCATGTTGTGGGTGGATCCGAAGATGGCAATCTTTATTTCTGGGATTTGGTAGATGCATCAGTAGTCTCAAGTTTCCGTGCTCACTCCTCAGTCGTAAGCTTCTCTTAATTTCTATTTGTATAGATTTGTACTTAACTGAAATCAATGTCATGAACTTCACGTGATAATTGTTAGTCAAATTGTCAAAAGATAGATTAATTTGGGTTGGAATCTTATTTTATAAAAGAAAGAAACGTCGTGTTTTCCCTGGACAAACTAAAATTGAAAAGCTGTGCATATCCTTAGGGTAGAGGGACCAGAGCGTATATTATTTTCTTTCAATTGCAGCATTTGTTATATATTAGTGTGGCTTAAAAGCATATTTTCAAGTGGAAGTGGAAGTGAAAGTATGGAGGACTTCTGGACTAGGCATAAAAAGAAAGAAAAGTACCTTATGATTTTATGTTCTGTAACACATGGATTATTGTTATGTTGATATCTCACCAAACATGACAACTTTCTTGTTGGCAGGTAACAAGTGTTAGTTATCATCCAAAAGATAACTGTATGATAACTGCATCTGTGGATGGATCAGTACGCGTTTGGAAAACTTGAACATTATAAGTTCACGCGGCTTTCAGAGTCATTTGAACGAAGTGGTCCCTTTCCCGTCAGATATAAGATGTTTGACAGAACTCATTTGTTGATCATCTTTTGTGGTTAAAACTCAAAACACCATCTACAAAATTTGGATACACCGGAGTACTAATAGCTCTTATCACCTCCTTGCTCATCATGAATGGCCATGTCATGTTAGTTAGGATGGCTCGGTGCTAATGAGTGATTATGTAAAGGATATTGATGCACAAACATGGGTTTAATGATCATTATTGGTGTATCCTTAATTGTTATTCTATATATATCATTTACAATTTATTAATGTTTAAATATGAGCAAAAATTATACAAGTTACAGCGATAATAGGAAAATCTGAAATATAAAATAAAACCAATATAGAGGATTTATGCATTGTAGATCTACGCTGGAATGATTTCCAAGGTTATCCTTATCTGTAACTAAAATAAAATTTTTATTACGGACTATTTTATTTTTTATGGTGGAAAATTTGAATAATAATGATATTACCAGTCATCGGTCACACTAAAATTCAACTAAAACAATTATGAACATTTGAACAATGTTAGTTTTCAGTAATAATAAACAGAAACTCGGCAATATGGTTTGAATTTCAAGTGTGATATAATTTATTGAATTTTCCAATCCAGAGTTAACCAGATCAACAACCTGGCAACTACAAACTCAAAAATGAGAACATTATTCTATAACAAGGACAAAACAACACAACCTACCATACTGGTTTTCCAAGTGTAAATGATACCAAATTAGTTCTCTTACACACCCGATTCAATAGGGAGTTCGGTACAAGAAGTTACTCATACAACCTGTCTTGCTTTTATATCTGCAAGTCGAAGAGTTACCGCTCTCTTATGAGCATCCAACCCCTCGACCTCAGCCATGGTTGCCACATGAGGACCTAGCTTTGCGAGCCCTTCTTCTGTCAAAGACTGGATTGTTATGTACTTCAAAAAAGAATCTAGAGATACCCCACTGTACATGCGCGCATATCCATAAGTCGGAAGAACATGGTTCGTGCCGCTAGCATAGTCTCCCACACTCTCGGGAGTCCACTGCCCTAAAAATACAGAGCCTGTAAAAATACAACAAAAGTGCAATCAATGAAGGTCGGTGATGTGGTAGTTCTACAACTAAAGTTATGTTATGGTATCACTGGTTATTAGATATAGCAGGACCCACATAAGTTGTCTAATTTTAAGAATGAGACTCGAAGTAATTTTTCCTCTGGCAGAATACATACAATTTGTAAGCATAGAGAGGAAAAAGGTTACAAACGTGAAATTTCAACATGACATTTACCTGCATTTTCAATAAAGCTCTCCCACTTCTCTGCATCTTTAACATTAATGATCAGATGTTCGGGTGCATACAAGTTGGAAAATGTAACTGCCTAAAAATGCAAAGCCAGCTCGAGTTTAGAGATTCAACACTAGCCATATAAGACTGGGCACAATATAATGCATATAGACCAGTTGAAAATTTTAACAGAGACATACATGGATATACTAAAAAACTTTATGACTGCATAATTCATATAGAACACTTAAAGAGATAACTAACCTCAACCATATCACGTGCAAACACAGTGAAGCTGTGGCTAAGAGCTTTTGAAGCATACTCTCCTCTTGGGAGACTATTGCATTGCTTGGTGATTTCTTCATCTATTGCATTTATATCTACACCATCACCTGCAATTACCAGAACCACCTGGCTGTCTGGCCCATGCTCCGCCTGAAAATGGAAAATGGGAATTTGAGGATAAAATGACAATGACCCTCCTCATTACAAAAGCTTTGAAGCCAAAGAGAACATTACAAAAACTGCTTCCATTGCAAAAATATTATTAATTTAACCTGAGAAAGCAGATCTGCAGCTATGTGAACAGGACTAGCATATTTGTCAGCAATGACAAGCACTTCAGATGGTCCTGCAGGCATGTCAATAGAAACCATCGCCTCGCTGTTCTGTCAAAATACAAGAAACAAGGTTTTAAATAAACTGTAAAAAACAAAAATAGTTCAAAACAGATTCGATGGTGTACACCACTGTGTACGGACTACACATGAGACGATATTTAGGAGACGTGCGTACTTGGAGAATCATTTTTGCAGCTGTCACGTATTGATTTCCCGGACCGTATATCTTCTCAGCCTTAAATAATGAAATTTGCAATTAAAACATAATTCATTTACAAAGTAATACAATTAACTTTTTTAACAATCCAATGATTAGAGTGATACCTTAGGACACGATGCTGTTCCCCATGCCATGGCAGCAATGGCCTACAAGAAACAAAACCAACAGATCAACAAGAAGCGATCTACATGAAGAAAAAAAACATTTTGCTAAATAAGAATAAGAAAAAAGTCAAACCTGAGCTCCTCCAGCTTTAAGAATGTGGGTTACTCCAGCTTTCTTCGCACAATACAGTACCTCCTACATGATGTCACATTATTAGACTCTGTAAATAAGTTACGTATTCAATCTGCAATTAACTATCCCATACATATGAAAGCAAATTACCTTGCAGATGCTGCCATCACTAGAAGGAGGAGTTGCGAGCACTATAGTTTTACACCCAGCAATCTGTGCTGGCTGGTGTACACAGAAAGCTAAAAAGTTAGCTTACACCAACTAGCTTGGACATAATTAGAGGTGGCACCACTGACCTGATAAAACCTTTTGTCCAATAAGTAGAATCTTAATACCACGTTAAAACGTTAACTATAATTACATAAACAGCTTTATTACTATGAAATCTAAATCTTCAAATTAAATCGAATAAAGATTGCTGTTGCTGTATGCATTGTTTGAGCGACTTTCAGCCCGTATGACCCGTTCCTCTTAAAGCAAAACTTTTTTATTCGACTAAAAAAAATTACAATTCAAGTCGACCGATTCACACATAAATAGGTCAAAGTTTCCACCTCTTAATATAATGATTAAGATAATTATCATATCTTACAATAGCAAGCATAAGAGCTGTTGAAGGTAGAACTGCAGTGCCTCCTGGAACATACAGACCAACGGAAGAAATGCTCCTCGCCACTCGTTTGCATCTCACACCCTAGAAAACACATAAGAAAATTGATATTAACTCAGAAGTTCAGGGAAAACAAATTTGGTACCAAAGTATATAACTTACTTTCATGTTCTCAACAACTTTCTCAACAGGCTTTTGTGCAACATGAAATGCATGAATGTTGCTATATGCCACATCAAATGATTCACGAACAGCTTCATCAAGCTGAGATAGAGTTAATTTGCAACGAAAATGAACAGATAATTTTTTTTAAGCACTAGATTGGTGATCATTATGCAGGTCAATAGATAGGTGTCGATTCATATAAGTACCTCTGGGTCTGGAAGATCATTAACATTTTCAATAATCTTCTCTAACTCAACTTTGTCAAATCGTAAAGTATAACTGCAAAAGGACATGTAAAACATCAGTTGGGTACAACAAAATGAAAACTGATGGTTCCATAAAAACATATTTTACAATCCATGAGAGATATAGAAATAGTAGTAGAAGATAATAGATAGAAGAAGCACCTACTCTATAACAGCAGCATCACCTCTGTTACGAACATCATCAACTATAGGCTGGACCTGAAAATTCAACACAATTTTCAGTATCACCTATGTGATCAAATACCAATCCGATAATTCAACAAGATATAAGCATATACAAAGCCTAAAAGACACCTTCCAACGACAAGTATAAATCAACCCACCGTACTGAAAATGGAAGTGAAATTTATTCGGGGCCGAGCTTTAAGATTGTCAACCTCCGTCGGTGTTAGGTCAGATAGCTTATACGATTTCATTGCACACTTAATTGTTTTAGAAAAGGTTACTGCATCGAAATCAATGTGTCAAGATTTTTCAGAAGAACAAAAGTAATCAACTTAAAGGCTTGTCGAATTTTTCTACAGAATCTATGCAGTTTCACACTTTTACCTGGCAAAAAACTTCTGCGACCGTTAAATAGCAATTTCCTGGAAAAAAACCAAAGGCAAAGGGGCTAGGATTCAGGTATATATAAAATAATATAGTACACACACATAAGATGCGGAAACAAAAGAATTTAGGATATATGTTTCATTTGAACAACAGCTGCAGATTAAAGTTTGTCTATTTATATCACCTAACCAATAATCACTAAATATAACCTGGATGCTAGAGCTCTGAAGGGGCCAACCGTTGATGATCGGCGTAAAGAGCGAAAACAATGAGAATCAGGGGTCTGACTGAAAACCAGTTGACTATATGCTACAACTGACATTTACTGCAACACAGAAATCAAATTTGCTGATCTACCCAAACACATTTGATTATATAAAATAAAAAAAACTTACGGTTTGCAAATTATAAACCCTAAGGTCAACAACAAAGTGTACATTTCGTTGACTTCAACAGAACAGCTATAATATAAGTATATAAACTAAATTGTCAATTAATTGATGATTATATTAAACAGATACTAATATTAATAGATAGATGAAATCGTAGTGTGGCGTCTGTGAAGAAGATTGCTTACAATTAGTTTGATAAGTGTGACAAAGACTAGTCGACACAACGCGGTGGTCAGAAGGAGCGACGCCGGAGGGTGACGACGGAAGACGGCGGAGTGTTATGAATTTTGTGGCTTCCCTCGTTTGCACAGTTGTACTATCATATTCTTTTGTATTTTCAAAAGTACCCCTATACTTTTTATCACTTGAAACTCAAGTACCTAAATTACTTTAAATAATAACCGTATCAAATTGACAATTTTAACAATTTAACTTTTTATTTCATTATTTACAAAGGGAGGTGATACATCAACCAAATATTATGATTTCATACACCAAATTTGTGTTATTATATACTTGTACTATAAGCATAAACTATTGTACAGTTTGGTGTAAAAATACTTTCTTTGTTGTATTTATCAACTCCCATTTATAAACAAATACAAATGTTCGAGACATTTGATAATGGGTAAAGATATTTCCACTATCCAATTTGATAGATCCACCAAACATGTGTATTAACTAATTGTAGTACTTTAAGTAGATTTATCAAATTGGATTGTATAAATTTTACCTCCCTTTGATTATACTATTCATAAGTTGTATGATTAATCATTTATCTTGACAATATTTCTTAACTAATTGTAGTACTTTAAGTAGATCTATCAAATTGGATTGTATAAATTTTACATCCCTTTGATTATACTGATAAGAGATTCATACATTGTATGATTAATCATTTATCTTGACAATATTTCCTGAATTTTGCAATTTGTAACTTTTAAGGCTATGTTTAAGAGTTACATCATGCATAAAAAGGTGGTATATCAAGTTGGTATATCAAGTTGGTTAAGAGATGTTATATTCAGGAGGTGAATGATAAGGTATGAGCATTCGATGCGTGTCTGAATAAATAACTTAGTGAAGTTTTTATCGTATATCTGACAAGATAACAGTCATCGTATCATACCTTATAGAAGATGTATAAATTTCGGGACATAATTGATGTTATAGTTGGAGATTTAATGATCACTTATAAGTAAAAGTATATAGGGTTACTATGTATCTATATGTTAATTGGAAAATAAGTTTGTATTATATATATAAATATAAAAAATTAGTGTGTTTTATTATGTTTTGTAATGTAATATTAGTTAATTCATTATTTCTTTAAATCAATTACTAAAGAGTTATGAATAGGAACACTTTTATTCTTTTCTTGATCCAATATTATATATTTATAATTATAAAATTAACATGGTTTTGGTTATAGTAGGTTTTGGTCGGTTTGTAGTTTTATGAGTTCTTCATATTATCAATTTAATTGTTTAAGGAAAAGTAATTCTTGATATGTTCAAGTTGCCAAACTGATTGATGTTAATAGTTTTGAGTTGTAACTTGAACACTTGCATTGTAAAGCATGATGATGAAAAAAGCTTGCAGCTGTTTATTTTTCATATAGATTGATCGATATATGGGTTTTACAAATGAGTAAACACTCGAAACATCAAACTTATGTATGAAGTGATTGCAGACTCAACTGAAGGCATCTCTTTCTTAAAATAAAACACTTGATTTGCTTCTGACTGCCCGAAAGTTGTCTGTCAATGTGCGTTTTATGTTTTCTTCATAAGTCCAAGTCTTTGTCTGAAATCCTCTTCCATAAAAGGAAGGCCATCACGCAACTTGATTGTTGGTTCCCAACCTAACAACTCGTTTGCCTTGGTGATCACTGGCTTTCTCTGACGTGGATCATCGGGTGTGTTGTCTACATGTCGTATTTCCACTTTTGGGTTGATCAGCTGCATAAACCAATGTAAAGTTTTAGAATACTTCCAATTATGAAATGTTAGAAATATTTTGCGAGTTAGTGAGTCACATTAGTAACTAACCTCTTTCACAGTCTCAGCTAGTTCAATCATAGTGAATTCACCTGAGCATAAAATAAAAGGGTAACATTAGTGAAAATGAACAGATACTCGATAACCGTATCCCAAAACTATCCTGAAATTTTGATATATGGGTAACCTGGATTTCCAATATTAATTGGCCCTGTATTGCTTCCTTCCATAAGTCGAATGAGACCATCAACCTAGTAAATAAGGAAAAAGGTATAAGAGATTGTAGATTGGTCGATGGACGTGGGGCCCATTCTTTGGCTGGAATGCCTAATGATATAAAAGTTGTAGTTTACCATGTCAGATACGTAACAGAAGCTTCGAGTCTGAGTTCCAGGTGATTGAACAGTCAATGGCTCATTACTGCATTCAAGCACAAATAGGCCATTCGTGAGACATTAATTCAATGAATTGGTATATCAAATGATAAATGTATGGTAGACTGATAGAGATATGATAAAATAAGGGGAGTAGTGAAAGATGTTACCGAATGGCTTGAGCTATGAAATTGCTGACAACACGGCCATCATCAATGTTCATTCTGGGTCCATATGTATTGAATATCCTAGCAATCCTTATTTCTGTTTTAAGAATCCTTATAAAAATTTCCATTTAACAAGTTTATGATAGTGATTGATTTGAGATAGTCGAGCGAATGTACACCTATTCCGTGCTGTCTATGATAGTCAAACATCAAAGTCTCAGCTACTCGCTTTCCCTCGTCATAACAACTCCTAACTCCTGCAACCACAGAAGTTAAAAAAAAATATCTTGCATGTCCTATCAAAATTAAGTACAATAAATCATTACAGAGTTTAAATTTACCAATGGGGTTGACATTTCCCCAATAGCTCTCATCCTGAGGATGCACAAGAGGATCTCCATAAACTTCTGAAGTTGATGTCAACAATATCCTGTACGCTTAGCAATGATATTGTAAATTCTGGTCTCAAACAAAGCAAGAACGTTAAAAAAAATACGGAGTAATAATCTGACCTGGCTCCAACTCGTTTGGCAAGTCCTAACATGTTCAAGGTTCCAATTACATTGGTCTTTAATGTCTGTTAACATGTGCAGACATCCATAAATCAGGTCAATGTGTTAAAGCAGAAGTCATCTAAATTTGAAACAAATTTTACAGTGAATACATAAGTCTCAATTACAATAAGATACCTTAACGGGATTATGTTTGTAAAATATTGGGGAAGCTGGACACGCTAGATGGTATATTTGATCGACCTCAACCAATAATGGCTGTGTTACATCTGTATCGTAAAGAAACGATCAAATCTTTGGGCGACAAGTCTACCGACAAATGTGCATAATCAGAACGCATACCATGACGAATAAGCTCAAATCTTGGGTGACCGATCCATTGTCTAAGGTTTTCTTTTGATCCCGTAAAGTAATTATCCGCAACTATCACCTGAGTAGAATCAATCTATGAGTACCACAACATCTTTCATATCAACCAAAACATGTTTCAAGTTTGAAGAAAGGATACCTCATTTTTTTCATTCTGCATCAATTTATCCACTAAATGAGAGCCAATGAAACCAGCACCACCAGTAACCAATATTCTCATGTTGGCCTAACAATATTAGAATCAGACATTATTCAGCTTCATGTAATGCTCACAGTACTTAAATTGCGAAGTGAATGCGAATGCAGATTTGTTTTCTTAATATATTTTTTAATAACCTTTAAACTTTCACACTTACACTTGATTACTTCTCGTTTACCCTGTAACATTATGACAGCTTGTGTACTATATATCAGCGCTATGGATCATTATTCATATTTCATAATACAAGCAAAAGGGGGGAAAATGGCAGGAATTATACCTGAAAAAACTTGGCATTACGTAAAGGAGACGGATTCGGAGGTGGTTTGGTAGTAACATAACTATTTCCATTTGTAGTCATCTTGTTCTTCACACTGTCCACATGAACAAAATTCCAAAATTTACGATCACAAAAAAACACAATAACATCTTGAAACCATGGACAGAAAATGTAAACAATATTAATTACCTAGTTTTCTGCTCAAATTGTGAATGCAGCTAACTTGTGATTATGATATATATATATATATAGGCGATTACACAATTGGTACCAAACAGAGAGAGAAGGAACGAATCTTCAAAGTTACGATATTAAACAATCATGAAAGGCGAGTAGTAGCGAAAATGTGGAGCACCACAACTAACGTTTCTTTGATGTTTTTTCAGATCCGAATTTGATTAAATTGTACAGTGATGTATTAATTACAGAAAATGAATATAATTATGATTTATGATGATGCTTCTTTTATTCCAAAACTAGTAAATGGAGTACTACGTAGTACGTATAAGCATATGCTGTTTTCTCCATACAAAAAGTTTAACGTAATTCACACACATTTATAAAACACTCACTTTTGAACACCTTCTTATGTTTATCTATATTTACCGCCTGCCTGAATGTTTATTACTCAATCTATCCGGTGAGCATGGGTCGGTTTGGGTCGGTTTTTGACCAAAATTGAACCATAAAGTTCGGTTTTTGAAAAATTAAAACGAAACGGTTCGGTTTTTACGATTCAGTTTTTTCGGTTTGAAATCGGTTTTGGGTCGGTTTTTTCATTTTTTGTGTTTTGACATTCTTGGGCCTAGCCAATGAAACCCATTAATTTTAGCTAGTTTTTCTTATAGCCAAACAAATTAATTTAACCAAATCATAATATCATTTCATATGTTTATTAAGTTATATAAATGTAAAGTCTATATTACTTGTACAATACAAATTATAAAGCTATAATCCAAATGTATAAGATTACAAATATATGTTTTTCTAACGTATGGTTTGGTTCGGTTTATTGGGTCGTTTTTCCGTAAAAAATCAAAACCGAATCGATACTTCAATTTTTCCAAAATCAAAAACCAAACGTTGGTTGTTAATATGGATCGATTTTTTTTAGTTTCTCGGTTATTTTCAATTTTTGAGTCGGTTTCGATTTTTCATGCTCACGTGACTCAATCTCTCTCAAAATACAAGTCCAGATTTAAAAATCGAAGATCAACTTTACTCATTTTTTTAGTTCTAAAGCCATGTATGTAACCTTTACTCAATTTGTTGAATTTCAATATTTGCAAGCAAGGTACTTAAAGTTTTTATTACGAAAAAGTTGTACTTAAATTAATCCCATAACTTTTCAATTATACATTCACGTTTACGTCCTGTTTTTAACTTTTAACTTATCTATACTACTATATACGGAGTAATGCATTTAACACTTTCTATCCTCAAAAAATTTTAAGATTAAGTAAAGTGAGTCTCACTTACTACTTATTATTCACTAACTACATTCTTTATCAATCAAATATTATCTACCCTTAAAGTCTTTTTTGATTTGTTAAATATCAAAGTGGACACTTATAATGGGACATCCCAAAATAGCATTGTGGACATTTTAAATGTGATGGACAAAGTACAATATGTTTTTTTAGACATTCATTAGAATCTTCACCCACCGTCACCACTTTCACTGTTGTATTGCGCGAGT
Source organism: Pseudognaphalium luteoalbum (assembly GCA_963422505.1). Classification (NCBI taxonomy): domain Eukaryota; kingdom Viridiplantae; phylum Streptophyta; class Magnoliopsida; order Asterales; family Asteraceae; genus Pseudognaphalium; species Pseudognaphalium luteoalbum. Next base: position 5,315,420 of record OY730195.1, on the reverse strand, counting down.
ATAATGCTAGTGATGTGACATACGAATATATGTTTGTTACTTATTACTTATACGAATGATTTCCAAAATTTGTAAGTTTCTTAGAGGGTGTTTGGGTTGACTTTTTAGGTTGGCTTTTTAGCTTAAAAAGCTCATTTGTTTTGTCAAACACTTTTTTGGCTTTTTAACTTTTCATCACTAAAAAACTTATTTTTATGAAGCCACTGAATTAGAGCTTTTTAGCTTTTAACTTTTTAGCTGTATATAAACATCAAAGCCAAACACCCCATAAGTACAAAATACGAAAGGTGTAAAATGAGTATAAGTTCAGGGACTGAATAGGTAACATACTCACTTATTGTGTTATTTACCGTGGTTTTGAGAACAGAGTCACAGAGACCCTTCAGTTTAGTGATTTCTTCAGCATCTGATCAAGCATTTTCAAGGTACGTTATATAAATTTTAGCCTTTTTATTTTGTTGATTTTTTATTTTCTAATCGACGTATATAGATAGTTAGATACCTTCTTCAAGATCCGATTCGAATACTGTCGTAAAGATCTGGATCGGGTTTGATCCGTTTTTAAACATACACTTGATTTAATACCTGCATCTTCTGAAATTAATTAGTTCGTAAATCTGCAACTTTAATTTCTAGATCTGTAAATATCGGCAGAGTGTGCGTTATGATGTAAAATAATAAGAGAATCAAATACGGATAGATCGCATAGCGGAGTGGATATCGCGTTAGACTCCGAATCTAAAGGTCGTGGGTTCGAATCCCACTGTGATCATATCCCAACCTTTTCAAGTTGTTTTTTTTTTTTTTTTTTTGGTCGATCCTAGAGGTGTTTAGGGTTTTAAATTATTACTCTGCTAAATTAGTTTGTATAGGATCATTGGGCATTGTTGATCTTATGAAACCTTGCTTAATGGTGATGTGGTTTTTGACAACCTTTTTTCCTTTTGTGCTGTTACAGATGATAACTGATAACGACTTGGGGTTCATTGCCAACTTCCTCGGGATATTCATATTCGCTCTCGTAATCGCTTATCATTATGTGTTGGCTGACCCCAAGTACGAAGGGAATTAGAGGATCTTTATAGCACAATGGGATATCGAATGTAGTTGTAGAGTTGTTATTACTTATTAGACTCATGAAATGTACTGTATATGACATTGGAAAGCAATTGAGTTTATGACATTCAAGTTTTGGTATGTTTTAACTCTGACTTGGTAGAAGTTGCATTCATGCTTTGGAAGAAACATGGTTTTCCAGTAAGGCCAGTCTTTTTTGCATCTTCATGTTGTTTAATGATATCTCGAGACAACAATTTTTAACCGTTTAGTTGTTAATTGCTCGATAGCAATTGTGTTTGTATCTCAATAGAATAAAAAATAGCTAAAATGAGGCGGTTTAACTATATGTAAGCTATCTCAAGTCTTTTCTCAAGTGTTAGGTTGTTATATCTAACAGATTTGGTGATGTTTATGTAGTGCTGTAATAACTAACACAACTTCATTAATATTAACAAATGCTTTTTAAAAGTGGACCAAAACATGTTAACATGTTTGCATGCCCACCCGTGACCCAACCTCACCCAAACCAGATGACTTTATTTCAACCTTAATCAAACCTATCCATCCTGCCCATCTTGCCACCTAGTTCTAATACAGTAATACTACTATTCATCTAGTCTAGAGATAAAATACTTGTTTATACTTTATACCCCAGTAGCAACACATAAAAATTTGTATCGGACGCCGAACCATTACGTTGCTGATGAAACCAATTGTAATAGAATATCTCCAAACCGTAACCAGAATAACCAAAAATAGTGGTTTTAAGAACCACTTCTGTTGTACAATTGAGAGATCATAAACCGGTGATAATAAACTCCTAAAATGAAAACAATACATACCCATAGAAGTAATGCACCCACCCCGGCAATCTTTACATACTCCCTATTTATACTTAAGCTAATACCAGCATACGGTTCAGAATTAGAAGATGTACTGTCCAGATGATGATCTGCAATCTCAATCATTGCCCTTTCCTCAACTGTTACCACATCATTTGCACATTTAGGGCAAGAACACTTGCCACCGAGAAAATCTGGCAATTCTTCAAAATATTTGGAGAGAACCTCTCGGTAGTTATCCCCTACAACAATCAACTTCCGCTGGGTCCTAGGCTTCAGAACCTGAACGATTAACAACGCTTAAGATAAAGTAATATGACCAGGATGACTTTGTCACAGTTTTCATTCAATTAAGTAATACTTGCTACTTCAATCTAGTAAAAATTGCAACATTCATTTATTGGAAATTCTAATGCTGATGTCAAAATTTTGCACACTTTCTTTGTGATAAATACATCAATGTTAATGCATTTGGGTACACCAGATTCCTTATTTTGCACTTTACATTGAGCTTTTTTAAAATTTCCAACTTGAGCAAAGCATTTTTATACAGCGTTATCTACATGGTCTCTATTTTCATAATATTCAAAAATTTAGATTCTCATTGCAAACATGATTAATGCATTTTTGTGAAAAATTCTTATTAAATGGACAGATGTGTTTGTGGAGCAACCTAACCCCGCCTGTACTAAAATTGACGAATTTCACACACCCACATTACCTACTCTAAAAAGAAGTGATATGGATAAACCACCAAAGAAGTAAAGAGAACAAGCTTACTTGGAAAAGAGTTTGAGTTATCATTCGGGCAACAGAGGGGAGTCGTACAACGAGTAAACACCCGAGCCGGTTTGGGTAATGATCTTGAAGAAGTATCGCACATGATCTAAAAGTTTTTACAGGGAATCCAAAGGGCGATAGTCCCTCACAGTCCATCAAAACAGTAATCTGAGGATGTTCAGCATCAAGCAAGTTTAGAACTCCATATTCCACCTGAGAGACTGAAATATAACAACATGGTTTCATGCATCTCATTAGCACCAAACTGTGGGAAATAGAAGAAAAAGAATGATGAAATAAAAAAATTCGACTGAAGTGCAGAAACCATATATCTAATCATAGCACAGCCTAAACAAATCATATCCCACTGGGTAAAAGGCCTAAACTTTGTCTGTTCCATAAAAACTTCTTTATCCATTCCCACGAATTTTATATATAATCGATGTGCATACTCTGATTCCAAAAACTACACTTCTATAAAATTGTCTAACTTCCTTAATCAAAGTAATTTAGTAGGCCTTTAAGGATTTGACATTTGAATACACTTCAAATGACTTTCAACCCATTTAACATGTTTCCGTTTTGATTAGATCATTCAGTGTAACCCATTTGATCCCTTAAAAAAATATATAACCGAAATCAACCCATCTATAGGTAAATGGGTGGAAATAACCACCTCTAGCAATTACGTTTCATGCTCCAAACCATTTGAAAACAGGCATACAAAGTTATGAGGAAAAATTACATACCAACTGCTCTAACAAACTGTGCTTGACCCCTTGTAGCCAAATCAGAGCCTGCAATTCCTACACGAATAATAAGGCAAGGTCGTTGCATCACATCAGATCCATGCCAAAAGACCAAATTGGCCCAAGACTCGAGTTCTTGTGGTGAAAGAAGAGTGTATTTCTGCCTCCATCGAATGGTCTTTTTAACTGATGATAAAAACCTTGCAAAGTCACCTTCAGAGACAGCATAGAACCTACGAAGCTCATCCTCATTCATCCTGAAACAATCATCCAATATATGTCAAAACTCATCTCACACGCAATGTATCACGCATAGTCATCCTACACATTATTTTATATAATGCTTTATGTATATACATCCAAAATAGTTTATGATTCTTCGGTACCAAGCTATGCCACATCATGGACCAAAAACAATAGTATAGTACAAATACATTCTAATAATAAAGTTATGGTACCTGTCTGGGATAGTAATACCCTGCTTATCAAGCTCTTCATAGAGTTTTACCATCCAATTTTCCATGCCAACACTTCTTGGAACCTTGTTGACAGACCTGTATGACCCACATATTTGATATATAAATAAGTACAAAGTTGAGAGGATAAGCAGCTAGAATATAGTCACAGCTGCACAAGTCAATCCCATATTAGTGACAGCCGAGAGACACTTAGTAAAAACAAATCAGTCAAATACAAGGTTTGCCTGTAATTAAAATTAAGCCAAACTTCATCCCAGTATAGATTAATCTTATGCATCTTTTAGCAACTGAGATCTTAAAACTGTCAAGAAGTGAATACCTTGTGTTTTGGGTGACCAATTGCGATGATAGTTCGGTGAGCTCGGCACTTGAGCCACTGAGTGTTCCTTTTGAGGAGCTTGATTCATCAAATATTCCTGTTGCCACTGTGAGGAGCATCAACGGCCTTGACAATGCCTAACAAAAGAGACAGAATATCAACTACCATGAAGAAAATAGCAACTATTAATTGGCACCACAAGGTAAATATGTATGAACAAACCTGCATTCCTTTGACCAAACCAGTGAAAGGAGCCCACTTTTGGATCCATTTAAATGGTGGAAAACATAGAATTTGAAGTGCCTGAATCCCATGCCAAATAACCGGACAATAGACTGAAGATAACCTTCTAACAATCTCTAGTGCTGCAGTTGTCAAAAGAAACGCTCCGATACCGCCAGCACCACCTGTAGCCACCATGCTGACTTTCATTGAAGTAACACATTTGAGCGTCTTCCTTGAGGATTTGTTTGCAAGTGGGCCAAGTAAACGACTTTTAGGGATGTTTTGAGTAGCAGTAATCCTCAGCTCTAACTTTTTATTTGATTTGAAAAAACATATAGTCTCCCCCATCACATCATATCCTTTGTCAACTCAGAAACTGCATATAGACTGTTTACATAACAAAAGCAATGCAATACAATGTAAAAATTTACACAAGTTTCCATCATCTTTCAATCATACAGCAAATTATATATGACTTGGGACAAAATGACTATGTTTTCACACAATCATCAAAGGTAATCGATCAACAAATGTTTATATCTTACAATAATTTACATTATTAGCTATCATGTGGCTAGAGGTTACATAAGGTATTAGTCAAACAAAACTCTAGTAGGCATCTTAAGTGATTAGAAATGTTTAGTATGCACCCTAAAGTAAATATATCATGCAAGTTCTACTGATCATAATACATAAATTTCCTAATAGCTTATAAAAACCATTCCCATCCTATATTCACATTCTAACAGATATTCACTTTAGATTCTGCAAAAAAAATATAGATTGTTAATCAAATTTCCCCATTGAAATGTGCAATTTATTTAATTTAATAAAAACTAGGGAAATTTGCAATTTTTATCCCTGTGGTTTTCCGTTTTTGCCAATTTTGTCCTTTTACTTTTTTTTCCGCTTATTTTATCCCTGTGGTTTTTAGTTTTCACCGATTTTGTCCCTTTACTTTTTTTTTCGCTTTTTTTATCCCTGCGGTTTTCAGTTTTTGCCGATTTTATCCCTGTGGTTTTCAGTTTTTGCTGATTTTATCCTTCTGTCCAATTCTTGTTAAAAACCCCCGTTAAGTCGCCATCACGTGCCAAACATATGAGGGAATTTCCGTCAATGGCACTTCCCAGCTACAAATCAAGAAGAACTTCAATCTTTTATACTCGTAATCCCTTGCTCTAAGAGTTGCTTCGAGATTGTTTCGTGCCTTTAATAATCCAGGTAGGGCACGAAACAATCTCGAAGCAACTCTTAGAGCAAGGGATTACGAGTATAAAATATTGAAGTTCTTCTTGATTTGTAGCTGGAAAGTGCCATTGACGGAAATTCCCTCACATGTTTGGCACGTGATGGCAATTAATGGGGGGTTTTTAACAAGAATTGGACAGAAGGATAAAATCGGCAAAAACTGAAAACCACAGGGATAAAAAAAGCGAAAAAAAAGTAAAGTGACAAAATTGGCGAAAACTAAAAACCACAGGGATAAAAAAAGCGAAAAAAAAAGTAAAAGGACAAAATTGGCAAAAACGGAAAACCACAGGGATAAAAATTGCAAATTTCCCTAAAAACTATCTTGTTTCTTATAGATACACATCACAATTGAAAGTTGAAACATTAAGAACAAACTTATTATGAAAATACTTCCATATATCCTCGAATTTTAGGAATTTTGAAGGATGAATTCCAATTAAATGGAGCATTATTGAAAGTAAAAAAAAGAGGCACAACATGACGATAAATAATATCCATGTAATCGATTGCGGTTTGAAGCAATTCAATAATGAAAAGGTAGATATATGTATACAGACAAATGAAGATGTACGAAATAATTACTGGATTAAACATGACGTAATTCGTAAGAAATCGCGCTTTGGTACCTCGGAAGCTAATTTTCTTCAATGGCGGTGAAAGGTATCGCGCATTCGTACATGAATTTTGACTTGTTTTGAGGGAACCGGGCCGATGTCCATATACATACTTGGGATCCGACCCGCTTTGACTAGTTCGTTTGGCAGTTTGGCTACATATTATTCTCTGTTTTTTATTCTTCTCAAAAAAGAAATGGTATGCAAGTATATAACGTAAGTAAATCAATTTATGGTATCTTCAAACTTAATAATAGGGAATGATAAATACGATAAAACATTTGATTAATATACAAAATTACATTTCAATTTATTTGTATCGTGAGTTTTAAGGATGGTAATGTTTGTTGTAAGAATAAACTTGTTTGTTGTATCTATCAACTCTCTAAAATTATCTATAGTACATCTCTCAATAAATTACCATGTAGATTTTGATCGTAAAGTTTTTTTTTCTAAAAAAAGACACTATGCACTACGCTTGTATGTGTAAGAGTTTTAGAGGTGTTCATAATAATCCGAAATCGAAAAATCAAACCTAAATTTGTTTAACTGTAGCGAAATTTAGTTTAACCGAACTAAATTTTTTTGTTTTTCGATTTCGGTTAACCGAATCAGTATTTTTTCAATTCTTAGGTTTCAGTTTCGGCTCATGATATTGTCACAACCGGTTAACTGAAAAATCAAAAAAAAAAAATTACTAATTCAAATATGTGTATATATAGATATATAGATAATATTACTAATTACCATCTAACTTAGAATAGCATTATTATATTTCTGTGCATATGTTAACACGAATGTTCATATTTTTGCATTTTTAGTAGTTAAATTTGTAGTTTTGTAACTAATTTGGTTCGGCGTTCATGCATTTATGCTTTGTACCTGATTAAAATGTTTTATGTTAGTTGTTAAAATGATCAACTTGTAAAATTTATAACAAATATTCATCAATGAGTGTTTAATTGTGTGTTAATATTACATTTTAAATGAGTTTTAAATAAAAATGAATAATTTGGTTAACCGTATAATCAAACCGGAAAAGTGATATTAACTAATTATAGTTTAACTGAATTTTTCGGTTTCGATTTAGGTTCGAAAAAATGATGAACCGGAGATCCGGTTAACCATCCGTGAACACCCCTCAAGAGCATAGGGTGTTAACACACTCTTTTTACAGTGTTTCGGTGCGAATATTGTTGCTAAAAAAAGACGGTATGTGAGATGGTTTCTAGCCTTTTTTATTCTTATCTTTTTTGAAAACTAATTTTATAAATTGAAAAAATAACTAATACAATAAATGAACTAAAAATCAAATACAAAATTTGTTTATAAAAAAATTAACAAAAACTATCAATCAATATAATAATTTTATCCACAAAAATACAAAGAAACAAATAATATCCCATTTTAATGGGCTTCACTCAGATAAGTTTAGTCACAAGTTTAATGTCCCATTTAAATTAGAAAAACCAAAAGCCCTCATTTTGTTTTTCCTCAGCACTCACACACGCATAAACATATTCTTGTGACTTCTTCTTCCTCAGCACTCACACACGCACACACGATTCTTTGACATCTACTTCCTTCTCCAATCACACACCCCACACGCATTTTGTTCTTCATTAATTGTAAACGAAATTAGGCAAATAAAAAGAAAAGGAAAAGAATGGGGAATCGGCGTTTTTGGGCGAATGCAGACGTAAAGCGCCATTCCGATCCATCAAAACGTCATCCAACAGCATTCTGGATCAAAAACACTGCCAGAAACAGTTCCACACTCTTTGCTCTAAGCACTCTTATAATTAAAGAAGAAACAAAAAGTGAGATTTATATATTATAAGGGTTTATGTGTAGCCTCACTAAAGAGACAGGATGCAGGGGTGGAGACAGGGTGGGGTAGCGTAGGCAATCATCCCGACATGATAATTAAAATTACGTAAAAAAAAAGAACTTTTTAAGGTATTAATGACAAATTATAATTTTTTCGCCCCCACTTATCTACTAAAGAGATAAAAGTACATTTTTTCAATTTGCCTCCTCCACTTGGATACAATGTTTTTAAAACTGAAATTCGAATCGGACCAATGAGTGGTCCGGTTCCGGTCGAACAGGAACGGTCCAACCGTCCCAAAACTGGCCCAAAACTCATTTTTATAAAAATAAAATAAAAAATCAAACAACCGGTTCTCGGTTGAACCGCTCAGATTTGACCGAACCGTCCAGTTTGTTGACTGATCAAACTTAGGTCTAACCCGGTTTTCAACCGGGCGAAAACCTTCATTTCTCCGGTTAAACTGACTGGACCGGTTCGGTTCAACCAGTTTTCAAAACATTGCTTGGATAGTGGCTCTGCCCTGCGGACATGTTCCATAAAGATTGTTTAGACATTGTTATGAGTTGTGTAAATTGTCTGGGCTTACATTAGACCGAAAAAAGTCATCTTTACTAAAATAACCACTCATGACTCAACCAACTTTGGTTACTAACCGCGTTTTGTTCAGGTTATACTCCGTAGGATTCTAAATTGGTATTTATGTCTATATAGGTCGAGGTATATCAATTAAACCTTATCATCTTTAACTTGGATTAAGATTGAAATGATATTAATATGTACTTAGTTACGAGAAATGTATGTGTTATACATGCACATGAGTTTAAGATAAGGACACATTGCCACGTTTAACATTTTTAGTATATACTTGATAGATAGATATAGATATAGATATGATGATGATGATAATGATGATAATATGTATTAGTTTTTCTTAAGAACCTAAATAGTGAATTTAATCTACTAAACGTACAATTGTCTTGGCAATATCAATATTAAGTATGATGATATGTTATGACGTTCTTGGTTTGAAAGCAACAATATTTATTATCATGTTGAACCGGCCGGAAACAAGAAGCGATGATGATGTTGTACATTGTAGTTCTTTCTTACCAGTGGCGGGAAAAAGAAGTAATTTTTATGTGGAACCGGTAGGCAGGAATGCTAGAGTGTTATAATTACCAATTTCCATATTATATTATTAAACAAATTAATTTACTTAGGGGTGTTTGAGATTGCTTAAATAAGTATTTATTTGTTTATTTGCTTATTTTAACAGTAGATAATCAGATCCAAACACCTTATTGTTTATCTGATTATTTACTAAAAATTAAGAACTTACTTAAAAATAAGTAAGGAACACACTTTTTTTTAAGCATATAAATTGTTAAAAATAAGTAAACCCAAACACCCCCTTGATCCTCAGTAAATAAACTAATTTAGATGATACGTGTTCACTGTACCAATTAGTTCCACCTAGCTGTGAACACCATCGGGTCACATTGAATTTGTAAGCCAACACCAATGATTTTAGGTTCAATGATTGAATTTTAAATCTATAATAATTATAGTTACAATTAATTGACGTACGTGTCTGGCGTCCCCATTTTATGTACTAACATTGGGCTTTAAGAAATTTAAAAAAGCACCGTCTGTCCATCCTTGCACATTTTTTCCCTTGATATCCATTAACTTAATACGGTGGTGGTCCATATATAGGCCTATAAAGCCGAAGGTCTATACGTTTATCATAATAATTTATTATTTTGATATAATTGCACATGTATAGCTTCACTATACTATTAATGTCGTGCTAATCTTGTACGTAGAGTTAGTTTGAAAAACAAATTTAAAGATCCAATTAATGTATGATTTTAGGGAGAAAATCATCCATGATCCTCTGCCTTAAAATCACATCTACCATTTTTTTTTGTCGATATTTAGAAAACCATATATGTATGCATTGTGTGATCATCTCTCAAAAATAGTTGATGAGTTAAAAGGTTACTAGATTAGTATATATGATACTTTTATGTTGCACGAGTATAATACTCTTTTATAAAGGATATGGATAAATATATAATGATACTAGAAATTGATATGGGATGTTCGAGTGTGATGGAGGAAAAGCAACACAATAATAACTTTTAATATTCATATTTTTAAGATAAAAAAATTTACATAGATTGTTATGCGGTATTTATTTTACCTATCACACAATTTTATTTATCATATATTAATAATAGTAGTTGATATTTTTTTAATTTTTCTTTAACACTATTGAGTTGTCTAATAGCAATCAACATAAATATGTTTAACTTATAGTTAGTGGTTATGTAAATAGTTTGTGTAAACATTAATTGAGTAATCAATTATCTATAGCTGCCATAATACTAATGAATGATAGATTCGACATTTTCGATAAGGAAAAAACTAAGTTTTAAGTCTACATTGTAAATGTATTATATAAGGGTTTTCGATTTAGATATCTACTTTGTGTAGAGTATTATATCTTAATATATATATATATATATATATATATATATATATATATATATATATATAAAAGGTATGTCACCTCTCATCTTGCCACATGTCACACATTTATACATTAACATAAATATTTTTTTTCATTTATGTTTTCTTAATCTTTAATTATTATACAAAATCAACACTTTCACTCTACTTGTGACACATAAGCACCTAATCTAATACCATGTGTCCTTCAATATTTATAAAGTAATCTTCCATTTATTTATTTTTGTATCCTAAAAGATAACATTAACATTAACATATCTTTTTATAAATTTATATATATGTCATATATACTAATCTAATAATTAGTACTTCTTATTTTTAATTATTATACAAAATCAACACTTTCACTCTACTTGTGACACATAAGCACCTGATCTAATGCCATGTGTCCTTCAATATTTATAAAGTAATCTTCCATTTATTTATTTTTGTATCCTAAAAGATAACATTAACAATAACATATCTTTTTATAAATTTATATATATGTCATATATACTAATCTAATAATTAGTACTTCTTAATATATATATAAAGAAAGGTATGTCACCTCTCATCTTGCCACATGTCACACATTTATACATTAACATAAATATTTTTTTTTTCATTTATGTTTTCTTAATCTTTAATTATTATACAAAATTAACACTTTCACTCTACTTGTGACACATAAGCACCTAATCTAATGCCATGTGTCCTTCAATATTTATAAAGTAATCTTCCATTTGTTTATTTTTGTATCCTAAAAAATAACATTAACAATAACATATCTTTTTATAAATTTATATATATGTCATATATACTAATCTAATAATTAGTACTTATAAACACTAATTTCATTTAAGAAACAAATCTTCGAATAATTACGATGTTAAGAACATCAATTCGAGTTTATAAGCTCATACACTTTTTACATTTTGTATGTACTATTTTAAAATACAAAGAAAAACTCACCACTTCTATTTACAAAATACATTTTTTAACTATTATAGAATCATAAAATTCTAAGCCCTTTAAAGTTGTCAAGTAGACTTTAAGAAAAAACTACACTAATTATATTGTAGAAGATAAGATCTTAACTTATTTACAAATTCTCTAGAGCACTTTGAAAAAAAAATCATTATTTTCCAACAATTCCATATAGAAAATTATAAAACACAAATTGTTATCTCCGTTTGTTAGTTTATGCATATGCAAAGTTTATCTAGAAAGCTAATTAATTTTTTAAGGCAATCATACACTAGCCATCGCATGAGTAATATTTACAACCACGACGAATATTTACAAATTGCCTCACACGAGGCTTGAACCCCCAACCTCTAGGTTGAAAGGGTCATCGACTCCTCCTTCCCAAAATAATAGTCCATGTTTCCTTTTTCGGACGTCCCAACTTAATTGTCCACTTTCAAAAATAGATAGTGAAGTTTAGTCGTAATTACCATATTACCCTTAATTAAAATTGTTATCACACTATTTTAAGAAAGAAGTAATTAATTGATTAAGGCTAAAACCGTCATTCTGCAAAAAGTAAGAAAGAAAAAACAGTAATAATTGTGTTTTTATTAAACTGCATGTTTTTTGTCGGGTGACAATAATTTTGGGACAGAGGGAGTATTATATTATTACTTAGCAAGAACTTCAATGTATAGTTCTTATCATCTTTCGATACTACGTGTTATTTTGAGTACTTTTAGAAGTTACTTTCACTTTCTCGATCTACATATTTTTAATGCCAACTAATAGAAATGTCTAGGTTGTCTGCTTAGATTGTTCAACTTTTTCGGTGGGCCTATATTTATTTTGCACTCTTGTTTTGGTGAACACTTTCATTTTCTCAATCCACGTTTGTCTTTGAGTTAACAAAAACAATCTCATATTTGCACTCTCGAATCACTCCATTTGTAAACAATTACTTTTTAAAAAAACGATATACACGCTTCTTTAGAGAAAACATATCTTTTTCTCATAAGAAAACCAAAAGAACGGCCGTTTTATTTCTTTCATTGCACGATTGTATTACTATTACATAGCTAAAATGCTAGATTATACAAACACCAACTATAAACAAGAGAGCCACTCCATATACTTAAGCACTTTTTTAAGAAACTTCTCACTTTCTTAATTTATATCACTCAAGTAATTTGTCATCTATAGATCAATTTACAAAACAATAAACACAAAACATCATAGAAAATATTATTAACATAACTAGCACTGGGTTGTGCATCGCACAGCCCTTGTGACTTACTAGTACTTCTCATAAAAACATTAATTAAGTAATCGATTTTATGTAGTTGTCAACTTGTCATATTACTAATGAAAGGTAGAATAGACATTTTTGATATGAGAAAGAGTAAGTTTTATAAAGGTTTGAGAATAGTGGAGCAATTTGAATTAGTTAAGTTTGGGTACAGGTGATCAGTGCAGTTAAACACATGTACTCGTAACTAATTCTAAAACTCAGATGACAGTTCCAAGTTATCAAACTAGTTGTTTCACACTTTTGTTAACTTGTTTAAACTCACCAATTTATGGATCTTATAAAAACTATCAACAAAATAATAAACTTCCAGTTGTAATTTAACACGACTATAGTAGTTATTGTCTAATAAAAAAAAAGGTGTTATTATGTCTATTTTAGTACAATATCATTGATTTCGAGTAACTTTATACCACCATCCAAAACCAACTTTTCAAAAGCATTTAACAACTATCACTAGAAAAGTAGAAAGACGTATAAATTGTCTTGCTTAAATGTTTATCAAAAATGTTGCAAGTAATTTATGATGTGAACTACCATATGTTTTTTTATTCGCAAACGGCGCGTTTTTTTAATTTTAAATAATAACATAACACAACACATTATTCGACTCCAAACCAAACACCCTCAAAAACATGAAAATGTTTTTATTAATATGCCACGTGGCACAAACTCATAGAAGGACAAACGTGACACACCGTATCAAATCAATCCTCATCACACAGTAATATTACCGCTCAATAATCAGGTGCAACTCTCTAACTTGAAACAACCCTACACATGAAATCTAGAACCGTTGATTATAAAACAAACAACTCTAAACCCAGAGAGCAACGACGAGATCATCAGTGACAAAAATCCGACGAATCCCAACGCCACGGCGATATCCGATTGGATGCAAAACGCATTGTTATCCGTACACGTGGCAACTCCTCTCAGCTGCCTCGCCATTTCCGTCCCCGCTGAACCCGCCGACAGCAACAAATACGCAAAAGCCTGGCAGTAAACGACAGCGTTTTGGTTGATTCAGTAAACATTCTTTTTGAAAATAACAAAAGTTAGCGCGCCATAAATGGCCGTGAACAATTTTTAAATGTTTCACCAAGATTAAGAAAAAAACAAAACATGAATTAATTAAAAAGAGCATCAATCAATGATTAATTAATGATGAGAACCTGATCGTGACCGAAATCGAACCAGACTTGACAGAATTCCGGAAAAACTGTTGAACCTCGAGAAATCTCCCAAGCAGTAGCAAACATTTCGAACAACGAATATAAAGTGACAATTGCATTTGCCGCTACAACGAATCTGTAGAATTTTGTTATTGAAGCTTTAGCTAAAATTAAATTGCTCAAACTAACGAGTCATTTTAACTGTTTTAACGAATCACAAATACTACTACTAACAGTAACGTAAAGTACGCTATTAAGTAGTTAAATTTAAGCGTAATGTTTTGATTAGTAATACGAAACGCTTTATTATTATTATATAATAATATGAATTTATTGAATCCGTTTTACATTTTGAATTAGAAATTAAGGAGAGATGTGAAGTTTACCGGAAGGCAGTGAAGTGGTACCAACGAGGTGAACCGGGTTTAGTAGCGAACATGAAGACGAGAGCAGAGAGCGAAAAGCAAAAGGCAAGAAGACGAAAGACGAAAATCAAGTAATTAAAACGACGTAGTTTCGTTTGGGAGACAGTGGATTGGAAATGAGGCGTATCGTGTGGGTGTGTCTGGTGGATCCGTGGTCGTGGAGACGGACTCTCGACACACCCATTACGGACCATTTTTTAGTTTTTTTATTTGAAATGTTGAGTACAAATGAAGGGGGGAATGATTTATAAATTCTATGGTAATGGTAATGGTATGGAGAATTGGAAATATATAAATTGGTCACGGGGAAACGGAAGGCATGATTTCCATGGGGAACATAAAAAAATAGTAGATGATGGAGAAAGAAAGAAAGAAAGAAAGCTGGGTGTGTGAAATGGAGCGTGAAGTCTGTGAAGAAAAAAGGAAGGAAAAGAGACGATGATGATTGGTATGGTAATCGGGTATGGAGGTGTTTTCTTTATTCTTTTTCATCTCCTTTTTGTACTACTCTACATGCTTCTCTTCTTTTCTTGGATTTTTTTTAAATAAAATATAATTAAGTATTAATGTATTCTTTTAATCGATATGAATTCGTACCACCTTTATATATTCTAGTTAACTCAATTAAGATGCATAGTTGTACGCATAAATGATAACGATGGTGTGTTGATTGATTTAATGATGTAAAAGTTGTCTACTTGTAAAGGAGATGATCCACCACAATTATGCATCAAGTATTTATACTGTTTATATCCCTCTTCTCTCTTATATATTAAAAGAGGGTTAGATTACCTAATCTTTATTTAATTAGCTTTAAAGTATTTAGCTACCTCAAATTATGATTAGCAAATAAATCTATAACCTCATTATTAAATTACACTCTTACCCTTTCTTGCTGTAAACTTACACAATACCCAAATCAAAATTAAGGTGCAATTCCATTTTTTTGCGTAATTAGAAATTCAAAATTAGAATTCAAAATTTTAGATTTAAAATTGGGGATTGAACCGTCATAGTGACAACTAAAAATCATAATTGGTATCGTTGATTCAATCTCAACTACATAACTTGTTTTATTGCAAGAATGTTTCTTCGCCATCTCTTGTACCAGAAGAAGTCAAACCAACAGGAAAAAAAGAAATCGCCATGGCTGCAGAAGAGTAGGTTTCACACCTTTAATCTCGATTATTCATTTGTTTAATTCGATCATGGAATTGATTAACTGATTGATTGTATATACCGCATGATTAATGAATTGATCACTGTGTAGGCAAATCATATTTATTTGGTTGATTTCAAATTGAAGTTGTGAATACGGAGGGCATGAGAAGTGTTAATTGCTATTCTTGTATTGCTACTAAAATCGGGATTTGAAGAATTTTTGGATGACCCTGATTATGGGAAGTGTTTGTGTATTGATTGCAAAGGTACATAATATCATTAGGTGTTAAATATGTTTATGCACCCCAAGTGTTTGATTAAATGTTTGAAAGAGAATTTTGATTTAGCTTTGATATTTATGAATACCATGTACGGTTTTACAGTCATGAACTAAAGAAAGTTCTCGGTCTCTGATTTGCTTTAGCCATCGTAATCCTTGTATACAGTTTCCATAATTTTTATCAGTTTATATATTCATATGTATCTATATACATCTCCCCACCATGTGATTGACCGAATGTTTTTCATTTTGAATTTGAGATTTTGTTTGGTATTGTATGCTCTTTTCTCTTACTTTGATTGCAGCTCATTATCAATCATAAGTGACTAATTAAACCATATTTTGGTATTCTTATTCATATTTTTTGAGTTTCTTAGTTATTTCATTTGAAATTTTGATAATATGATTTTGCATGATTTATGAATCTGGTTAGTATAAGAATTAATTATATGTAATCTATTACATTAGATCAATAATGATGATCTTCCACATACATTGTTTTTGTATTTTCAAATTAACTTTATGGCTGATTTCAGGTCCTAAAGTAGCACTACTAATACGCAAGCCGAATCATAGTGGAACCACACCAACGTCCAATATCAATTATTTACTATAACTTTTTATATCATATCATCTATATAAATTGTGATCGATCAACTATAATGATTTCAATTTTTCTGTGTTGTTGGCTCAGCGTTCAAACCAATAATAGCATAGGCCTAAAACTACCACTTGCAGAGGTAGCATTGATGATTTCAGTGAATGTTTATTGTTAGGGTAACTGAAGACTATTGCAAGAGACAAATAAGTTGTGACTAACATCACCTATTCCTGCTTTTTAGTATTAAAAAAATGGTCTAAAAGATAGATGTGACACTCATTACATCTCTAAGGGATGAAATGAATTGTCCTAAAAATTTGTGGGCATTCTAAGCTTCCAAGAATTGAGCTTTAATTAATCTACTGTCGTCTTGTATTGACATGCTATTTAATACTATGAAAAGAAAGAAGATTGTGCTTTCGGTTGCACAAGAGGCAGGAGAAAACTCTTAATTTGTCACCACTTATGTTTTATCTTGAAATGATAGCTCCAACTGAGGTATATGCTTCCTTCGTTCAAATTACAACACTTATGAAACTAGTTTACTTACTCTATTAGGTTGTCAATAAGAATACTACCATTATGAGGTCTATGAGGTCTGTCAAAATAATCTAGATTGAATTTTCAATTATTGATCTTGAATTTATGGTTGTGTTTACTCTTTAACATATAGCTCTACCTGTTTATTTCCAAGATTATGCTGAACTTGATATCTGCAGTAAATATGAAGTACAACTTAAACAAATTTATATCGATTTGCTTCTGATTTCCCTATATGTGATCTTTTAGAAAAAGGTATGTGGATGAATCAATGCAAAAGCTACGGTTTCCTTTTGGGCAAAATTGACTCCAAATATCAGTGATATCACTAAGGTATGCGTGTTTTACTATTAATATGTATGTAAATCGATTGCTTATAGGGTTTTTGTTGATTTTCAGATGGATGATATGATGTACAACACTTCGTTTAATAACATGGTAACTTTTTCCATTATAGGCGGCTAGGGCGTCTTTAAGATTCGGATGTGAGAGTGAATATGCAATTAACACAATCATGAGTGTTATATGATTTTTGTTGATTTTCAAATGGATGATATGATGTACAACACTTCGTTTAATAACATGGTAACTTTTTCCATTATAGCCGGCTAGGGTGTCTTTAAGATCCGGATGTGAGAGTGAATCTGCAATTAACACAATCATGAGTGTTATGGGCATCAATTTGAATACATTACATCCCAGAGTGTCAAGGGATTAGTATATCTTAATTAGTAAGTGTTTTTTCATGCCTAAAGAGGTGGAATTTTTGACAACTTTTAGTTTTAATAGGTCGAATTGCATTATGTTATAATAAAAATGAAAGTTAGCTAAAAAGCAAATGGGTTTAAGTGGGTCAAACGGGTTGGAATTGGCATAAGTATATTTTGTATACATATATACTACCTTCTACATCATTTTATTCAGAATTTAGATTGCTTTTGGTATAATATCATTTTTAAAATCATATATGAGATAAAAATAAAAAATTGAAAAGAAGTTTGACAAAAAGTTTTTCGAGTCAACCCGACCCAACCTACTTTGAACCGTGCCAAAATTTACCTGACATGATCCAATTTGTACCGTTATCGAACTTGCCTACCTACCCATTTTGCTACTTCTATATAGTTGTATCTACCTTGAAAACTTACATGTTCACTTTACAAAGGTCATAGTTATTAGTCATCTGGAAGCTATTTTTCCAAAGCAGTCCATCGTATTGCACTTGGATAAATGACCAAAAAGGAATTTCATGATGGATATAGATCTCTTTCTAAGATTGGACGTATTGACACAGGTGGTAATGCTTCTGAATTCATTCTTGACACGGGTGCTAATGAAACCCATTATCCGTTTTTGCCTATTTAAATAAAGCATTTGCAATACAGTTATTAGTTTGATGGGCAATGCGAAACTACTCTAAGGTTAACCAGTTTGCTAATGAAGTAGTGATAGTATGGAAGTGGATCAATAAATAACTGTTTGTGGCTACTTATGAGAGGAAATTATATTGATTATAATTCCTTTTTTCCTTTGTTTAATTGCATTTTATCTTTAAAAATTAAAGTCTTTTTGGTTGGGTTGGTTTCACTAATGTTTCTTTGTTTCTGAAACTGATAGACATCAACAAAATGGTCAACTTGAACTTGGAGCTCTATTTAGACGATCTTCATTAAAGTTTGACACTCACCAATTGATATGGAATAGTCTTTGTGGAGTCTGCACAGATAGTTAACGAGTCTCACGTTAGTCGAGCATTGACCATGTGGGTCATTTGGGTGTAAATTGTAAGTCTTCACTTTTCTTTTTTGCACTTTTCAGTTCTGTACATATTGACTGTACATATGTCATATATAAACACCATGCATAAAAGATATATAGGCTTATGGATGAACACGTGTATTGAACACAAGTTGACCCGTTTATGCATTCGAGATTAGACCACATTATTTCTTGCCTACTTTACTCTCCATCTTTTTGGTTCTATATATATACTAAGTATTGCATATGTGATCCAAAATGGCATTTGGATCATAGTAATATTCTGTAAACAGGTTCCATTTATGTGAAGCAAACCTACAGGTAGCAAGTGTATGACTACTGCGACTCATTTTTTCAAAGCATTCCCGTTGACAATAAAATAACGAATATTGTCGCACCCCCAAATTATGATGCGGAAGCAGGTCGGTTCGGGGCACGACTAATCAAATATCAAGCACACAAGGTATACAATGAACGACTCTATATGCTTCGTTTACAATTACATTGATGTTATAAAAGTCTTACACTGTTATAATATAGTTTACAAAAGCTCGTAGGCCAAATGATAGAGATTCTAGGGCATATCTACTTATACAAAATATAGAAATGCAAGGAAAATCTCCCGATGTCTGTATGCGACTCGAGCTAATTGGTATCCTGAGTGAGCAGACCTACTGCTGCTGCGAACCTGAGAATATATGCTAAAATCGTCAGCTAAAAGCTGGTGAACTCACAGGTTTAATGATAAAGTGTAATGTATGAACCGCAAGATTTAAGTATGAATATTTGTAATTAAACAAATAAGTAATTGATAAATGATGTATATAACTGCCATGAGCACATAGTCTGAGCTTAATTGAGGTGTCAGGATCACAATTAAGTGCCTGAGCGAGGGTGCCTCTATGCATGTGCCTAATCAACACACGTATGAACAAATGATAATGCGTTTGTTTGACCAGTCAGTGCTTGCTGACCCGGATGGAGATTGTCAGTCCCATATGGTACCATACACTAACATTTACGCTACAAAAGTATTACCAAACTATTGTAGAGGACTTAAAACGATTAGAGAAAATAACTCATGCAATCTATAGTGATATTTTGATACTTGCGTTTACATGTAAAACAAAACAAGCATGTATTCCCATCCCTAGGTTAAAAACAGTAAAATGAGGGGCTATGAGACTCACCTGAGTCTAATGAGATGCTATCAAGCACAAATGATGGTTTACAAGAGAAATGATGTTGTCTCCAACGACTGAAACCTGCTGGGCGTCCTAAACGCGCAAGGTTTTAATGATTAGATGTGGAAACCTGCTGGGCGTGTTAAACGCGCAAGGTTTTAAATGATTAGAGGTCTCAACAGACCATCTATACTAGTTGTTCTGTTAACTAGTTATGTCCAAATTGATTTGGTTAATGTTTATATTTGAGTTTGTGAAAAGGTATACGACTCGTTGGTGACGGTTTGTAATAATAATTTCAAACTATTATTATTATACATGATTTGTTGTACTTATAAAAGTATATGTGTTTCGTGTGTAAGTCGTATCGTATAAGTTTAGTTGTTACTCAAGTTCGTTATATCCGTTACATTTTATTTCATAAGTTACGAAATTTGGTACGGGTTCGAAAACTGAAATATGTCATTTTCGACCCCTAGACGACCCCGAAAGGCCTAAAACCGCCTAGGTTATGGGTACATAGCCTTGATCATTGGGCCGTTTTCGAGTGATCGTGCGAATTTTAGCCCAATTATAGCCGAACGGCTAGATTAATCAAACAGAATAGTTTTTGTAAAAATGTCGAAGAATTTCACAAGGAAACCTAGCCGTTCGGCTAAGGTAGCCTAGCCGTTCGGCTAAGGAAACCTAGCCGTTCGGCTGATGAAATCCAGCCGTTCAGCTCAGGGACCAATTTCAGGTCTGTTTCGAGCAGGTTGTTTGAATACACAAGTTCTAACTAATTTT
Organism: Pseudognaphalium luteoalbum; assembly: GCA_963422505.1. NCBI lineage: Eukaryota > Viridiplantae > Streptophyta > Magnoliopsida > Asterales > Asteraceae > Pseudognaphalium > Pseudognaphalium luteoalbum. The sequence goes on along the minus strand of OY730195.1, from coordinate 5,294,566 downwards.
TAACCCCTTTCTTTGGACAATATCAGTTGGTAGAACTCATATACTTAATAATCTATGTAGTTTAAACACGAATTTAAAGAAAATTAGTAAGTGTTCTTACGTATGAAATTTTGGAATTAAAAATGGAGATGAAACTTGGTGATGATGATGATGATCCACAGTTGGTGTTGCTGCTTCATTGTTGATTGTGGTTGATGTTGTTGTTTTTGGTTTGGGTTTTGATGGTGTCGAGAGAGAGCAGACGGAGAAGAGATAGATAGATAGAAAAATGAAATGGGAATGAGAAGGAAGGAGGTGGTGGTTTGGTCTGGCCGGCTCCAATAATTGGAGTTGGTTGGGCTCCCATTCGTAGTACAAAATACCCGTGCTTTTGTACCCGATCGTAAAAGTAGTATAATGTTTTCAATTGGTAAATTTCTAAAAATGAAATCGTATATACTTTTAATTGAAATATTTTATAAAAATACTTTTAGTAAGATATAAAAATATATCTTTGTTTTAAGTTTGAATGACGGATATGGTTCGAATGGTTTCGTCGCGTTTGAGTAAGATTGAATAAAACGAATATGTTTTATTTTTGTCTAATGTAAATAATAGTTATTATTTCCAATAATAATACATTATTTATAAGTTTTGTCGCGAATGTTTTTCCTTTGTACGATACGAATACTTTATATATTATCGAATTAATATATAATAAATATAATAGTTTCATATTACTTAATATTTGTTTTTACCAACGCCCGTGTAAATGAATCAGAATTTGACCGATTTGAAAATGCACGATTAAATTTAATCGCGTACTGATATATATTCCACAATATATATATATTGATACATACAATTAGCCTAATACATAGTACTAATTACATGTATTTCTAAATGATTAGGAACTAATAACTATTCCTAATTTGACGGGTGTCATAAATACGGATTTTACAAAGCATTTAGTTTTTTATTATTTATATTTAGTTGACCGGTTGAAATAAAACAAAATCCGTATCTATTTATATTTTATATGGTGACCCGAGGGATTAATAAGTTTTTTGAGAATTTTTTGCACTATATGTAACAGGTTCAATAATTGAGATTTTCATATTGTGTGCACCACTTGTTGTTGGATATGTTCGCCTTATACAACTGGACTAGCAAAACGTGAATAGGGTGAATATTTGCTGCAATCCTGCTACTGCTCATTTGGTGTGTGTTTTACCTTCACTTTTAAGCTCATCCTTTTGCATTACAGCATAATGCGTGAATACTGGAAGTTGCTGCTATAGTTTTCTTCGAGGGTGTCGAGTGTCGATTTGCTATCACAAGCTGCATTGCTGCAGGGCACGTTCTCTGACGACACACCCCATTTTGTTGCTTGTGTTTTTGTAGATTTATGTCATCATCACCACCACCCTTACCATCATTATGCTGCTTAACATGCCCTTGTGCATTTTTGGTCTACTTGATATGCACCATAATGTTTCATAGTATTTTATAAGTTCACTTTGATGGATGCCAAATTTAATGTACTGTTGTTAGCTATTATTATATTGATTGATGATTTAGTTGCTTCATTTATGATTTCAATAAAATCTTTAAGTGACCAACTCATCACATTCCTTATTTTTGTTTCTTGTGTATTCAATGACAAACTAGTGGAGACCTCAAATGAGCAACAAAAGAAAACACGGTGTTTGCTAACTAAGACCTATACTCATGAAAAAGTCTTACTTGAGGGAATGACTAGATTGCAAGAGTCTATTTACAATGCTTTGGAATATTGTGACATCTTCCTCAACATCATCAAAATTGTCCATATACATGTCTGAGATGCTCAAGGCAATGGGTAATTTAGGAGCCATAAAAGATTATTTACATCAGGTATTCTATTATTTTACCTATACTGTATTATTGTTATCTTCTATTGGGCAAAAAAAATTTTTTGCTTCTCCTATTTCTAGCATCCGTAAATTAAATGTACTATGAATAAAACACAATGATTTCGCTCGTAATTTTGCAGGTTATGATCTAGTATGTGATATGTGATGTACAATTATGGTTGATTTATTAAACTAATGCGTGAAAATGTTAATATATCATCACTCTTTTTTTAATCATGTGATTGACTTGTTTAGCTAATTAAGTCACTTTCTTCTCATCCAAAATTATTTATCCACCATATATATTATTTTTGTTTGTCACAAAAGATTATCCACTTTCTAAAAAATAACTATCGAAAATCATTAAACTCTTAAATTTTATCATCATTTATCATTGACAATCATTTATTTCTTAAAACACTATAGTCAAACTTACATTGAACATAAGAATAAATTTAACATTTATTCAATGTATCTTAAATCCAAAAAAAAAACAAAATTATGATGGGACAGGAAAAGGGTGTGTTTGGGAAAAAGAGATGGAGATAGAGATGCGGATGGAGTTGAAGATGAAAACTAAAAGCTGAAGCTGGGTCTTTTATCTAGGGCTGAAGCTGAAGATTTTATTTGTTTATAAGTGTTTGGCAAACGGAGCCGGAGATTATTAATGTAAAATGACATAAATGGATATGATATTATTTGACTCTAGGTTTTATCAATGAAAATGGATGGTATTATAGTGATTCAGCAATTAGGGGATGGAGCTTTTGTAGAGAAACTAGTTTTGAAAGCTTTCATTTGAAGGGATTATTTTTTATAGAATCCATTCTTAATTTTTTTTTTCCATACAAAACAAGGTTTGTGAATTTACAAGAGTTGGGGATTTTTCTCGGGTGGTGATTTGTACACCACCAACTTTTAACTAAACACCACTAATTATACTTTAAACTGTTGTACTGTACAACGTATTGATGCACATTAGTGATGTATGACTAAAAGTTGATGGTGTACAAATCACCACTCTTCTCAAAATGAGAATCTTAATCCCCCAAAATTCCAAATATGTTAGCCAAAACACACCAAAGTAGTTTGTTAACCATACAAAATTAAGGCTAGCTGTGTTCTACATAATATTTTATGTTATGCAAAGAAGAATAAAAAACAATAAACGTGAAAATCTACAAAATGATTTTCCTATGGTATTAATTATTTATTAATTATCGAATAAAATATTCTTTTTTAAGAAGAAGTAACATTAAAGAGAATTTTTATTTATAGTTTGAATTTGAACTTGGAACGAAGAATATAAAGGCACTTTAAGTTACCCATACCCAAGTCTCAAATTTGCTATCAGTCAGGGTTTTTGCCGGTTCATTATAAAATTGAAGTGAATTTGCTTGGGGTTTACTATCAATCACATTTTGCTTTACCTTCAATTTTCATTATAAAATTGAAGTGAATTTGGATATGATGTTATTTTAAATCTTAGAAAATACTAGTAAAACCCACACAAAGTAACTATAAAATCTATTAATAAAATTGGATTGCGACAATGTTTACGGCTTCTCTTTTTTCCTATAGATTAACTATGGCCATGAAATTTAACCCGTTTAAATTGTTGAATACATTATGTTTAGCAATGAAAAATAGGAGATAACAACTAGATTTAATAAAATAGTTATAGTATCGCTATAGTTGATAATATAAATTATTTATATTAGGAGACTAAAATGTTTTATAAGTAATAAGTAATATAAATAGAAAGTATTTTATTCGATTCACATTGTTACGTTTTGTATTTTAATATAAGTTTTTATTTGTTCAAAACAATAAAGAAAGATAAATCAATCCTCATGGTAATAACTATGCCGACTCCACCTAACAATATCTTTAGGTGATAAGATGATCCGCTTTTCAGCAAATGAGATTATGATGAAAGGTAATCGAGTTGGTTCTTTAACAATAAATCAACAAAACTTGAAAACAATCTTATTAATACAGCTTAGATAAATTATAATTTATGACAATATTAATCATTTGAATAAGCACCTTAAAAATTGAATTCGAATATCAAACACACCTAGAATGTTCCTATTATTTAGAGGTGATAATTTTAGACTAATTAATTTTTTATATGGGCCAATTTGGGAAAGATTTATGAGGTGATGAGTTTGTTTGGTCTTCCTCTATTTTTAAAATATTATATGTGAAAATGAGTATTTAATATAACCTCCAATTGTAAAACATGTATTTTTTTAACAATTCATTTCATTTTTCACTCAAATAAAAAAAGTTTGGTAGAAACTTGATAAGTCAACCCGACACGAGACCAGTTTAAACCCGTCTACCTAATTGACCCATCTAGATCTGAATCCATATAGACTCAAACTATTTAGACCTGTGACCCAATCCGACCCGACCCACTTTTTGTCACTTTATAATAGGCGTGCACATGCAAACCGATTTCACCGACCCGACCCAATTTGGACCCGAAACCGACCCGATCAAAATCGGTTTTGACCAAAACCGGTTCGGGTTTGACCCAACCCGTAGGTTTGAAACCGGTTCCGGATATAGCCGTTGAGGACCTGTTTGTAACCGGTTTTACCCAAACCGGTTTGGAAAATCGGTTTCAAAACCGGTTTTAAACCGGGTTTTTTCTTCTAGCCGTTTTTCCCATTTTTTTTTTACAACTTTACCATTCCAATTCACTATAAATACAATGCTTGAGTTTAGGTTCCACCACAAACTTTCAAACAGTCATACATATCTACAAAAACTCAAAAACGCAAACTATATTCTCATGGTAACTCAATCCTCTTCTACTTCCCATTGTTTTGGTTCTTCAAATGCACCAACGATTGTGAAACAATTGCCCAATAAAAGAAATCCGGAGGTGTGGGGTGCTTACGACAAAGTGTTATTGTCGGATGGTACGACTAAGACACATTGTAAACGTTGTCGGAAATTCTTCAAACCCGACTCCAACACAACGTTGAAAAATTATACCGAGAAGCATTGTGAGGGACTCAAAGGTAATCCGGAAGCAAGTGGTCAATCTTCGATGGCACGAGATGGAATGATTTTTACATATGATGCGGAACGATGTCGAGAAGCTTTTGCGGGTTTTGTAATTCAAGAAGCTTTGTCGTTCAACCACTTCGATAACCCTTGGTTTACTAGGGTGGTTCAAAATACACTTCAACCGCGATATAACAATGTAAGTCGTACTGACTCTTAAACGCGATGCCCTTAAATTGTGGAAAGAAGCTAAAAAACAACTAAAAATCGGTTTTGAAAATTTAAATACAAGTGTATCATTAACAACCGACGTTTGGTCGACTCCTCATGGTTTGCCCGGTTCGTACCTTTGTGTTACCGCACATTGGGTTGATCCCGCAACTTGGCAAATGATGAAACGTACCATTGCTTTTGAAGACTTTGAGTATCCTCACACGAGTCAAAACTTATTTTACATGTTACGAAATGTAATTAAAACGTTTATATTGGAAGAAAAGGTTTTTCCAATCTCTTTTGACAACGCGAGTAATAATACACTTGCCGTTTCAAAGTTAATACAAAATTACGCACCACCTTTGAAGGGCATTTTTTATCATAGTCGATGTGTTGCACACATCATTAACTTGGTTGTGCAAGCCGGACTAGCGGTTGAAGAAATAGACGACATAAAAACGGCGTATAAAACTTTGTTGCAAGACATATTTCAAAGAGGTAAAGCTAGATACTAATCTTATATGAAATTATGTAAGGAAACGAATTCTATTTTTTAAACCCCTAATTGGGATATGCCCGTTAGATGGAATTCGACCTACCATATGTTTGTATGTGGCTTACGTCAACGCGATTGTTTACAAGTTTTTCATGATCATCTTGTTCAAAAAGGTCTTGCAACACCATTTCCAATCGCATATTGGGAAGATATTAAAAAGATAACCGATTTGCTCAAACTTTTCAAAACCGTGACTACTTTATTATCGGGTATTTATTATCCAACTAGTCATTTGGTACTTAATCAAATTTGGTTAATGACTACAAAATTAAACGACTACCTATATGAAGATCCAATACTTGAAGAAATGGTGGCTTCCATGAAAGAAAAACTAAAAAATATTTCAAAGAAATGCCTCTGGTAATTACTTGTTCCGCCGCAATGAACCCATGTTTGAACCTTTCCGGGGTGGAAATGTTTATCGATAACGTTTGTCACAATTTGGATTTGAATGAGGAGGACCCAATGTTTTCACAAAATGCAAAAACATCTTTTAATAAATGTTTACTAGATTTATTTGGTGTATATTTTTAAAAATATAGTTTAACATCAAATGTGCCCGCTAGTTCGGTTAACTCAATGTTTACTTCATCTTCTTCCAGCAATGCGATGCTAAACTTATATAATAGTTTAAGACAAGAAAACAATAAACGGGCAAATGGTGAAGGTAACCAAAACACCACTAGCGAATATGGGAGATATACCGGAACGAATTTTTTGTCCACTATTCTACTCAATAAGTTCGAACAATTTGATATTTTGGCTTGGTGGAAAGAGAGGGAATCTCAATTTCCCGTTCTTACCATCATGGCCCGAGATTTACTAACCATTCAAGCTTCTACAGTAGCTTCGGAATCCGCATTTTCTCTTAGTGGCAGGGTATTATCTATACGAAGAACAAGACTCACACCGGCCTCCTTAGAGATGTGAATTTGCTTGAAGGATCACTTGGATGCCGCGGAACGTATACAAAATGTTTCAAGTCTTGAAGGTGAAATGGAATACGAAGAAGATATACACAATGTCGAGGTGGAAGAAGGTGTGACAATATCATTTTACGACGAAGAAATTGCTCTTGATCAAGCTTCGCGCGAGGCTACATCTGAAGAAGATTTCGACTTTTGAAGACTTTGAAGATGTTTGAAGACTTGAAGATTAATACAAGTTGAAGATTATGAAAATTACAAAGATTATGAAGACTTTTTTCTATTCGATAATATTTTCAAGAAGACTTAGAATACTTTTGTTTAATTTATTGTTCAATTATGTTTGTATTACTAGTGTTCTACGAATTTAATAAAAAGAATTTGCTCCAAACATTGTTTTTCCCTAAAAAGTTACGCTCGAACCACTTTGATTTGGGAGTTGATAAATGCGAGAAAGTTTTTACTAAATTCACGGAAAAGTACAACTCTTTATGATTACAGTACCACTTTTTATGCACATGTTTCCTTGCATTTAGTAAAAAATTCCTTGAATGTATCAGCTCACTTTGAATTTTATAGACTTTTTCGATTCAATAATTTTTTTAAGAAAACTTAGAAGACTTTTGGCTAGGTTATTGATCAATTGTATTTCCATTACTAATGTTCTACCAACTCAATGAATTTTTTTTGACCCAAACGTTGTTTTTCCTTTAAAAGCTTAACGCTCGAACGTGTTTGAATTATATAGACTTTTTCGATTCAATAACTTTTTTAAGAAGATTTAGAAGACTTTTGGATAGGTTATTGATCAATTGTGTTTCCATTACTAATATTCTACCAACTCATTGAATTTTTTTTGAGCCAAACGTTGTTTTTCCTTAAAACGCTTAACGCTTCAACGAAAATTGAATTATATAGAGTTTTTCGATTAAATACTTTTTTTAAAGAACATTTAGAAGCCTTTTGGTTTAGTTATTGATCAATTGTGTTTCCATTATTAATGTTTTACGAATTGAATGAAAAAAATTTGGCCCAAACATTCATTTTCCTTAAAACGCTTAACGATCGAACGAAAATACCATTTTATTAAAAAAACCCGGTTTGAAACCGGTTTTGAACCCGAACCGGTTTGGACCCTACCCAAACTGTGTTGGGTCGGGTTGGGTTTTTGGGGTGTCAAAATCGGGTTGAACCCGAACCGGTTTTGAATAACCCGTTTTTGATCAAGTTTGACCAAAATCGGTTTTGGGTCGAGTCGGGTTAGGTTTTTGTGAAACCGATTTTTATGCACCACTACTTTATAATACTATTGGAAGCAACAATTAGAACAAAATGAGTATATGGGCCAGGCCTTAATAGTCAACCATATGCCTATATACGAACGAATTAATCCTCATTTTATATCATATACAGGTTAATTCTCATAATATTAAGGTATGTTTTCAACTAGCTTCTCAAAAGGTTGAAAATTAAACTTGTAATTTTAAAAAGATTAAGCTATAAGCCATATTATTAAAGTAAATGCGTGACTTTATTGAAAAAAATAAGTTCTTGCCTACCTTAAGTAATTTTAAAAAAAGCGTAAAGTTTATGAAAATTGAAACTACCTAAACTCCCTCTATATATATGCTTGAGCTTGAGTTTGTTGTCTTTTTGTTTCATATTACAATTTCAAATTTCATAATTAGTAAAAATGATGTATAACTTTTAACTTTCAGTTTAGAACATAAGTTTCATTACCATCTTCAATTATTAATTTTCATGTGTAAATAACATCTATTATTGTCAAACACACTCTTAACGTGATTATTAATGACAACATTTATTTTGTGAGACATGCATATAAATGTTGTTCAATGGGATAAAATGTAACGAATAATTATTAATTATAAATTTTAACCACTTCTTATTTTTTATATCAGTTTTAGTTTGAAATAGTAAAAACATTTATAAAGACTATTGTGATATTCTTGGATTATAATTATAATTAAGCCATTTGCACTTTTAGTAACATACAAATTTACAGTAACATTTGTACTTTTTTTATTTATATATATAATTGAAAATCAATAAACATCAAATTATATAATGTATCATTCCGATTAGGATTAGGGATCTTCATGATTTAACCGAAATCGTTTAAATATGTGATTTGATCAGTTTGTCCGAGTTCATTTTTCATAATTGGTTTAGTGGTTTGAGATTTTTCAAACCGTAGTACAGGGTTTGGTTTGCGGTTTCAATAATCAAACCGGTCATCTAAACCAAACTGGACTGCATTATCTTTTCTTGTATAATTCGTTTGATAAATATATTTAGTTCAAAAGATTCGGTATATCTTTAACAATTAATTCCTCTATGTAACAATATTTTTATGAAGGTCAACTCATTATTATAAGGTTTAGATCGGCGGGGAAACCCTGACCCCGTGTACCCTTTGGGTACCAACTGGCATCGCGCTTCTACCAGCCCCAGGTAATGAGTCCGAAGACTCCCCTGTCACCACGCTTTGGACCAATGGGTGGGAACGGATTCGAACCCATGACCATTTTCTCCAAAAGTCCTCATTGACTAAAGTCAATGGTGCTTACTCGAAGTGCGTGCTGGTGCCAATTGAGCTAGGCTCTCTTGGCAACTCAATTATTATTGTTGAACACTTTTCTACTAATACTAGATAGATACTAGACATGTATTTATATATTTTAAAAGCTTACAAGATAATAATGGTGATATTATTACTCATATTATGTAACTTAAACACTTATTAACCAAGTTTTATTTGAAATCTAATACATTTTTTTTGTTATAACCGTTAAAGCAGCTAAACAAAATCGGTTTCAATTGCTTTGGTTGTTTGATTAGACACATTAAGTTGGATAGTTTGATTTGAGAAAACGTCAAGTCGTAACCATTGATATATGCTTAAACCAGTTAAATTGGACCATAAACATCCCTGATTATTATACTCCATAAGAGCACAGGGTGTGGGGAACGGTGTTCTGGACAGTGTTCTGGAGAATGTTGAAAGTGAGGATTCTGTGATGTGGTAAAACTGAAATCACGGTGTTTTGGACAGTGTTCTGGAGTTTTTTATTATTTGTTTTATATATTTTTTTAATAAAGATAATTGTATAAAGTAATATATAAACGATAAATAAATTAAATAAACAACATTTTATTCATTAAAAATAAAATACAAGTCCTAAAAATAAAAAATGCAATACAAGTCTTAAAAATTAAGAATGCAATCCAAATCCTAAAAATTAAAAATGCAATAAAAGTCCTAAAATTTAAAATGCAATACAAGTCCTAAAATTTAAATATGCAATACAATTATAATCAAATATTTGTCGACTACCTCCTTTCTACTTTCTTTTTGTGTCAATAATTTTTTTTTTTTGGTTAACCCGTGACATGCAATTCACAAAATACAAAAATCGTTTGTTTGATTCTTTTTTTCCATCCAGTGAATCATTTTATTATTGAATGTTAAAAGTTTTTTTTTTACCAAAAGCCTGACACAAAGCAATAAACAAACAAAAAAAAAAGAACATCGAACATGCACGACGTCCGGAGGGGGACGGTGAGCCCAGAACGGCGTCAGAACGCCGGCGAGAACGTCGGGCAGGTGTGCCAGAACGCTGTCACTCAACGTTCTGGTTGGAGAACATTGTTGCCACAGTGGGGCGCACCGTATGCTCTAATTAGGAAGATACTTCTCAAAAAGTCTTGGGGTGTGTTTGAAAACAACACATGGAGTTGGCGTTTGGTACTGGAGCCGAGCTTGGACTTCTTTTCACAAACCACTTAAAAAAAACTTATTATTTAAGAGCTTCTATGAACTTATTTATTTAAGAAGTTTAATTTTCATTCTATTGGCAAACAAAAGTTTTGACTCAACCTTTATTATTATATAAGTAGAATGTGTTGATAGAGGCCCCTTAAAAAGACTGATGCCAAACACATTAGTTGGGTATAATTTTAATTTTTATCAAGCCATTAAATAATTGTTAATACAATTTTTATTAAGTGAAAACAGAAAAAGCCACGTCAACATTAGAACACACGTCTAAAATTTACAAAGAGGGCAAGGAGCTCCAGAAGGAACGAGAAGCTACCAAAATCACAGTCAAACTAGTCAAAGGGTGTGTTTGTCAACAACGAGCTGGAGTTGAAGTTGGAGCTAGAGTTGGGGCTGGAGCTGGAGTTGGGGCTTGGGCTTCTCACTTCAAGAAGCTTCTTGTTTAGGGAGCCACTTCAAGAAGCTTCTTGTTTAGGGGCTTATTTTTTCAAGAAGCCTTATCGTTTTTTAACTGCCAAACACCACTTATTAGTTAGGGCTTAGGCCACTAAAAGCCCCGATAAAGACCTAGACCTATTTTATCTCATCCGTTGAATTACATATTTCACCGCTAATCTGACGGTCCTAAATTAAGGTTATGAAATTTTTAGAAAACCCACAATCTATAAATAAGAAACCCTTTCCATCATCAACCTCCTCATATTATCATCGCTGAAAACAGTTCAATTCTCACAAACACAAATCTATCGTTTCAATACTTATTTTCTTTGCAAATTCTGTACGTATAGTTTGTGATTAACTCGACGATATGGCCGGGAAAGGTGACGGACCAGCAATCGGAATCGATCTCGGTACGACGTACTCGTGCATCGGTGTATGGCAGCATGATAGGGTTGAGATTATCGCTAATGATCAGGGAAACAGGATACGCCGTCGTATGTGGCATTTACGGATACCGAACGTTTGATCGGTGATGCTGCTAGGAATCAAGTCGCTATGAATCCCGTTAATACCGTTTTTGGTAAGCTTTCCTATATCTACGTTTTGATATGATTTTTTCAATGTAGACCTGTAGATCTGAGTTTGGCTGTGTTACATTGTGTAATAGTGATCTGTTATGGTTTTCAAATATTTACTCTGTTTTAGATACATTTACGTAATGGGGATTTGATGATTTCTTGTTATGTTTCTGGTATATCTAGACCTACCGTTTGATAATTTTAATGATTTCTCTGGTGATTTGTTGTCAAGTTGTCATGTTTGTCTATGTATACCTTTACGTTTACCTTATTCTCTAAGTGTTTGCACTGTGCTGTATATAGTTGCTCTGTTTTATATCAGAGATCGCAGAGTTATAAAACATAGTAATCTAATCTAATTATTATAGCTGACGACAATTTTGAACATTCATGTTGTTTATGCTGGACAACTTCGTAGAAATAGTTACCTTATTCTCGCACTGTGCTGTATATAGTTGCTCTATTTGTATTAATGTCGACTGAGTTATATGACTTAAAATGGCAATTACATGAATTGATGACTATTATGAACTTTCCTTTGTGTGTATGATGTAAAAAGTTCTGTTTTATTTCAACAATTTGGGTTTTTGCTAATGACAGTGGGACTTACAATAAGCTTCTTTTAATTGCAGATGCAAAACGGTTGATCGGCAGAAGGGTTAGTGATCCTTCAGTTCAAAGTGACATGAAGTTGTGGCCATTCAAGGTCATTCCTGGTCCAGCTGACAAACCACTAATTGTAGTTGCTTACAAAGGGGAAGAGAAACAATTTGCTGCAGAAGAAATCTCTTTAATGGTTCTGATTAAGATGAGGGAGATTGCAGAGGCGTATTTTGGCACATCCGTCAAGAACTCTGTGGTGACTGTCCCTGCTTACTTTAATGATTCCCAACGTCAAGCTACAAAGGATGCCGGTGCTATTGCTGGTCTTAATGTGATGCGTATTATTAACGAGCCTACAGCTGCAGCTATTGCATATGGTCTTGATAAAAAGGCATCTTCTTCTGGGGAGAAAAATGTTCTTATTTTCGATCTTGGTGATGGTACATTTGATGTTTCTCTTCTTACCATTGAAGAGGGTATTTTTGAAGTGAAAGCAACTGCGGGTGACACTCACTTGGGAGGTGAGGATTTTGACAACAGGATGGTGAATCACTCCGTTCAGGAATTTAAGAGGAAGAACAAGAAAGACATTACCGGGAACCCAAGAGCCTTAAGACGACTGAGAACTGCCTGTGAGAGGGCAAAGAGGACTCTTTCTTCTACTGCTCAAACAACTATCGAGATTGATTCTTTATTTGAGGGTATTGATTTCTATTCAACAATTACTCGTGCACGTTTGGAAGAGCTCAACATGGATCTCTTTGGAAAGTGTATGGAACCTGTGGAGAAGTGTTTAAAAGATGCTAAGATGAACAAAGGCAGTGTTCATGATGTTGTTCTTGTTGGTGGGTCTACCTGAATTCCAAAGTTCAGCAGCTATTACTCCGTACAAGATTTCTTTAATGGGAAAGAGCTCTGCAAAAGCATCAATCCTGATGAATCCTGATGAATCCTGATGAAGCTGTTGCATATGGTGCCGCTGTGCAAGCTGCTATATTGACTTGTGAAGGCAACCAAAAGGTGCAAGACCTCTTGCTGTTAGATGTGACACCATTATCCCTTGGTTTGGAGACTGCTGGGGAGTTATGACTTTGTTGATTCCGAGAAACACTACCATTCCCACCAAAAAGGAACAAGTTTTCTCAACCTATTCCGACAATCAACCTAGTGTTTTGATTCAAGTATTTGAAGGAGAAAGAGCAAGAACAAGAGACAACAACTTGTTGGGCAAGTTTGAATTGTCAGGAATCCCTCCTACGCCTCGAGGTGTCTCTCAAATCAATGTCTGTTTCGATATTGATGCGAATGGTATCTTGAATTTATCTGCCGAGGACAAGGTTGGTGGTCAAAAGAACAGGATTACCATTACCAATGATAAGGGGAAGCTGTCAAAGGAGGACATTGAGAAGATGGTGTAGGAAGCTGAGAAGTACAAGGCAGAAGATGAAGAGCACACGAAGAAAGTGGAAGCAAAGAATGCACTTGAGAATTATGCTTACAACATGAGGAACACCATCAAGGATGACAAGGTGGCTTCGAAGCTTCCTGCCGATGACAAGAAGAAGGTGGAGGATGCTGTTGATCAGGCTGTGCAATGGTTGGATTCGAATCAGCTTGCAGAGGCTGAGGAATTTGAAGATAAGACGAAGGAGCTTGAGGGTATTTGTAATCTTATTATTGCTAAAATGTACCCAAGGCGCTGGCGGTGTCCCTGATATGGGCGGTGGAATGGGTGCAGATGGCCCGGCTGCTGGTGGGAATGGTGCAGGTCCCAAGATTGAAGAAGTTGATTAAGTTTGTTTATGGTGATTTTGTTTTGGTTGGTCATTGTTGGCTAAAGACAATGTTTTTTCTTTATTTATGTTAATCCTTTTTAGTTTTGAGTAATTGTAATTTCTTATTTGCTTTTTTATAAACTAACGCAGTAGTATCTGTTGGGTAATCTAGAATGTTGATTCACTTTCCAATATGTTTTCGTCAGTGTTTGTATAAGTTACAGTTTTATTTCCTTAGAAGTTATAAAACGTATATTTTGGCTCAACAGTTAACTGACCAAAAACAGATTACGGCAAATCGGCAATTGAAACTGCCTGAAATAGAACACAGAGTTACCAATGGAATTTTAAAAAAACTATAACAAAGCTGACTTCACCAAGATTACCTTTGACCATGAGAACTTTTAATGTTGATCGCTGCATATGAAGATTTTCTAGGAATTTGTTTATGACCTTTTGTAATATGGAGTATGCATCTTTTGATATATTATTACATAGCTCTTCAATGTTTCGGTAATTTTTCCTCTAAATTTTGTCCCAATTCCTATTGCATTTCCAGTTTTCCATAGTTTTAAAGACATGAGATCATGGAAAGGGTATCGTGATTATAGTTAGCCACAGGATTTATATGTACGGACAACTATTGATACTTTGTAAAGTGTAAATTAACTTAAACGGTAAGTGCGATTTCAGATCACAAGTTATGCCTTAGATGCACTCCCATCCTATGTTTCAACACTTGCACGTCTGCCTTACTCAAGAGACTCTTTCATTACCTCAGAATCAAAATCAAGAAACATACGTCATTACTCTGATATTTTGGTACATAAAAAACTCTGCTACAACAGATTCACAAACTATCCGAAATTCTAAATGGTGAGATTCAAACAGACCAATTATTTATCTGGTAATCCTTTGAAAACATTCTTATGCAACTCATATATTGTGCATCTTAACCTTGACTCATTTTAATTGTTCACAATTAATTTTTTCCTGTTGTAAGAAAAGCAAGAATTTCTAATAGCAAACCATAATCTATCCCATTTTACTTTATTTATGCTTGCATAAACTATAAATTTAAGTCAAAGACTAAAATCGAATACTATTATGATGTAGTGATATAGCCCATTTTCCCACTCCCAGTCAGTATATGCGATTGTGGCTTAACAAATGAATAAATTATACGTGAAGAAAATAAAATGACAAAAAATATACTTGTAGGATCATTAACGACAGTGCTACGGCAATCCATATTGCTAGCATTAGAACTTTTTATTAGATGTATATCTTTAAAATTATGTTTTAAGCCACCTAAAGAGTTCGTGATGATGAAACTGATGTCCTTTTTTCCTGATGAGTTGCTACAGACAGCAGCAATTTCTTTTATATTTTCCTTATAGAGAAGCCATGTGATCTTGCGAACTGCAGCTTCATTTATCTGACATTTACATGAGAATGATCATATCTGATTTTACAATAACCTTTCCAACTAAAGCATGGTTGTGTCAAGTGGCATGAATAGAGAAACTGCGTCAAAGATCATCGATAAAGGCTACCTATAACATATCACAATAATCTTTTGTCTAGCTAAATTGCTCAAGCAACCTCGAGTATATTTTACAATATTTAACCACTTGTGTCATAAGACTGGATTTATAATTTCTACGTATTATCTCAGATGGTACAAAGCCTGGAACTATTTTCGGAGGTTAATAAAACAAGCATGGTGAAGCCTGCTTACGGAACTAGAGTCTGTAAAGATAAGTTTGTTTGCACAAGACGAACTCAAATGCTGCCAATTAGGCATTCACATACCTGTAAACAATGATTATGTGGTGTACTAACAACTATCATTATTGGAATAGAATTTTATAGTTAAAATGGCCTCTGACTTAAAGGTCAAAATGCAAAATATTTACTTCGTTAAAAGAAAAATTGACTTATTTTATGGGATCATAAAACAAAAAGTCAACACGCTAACCATGAATGCGTAAGTTGAAAACCATTGGATATGGAAAACTTTAACCATCAATTACGAATTGGTGAGTTGTATTATGTTTTATATGTAGCTGGGCTAAGGGTAAAAGATAAGTATAAGAAACGGGTTGAACGGGTCAAAAGTCGCCAAGTAGCATCTACAATGCACAAACCTTATTAAGTAATCTAACAAGGAAATATGAAGTTTGTAATCATATCTGACTAATTTAAATAGATGTCGATCATAAAAGCGGACTAACCCAACCCATTCACATATTTGACTTCGGTAGACAACATTCCGCACGCCACGCCCATGTTGCCCCCTCAACCATCATTGCATGACCCGTTGTCACAATGCATGAGTGATTTTCCTCGCACTCTCACTAGGAATATAATTTTATATCAACTTTAGCAGTGATAATGTTGGTGTTAACCTGATCGGACCAAAAACTACCATCAAGGCCTTCAGTCTTCACCAAAACAGATCCATCAAGGCTGGCGAAAGAAACACTCATCCCACGGGACACTCATGGTCCAGATGAAAGAAAGAATGCCAAACAAAGTTGTTTCCCCTTTTTCTGGTAGGACCAACAACTACCTTATTTGTTTAAGTTTAACCCCAATGCTCCCGATGAAAGAAAGAAAGAATGCTAAACTGAACCTGCAACAGTCTCATGCTTACAACTATAAATCAAAAGGTTTTTTAAAAATACAGATTATGTGATCTAAAAGAAGTCTTCGTTTTGATTAATAAATGGTAAAAAAAATATACTCGTACATTAGAGAAACATGCAGACACAAGGTAAATTCGTACATTAAACTACCTCCATGGGAGTTAGGCTGACAAAAAGTAAGATTTGAAATTGTCCTGTTTGCAGCAATAACACAGATAGCTGTTGCCCCTTGTTGAGCAAAGGATATGATCTTCATAGGGACATTTCAAAGGATATGATTAACCATATACATATTACTAAAACTAATAGAAAAAAACTCTAGTTTAGGCAAGCTTCGCAAGGTTACCAAATTTGATCAAATATATTGGGTGAAATCAATGTGGATAATAAGTATGGATGGTCAGGTTTCATGATTTCATTATTTCCTCTCTAAGGAAATTACAGACTCAAATTTTAGTATTTGTGGAAGTCTCTCCTTAGTTAAGAATTCCAGATGGTAAAAAATTCAGGCAAAAATAAATGTGGTCCCTCATAAGCGCTGTTTAAACAAATAATAATTGTGGTTAACATCATATATAGTTTGGTCAGACACCAAGAGTGCCATGAAGCAAATCAAGCAAACATCATTTTCTTCCCCATCTAGTACTGCCATGTACACAACTAAAACTCAACAAAAATCTAACAAAGAATTTTAATGTCAGTGAGAATACGGCATACCCATAATGACCTTTGGTTTCCATTTTCATGGACCTTGATACAGCATCACCTGTCGCATGATCCTAGGTTGCAAGGGCATCACGTACCATAGGTCGCTCCTCTACCTTAAGTTATCACCTTCACCACAAGATCATAGAAATTATACCAAGATGCAACTTTATGTGTCTATATATAAACAATTCAGACGGAAGGAAACTAAACTTGAGTAATGAGGAACCAATCACCATATATACCAGTTAAATGTGAATTCGTACAAGCTCTAAGATCCCGTAGTAAGTAATAACCCAAAATAGGATACTAACAAACATAAATCAGAAACCCATGAAACTGATGGGGAAAAAGTAGTGAAGGCCTCCACGTGCAAGTGTGCAACCATTGCATTTGCATCTCCTATCCAAGTATATGATCAAAGGCTGCTGAGAGATACGCTCTACCATTGCCCCTAAAACAAACTTAAACAATAGTGGGACAAAGATATAATAACTACTGTATTATTATTTAAAGACAAAGTCGAGAATAATTAGTATGTTCACCCTAGTTTCCAAAATTGTAGGATAATTAGTGAAGGCCTCCACGTGCAACTACGACTGTAAATGAGCCCGAGCTTGCCTAGGCTCGAGCTCGAGCTCGGCTCGTTCAAAATTCAGCGAGCTCGAGCTTGGCTCGTTTCAAGCCTGGTTTATAAAGCTTGAGCTTGGCTCGTTTGATATTATACAAGTTCGAGCTTGGCTCAACTCCTTTATTCTATAATAATATTTATTTATATATTATTTTATTAATATATAATATTTATTTATTTTTTTCTAATTTTTAGCTATATATAATACAATTCACCTTTATTATATTATTTATTATATAGGTATAGGTATATTAGTATAATTATACAATTATATATAAAATTTACATATAAAAAATTAATAATGTATATAAATGAAAAGGTCGTTTAGGCTCGTGAGCTTGTTCGAGCTCGATATAAGAGGCTCGAATAAATGAGCTCTAAATTTAGGCTCGGCTTGAATCGACCTTTTCACGAGTCGAGCTCGAGTAGCTCGCAGAGCTGACTCGACTCATTTACACCCATATGTGCAACCATTATTCATTTAATATTTTCCTTACACAGATTTATATTTTTTACATGGATTTTAAATTTTTATGGACTACCAAAAATGGTCCAAAAACATTAACAAAACTCGACACTTAAAAAAGCCCAAATCTTTAACCTAAAATCCATCACTTTCCGTTCTCTTTCTCCATCGTCTCGTCTCTCTTCTCATCTCTGCAACTCTCATCTCTACAACCAAAAAGCAAAACAAGAAAAACAAAAAAGAAATAGAAAAAAGGAATAAAAAATGAGTGAGGCAATATTTGGTGTTCATCCACCCGTTTTCCTTCGCACGACGCTGCCCATTACGAGCGTTGTAACGTTCTCGAAGGCCCTGAACACCCCATACCGGGCGCATTGTAAGTGGTCTTATCGGTATCCATCAATGAGAAGGCCCTGAACGCCTCAAACCGGGCGCATTGCAAGTGGTCTTATTGGTATCCATCAATGAGGATAGTTGAAACCTTTCCACTTTCAAGACAAGTGGGGATGATCGGTACAATATCGCCATTACAGCTACTGCTGGGAGTTGGACTTAACATGCACAATGAAGCTCAACAGGTGGTAACAAAACAAATAGTGGACAATCCGACAATGTATAAATCAAATGATCTTAGGATTACAAACACTGAGAAAATGAGACTTCAGATTAAGACATTACGCCCACATTTTGATAAAGAGCAACCTAGTTCCTTACTATGACATCATCTTACCAATTTTTTTTGCTACAATAGACTCAAAAACCACCTGAATTTCCAAATGGTGAGATTCAGACAAGAACTAGCCTACCTAAGAAATGTAAAACAAGAACACCAAATACTTAACAAAAAATGTAATTGTCTTTATAAAGAAAGGAAGACGGAATTATGCATGGCATGCCCAAAGATTACATTCAGTCCATCTTTCCTGTACAAGCTGCCAGCAAATTAGGCAACAAATGTGACATCACAAACCTTCTTTGGTTATATGATGCAAATCAAAACATTATATTCAACAAGAGCATAGATCAACGATGGCATTAAAAGCAACCATGATCTATTACAAATTACTACCAAATTGTCCTACAAAAAACAAACACGGTGCTTATACAGTTTTTTTTCTTTGTTTTTCTTTTTATAATTCAACAACCAAAACGAAAATAAGACCCAAAAGATTTCTATAAAATGCAACCTTCACATTTTCGAGTCTCGACTGCTTTACTCAGTCTCATAAGAAAATTGCAGCATTTACTATTCAACATATTGGTAAATAGCCGTTTCTGCTGCAAATTTGATATGACGAATGGAGCGTATATGGCCAGGTTAGCAAAAACAATAAAAACTGCAACATATTCTTCTGTAATTACCCCACCAACAATTTCTAAAGTAAAGCTTCTGTCAAGTCAACATACGGGCGTTCATAGGGACGAAGGCAAACACGAACCTCGTGTTCTTCTGGTCCTTCCCGATGTTTAGGAACAATAATCTCGAGCATAGTCCCACTCTCATCACCATAAGCTTCCAATTTAGCATCTTCAGGAATGCGCGTAGGAAGAGATATTTCCCGAATGAATTCCCCAGGAGGGCAGTGTTCGGGAGCAGGATCAGTCATCTTAAATGTCCTATCTTTTCTTTTTAAAATGGGCATACAGCCTGTGCTTACACAAAAGATCTTCACAATCCCATGTGAGAGTGTGTTCCTCCATGTCACTTTAACCCGTTGAAGATCAGCACACGGCAAGCTGACCACAATCAAAAATCCATCTTCATCTTCATAAATTGTTTTAGCACCTGTGACAGGCCCATACGCATCCCTCATAACTCCAGAAAACTCGGTCAACCAATGTGGCTCCACATGATGGATATCGAGAACACCATCTGAATTATCATCATCGTTACCATGTGGAAAGAAGTTTTTCTTCCGTTTACTATTACACCCTACCATAAGATCCATCCCATTTAGATTTCCATTTGCTTCACCATTTACATGCTCTGATATCTGAGTTGAAAGATTCAACCCCGAACCATTTAGCAATCTTTTCGGCTGATGATGATTCCCGTCACCCGATATATTCCTGATAATCGGTTGGCGTTCAATTTCAAAATCCGTACTAGGCAGATTTCTCCAAGAAGCAAAATCACTGGCATCCAGAGGAATGGAAAAATTCAAATCCCTTCCCGTAAGCTCCATCCATTTTTTCCTTTCGTCCTCATCTAACCCCATCAAATTCGGGGCTCGAACTACTTCAATCCCATGAACACACTGAGGATTCGACAGTCCCCTGTAATGTTTCCGTTGCATTCTGTGAGATCTGACAAATCCCTTTTCAGCACTGAACGGAAATGGTTTCTCACCTTGTCGAGAATGCCCGTTCATATAACTTCTCAGTTGCATCTTCCCCAATGCGTTCTCGGGCCTCTCTTTAAAAGTCCACATATACATATTCTCCATATCATGTTGAACCAAGAACACATCCAACTTCAAATCCGACTTATCATACCCATTCTGCCGATTCCCTTTATTCTTCGATTTCTCATTCAAAGCTGGTTTAAAGTAGAAATTAAAGAAAAACCACGCCCCCCACACGTTATCCAGCCGTTTAGCACACTTTTTCCCAATCTTTGTCACATTAATATTCGTTTCAACCTCATAATGCTGAGGGCCTAATCCAACATCCAGCATATCACAAGTATCATTCCACGACGACGGGGGAGGACTAGGCTCCGCCGAAAGCGGAAGATTAATATCTGGCGGCAAGCTAAGATCAACTGCCCGATTCAGTTCCCTCTCCATCTCATCATGTACTGACAAACTCGAATCCATAGACAAAATCGTCGATAAATGATTACTATCCATGGATAAATTTGTCAACAAATCTCCACCTAATTTTTCTTTAGCAGGCATTATTGTGTTCGTATTCAAGCTCGTATTTATATTTGTATTATTAGTATCTTCTTCGGTGGAATCGTTAGTCCCACCACAATCAACACTCAACAGCATGAGATGCACCTCTTCATATAATCATGCCCTAAAACTAAATCAATCAAATCAAGATCCCCTTTTTCTAACCCCTAGAATCAATTCACAGCATAACCAATACAGCTAAACCACCTCAAATCCATTTGAATTTCATTATAACCAATGCAAAATTCCACAAACTGATGAGCAATTGATCGATAGAGTCAATCAATTTTGTTACAAAGGAAGAATCAGCGAAACCCTAACCCTAGAGAAATCAATATATTGATACGAAATTAGGGATAAAATTGAACGGTACCTTTGGAGACAACGCATTTGATCGCCGACACCAAAAGAAGATATGAGGCAAATCGTAAACCCTAGAGAAAGAAGATGATAGATAGATTTAGAGAGAGATGTGATAACGGAAGGACGGAGAGAAAACGGTGCCGTGTATGGGTTTGAGAGAGAAGGGGCCTACACCAGTTGAAACCGCGGGGTTTGTTTGTAACGAACGAATTACACGGCGTTATATACATAGACGGTAACACCGTCTACTACTTCTCCACTTTTGTGGGAGGATAATAGGATATGTATGTATCATGTGTGTGTTTACTCTTTACTTACCAACTCAATATATTTTTTATTTTGAGCCAATGATATTTTGTACTTCATCCGTCCAATCATAATTGTTCACTGACAAAAAAATACTCAGTTTAATAAAATATAATCATTACAACTTTCTCTTTCTTACTTTTTACAGAATGGCAGTTTTAACCTTAAACAATTAATTACTATTTATTTTAATGTTTGTAATAATAATTTCAAATAACGGTAATATGATAATCACGACCAAAACTTCCTTTCTATTTTTGGAAGTGGACAATTAATTTAAGACGTACAAAAAAGAAAACGTGGACTATATTTTTGGGGCGGAAGGAGTAGTAATATGTCGTACTTAAAATTTAGAATTTAAATTAATTAAGGATGAGAAGGTCTCAACTGAGGAGAAGCACGTCAAATTTACTACATTTTAAGAACAAATTTGAAGGCTTAAAATCCAGTGTCGCTAAAATGCAATAAAATTTATAAATGTAAAATGTTGTATTTGTTAAAATATAGTACTCCATTGGTAAAATGCAGTGAATATGAATGAAAATTTTGCCTTAAAATGTAGTGAATTCAGTCTGCTCCTCCTTCTCCTCATTTGAAACTTTCTTCCAAGAATCTTACCCATTTAAATTTAATACGGGATGTGTTAATAATATGGATTAACATATTATTAAAATCCAGTGTCGCTAAAATGCAATAAAATTTATAAATGTAAAATGCTGTATTTGTTAAAATATAGTACTCCATTGGTAAAATGCAGTGAATATGAATGAAAATTTTGCCTTAAAATGTAGTGAATTCAGTCTGCTCCTCCTTCTCCTCATTTGAAACTTTCTTCCAAGAATCTTACCCATTTAAATTTAACACGGGATGTGTTAATAATATGGATTATGAATTACTACGTTTTTTTGATAACGAAGTATATATTACATTGTTTATGGATATCTTTTGAAATTAATACATAAATTGATATTGGTTTAGAAAAATGATGTTACTATATGTGGTACTAACTAGAAAATGGTATTTGGGTCACTCACTGTAGCAACTTCATATTTCAATGAATCATCACCAAATTCATCGTTGTGAGTTAGTTTCATATTTCAATGAAGCACGATCAAACCCCTCACAATGTCCAACATCGTGCAGATTAAGCTTTAACGTTATAGGTCATGCACTTCATTGGTGATAGGTACCTGTATGATATATAATACGGATGACATGCCCAACATCGCTCATCACCAAACCCAACGTTGTGAGTCAGCTCTATATTTCAATGAAGCATGACCAAACCCCCACAAGGTCCAACATCGTGTAAATTAAGCATTACTTAACATTGTGGGTCATGCGCTTCATTGGTGTTAGGGGTACTGGCCTGTATGATAAATTATACCCATGACATGTCCAACATCGCGCATTATCAAACCCAACGTTGTGAGTCAGCTCTATATTTCAACGAAGTACGACCAAACCCCCACACAAGGTCCAACATCGCGCAAATCAAACCTTAACGTTGTGTGTCATGTGTTTCATTGGTGGTAGGTACGTGTATGATAAATAATACACATGACATGTTCAACATTGCGCATACTAAACCTTAAAGTTGTGGATCATGCACTTCATTTGTGGCATGTACCTGTATGATAAATAATACCCATGACATGTTTCGATCTTTTGACCTGAAGGATGTCATGCGATGCCCTTACCGCTATGCTATTTAGGGGGTGCTTGGTTGGAGGTATTAAGGGTGGGGAATGGGAAAGGGAATGAATAATAGTGCTTGGTTACATACAATGCAGTTAATCATTACTCATTAGTGGGTAATCATCAATTCCCCACCAAATTGGGGTTAATGGTTATCATTACTTGTAATCATCCTGACGTATGACATTTATACCTTATCTTGACCTGTCAACCCGCTAAGCCTAAACTCTCCAACCCGTCTGATTTTTCGGATCGAACTCACGTCAAGTTTCGGGTTAACGGTTCATCCGTCAAACCTAAATTTGACATGTTTTACCCGAAACTAGCCCACCAACCTGAATTAAATCAAAACTATCATGTCAACATATTAACCTGTTTGGTCCGTTGGGTTTTTTAGGTTGGACTCGGGTTAAGATTCGGGTTAACGGGTCGACCCATCAACCCAAAAGCAACCATTATATTTTACTCATTTGATCCGAAACCAACATGTAAATTCATTAAACCATTATCTAAACGGGTAATAAAGATTATGTACGAGTTATATATGTTTCACCCACAACTCGTTTAACAAATCATGTTGAACATGTCGTTTAACAATATGAATTTATGGTGATTCTTGAATTTTGATTTAAGATACAACTAATGTACAACTTTATTAATATAAGTTCTAAAGATTTATGTTTGAAAATTTCAATTATTAAAGAATGTATATATAAAATGACACATCATAATGTTATGTTTTGGTGGGCATTCCTAATAAAAATGATACAAATAAGGATTTGTAAAAAATATTGCCTCACATCATGGAAAAAGCTAAAAATGACATCATATTGTTTTGTCGATCTCTCTTCCTTAATGTTATCGTAGACCCCAAATTGTTTGAGTTGTACATGAGTTCTAAAATATTTTTGTTATCACAGATGGTCGAATTTGTACTAGAGTTGAACTAAGGAAGGCATTTGTCATTTGATAATAAAAGTACCCCATATAGTGATTACTATTAGTAGCATTTGTCATTTGATAATAAAAGTACCCCATATAGTGATTACTATTAGTATAGCCGTGCGATGCACATGTTTTAACTTTCTAATGTCTGTGTATCATATTATTATATTGTCGGTACTTAAGTTTAGCAATGCCAATTACAAAATGTATACAATTATTCGTTATTCTACCAAACTCTTCATGAAAGTACATAAAACTATTATTACCGCTATGCAGATTTACAGGTTTGACGCAAGGTCTTGTTTCAATTTCATTATTTTTTATTTATTTATTTATTTATTGTGATTTCGTGGAATACATAAAAAGAACTACTTAATTACAAATTGTAATATTAGAAAATGTAAATAGTACACATATGGTTACCTTTTCAAAACACTGAGGGTGCGTTTAGTTGTAGAAAAAAGGAGAGTTTTCCAGAAATTTTTTCCAAGAAAAGTGGAAAAGTGGAAAACGCGTTCAAAATGTAGTTTTTTGAGAAAATTTTCTAAGAAAATGGAAAATCCACTTTTCCAAAATATAACTTGGAGGTGGAAAACAACTCCCCCCCACTTTTCCAAATTTTCCTTTATAAACTTCCCCCCCTCTTTTCCAAATTTTCCAAGATATTACTAGTTTTCAAAATCCACTTTTCCAATATTTTGAACGCGTTTTCTAAATTTTCAACACTTTTCTAGAAAACTATTTTCTTTAGAAAATTAGAAATGGAAAATTGTGAAAAATTTTCCACAACTAAACACACCCTGAGTGTTTAATCAAATATCCAAAAGAAAACTATAAGGTAGACTTCTCCAAAAATAAGAGAGAATAAGAAACATTTGATGGTCAATAATATATCATTAAACAATGATACAAATGATTTTCAAACGAAAGTATTCGACCAAAAAATTAAATAACATCTAAATAAAACGTTTAGAACCAACCCAACCCAATCTAAAATGAACCTACCTATGAGTCGACGACAAAAGAACCCAAAACACCTTCACGTCAGGAACTTTAAAAAGATACTCTAAGATGCATTATAATTCGATAGTGAAAGGATTTAAAGTCACATAACATTACAAATGCTTATATCAAGAACACCTGTATAAATAAAATAAAGTGAGAACCCTAAAGAACTTCAACATATGAAACCCAAAGCTATAGTAATTAAATTAAGAGAAAACATCTTCTATCATTTAAATTCATAGCATAGTTGCAGCGTATGAAAAAGGATGTATATATAGTCATATAGACACAAATGCTCTCAATGTATTTTGCAAATTAGTATATCTTCTGGTTCATGATGTAGACGTTTTTATATTTTATTAGGGAAAATGGAAGGATTAGAAACCCTATTCTAATACATCAATAGCATAGTTGCATAGTAAGTTCTAATACATTGATAGCATATTTGCATACTACTATGCTACTTCCATTCATGTGAAAATGGAAAACGAAGCATATCTATACACAAAGATCTCAATTTAACTTGCAAATTAATATATATCCTCGATCAAGTTGTTGACGGATATGAAAACCTTTCAAACTAAATTGCAATATAATGGTTCAAAACTGTTAGCATAATTAGACCATGAGGTAGAGGTTTTCATCTTTATTACTGGGAAAAATGAAAGCATTAAACATCTTACTCTCATCTAGACTATTGTCATTTTCTTTCTACTATCATAAATTATAATCATTTATCAAATAATTACTATATCAAGCTTCAAATAATTTAGCATTGTAGACATTTTTTATAATAATAAATGAGATCATTATTAAGCCAAGGCTCATTCTTGATAGTATTGTTGATTATATTTATTTATTAGGGCATCCATGCTACCTTAAAAGTTAAAACAAACAAAATTTGAATCATTAAGTTATAAATCCCTATGTGGACAAATGTAACCAAAATGAAATGACAAACATCTTTTAAGTCGAATTCAGTTATAGACCTGTATTTTTCTATCCAGCATCTTTTGGGGCAATATGTGTCTACTTGTATCCATTTATATATCTAATACGGGTAGTATTTTGCCCCATCACAAAAAGAAAGAAAAAAAGTACTTAAATAAATAATAAAAAATGCATATACCTCTTCTTATGTTCTCCAACTTAATATTCAATTTAGTTAATTTAATCATTATAACAACCCATAAGATGTTCTACCAAAAGGTTATGGTCTAGCGATATTAGAAGAACTCATCAATTAAGATGTTGTGAGTTTAGTCTCACTTGAAGTATTGAGTATATGTATTCACGGTGGTTGTACATAATTGTACATGTTACATTCTAGAGTTGCTTATTAAAAATAATAAATAATTTTTTTTTGCGCATTTTATATGTGAAAACAACAAACAAAACTCAATAATCATGTATAAATCAGCGAGTTTATAAATGGTAGCTATGTAGTCGAACGATACGAAGAAGAAAAGGTGGGGATCGGATAATGTTTGAGAAAGAGGCAATATAATTATGGGTGATACGTGCAGGACGTGGACCTATGCAACATTATTTCGATCGAGTATTGATGTATTATCAATCCATCTTAATTTCCACAATTTATTGCAAAATCTAAAAAATAAATGATATTCTATTTTCGTTAAATAGACATAGCATAGTTTGTTTGGAAGTTAAGATGGGTTAGCTAATTAAATGTACGGTATATAGTTTGCTACTTAGCTAATTATAGAATTTACCATATTTGTTTGAATTCTTAACTATCATCAACCAATAATTGTAAGTCTAGTAACATATCATATATCAAACTTAGTAATAAATGCTCTCAAATCATAAGTTAACCAAATCCGAATATTAATTAATTATTAATTAATAATAATATGTCAAGTTGTAGGATAGGGGAACATTTGGCACAAATGGAAAAAAAAAATATAATGATTAGATATTTTTGGCACTTAGCAATTAGCATATTGCTGGTTTGCAACAATTTCGATGATCAATTACGAGTATTTGGCATAGGTATAAAGATTATAAGGAAGATATACATGAAACTATGTACGGAAAGTATTAGGCAGATTGCTTCTTATCAATTACGAGTATTCGTGTACCTTATCTTCTCAAAAAATAAAGAAAGTTCTACGATTTCCAACTTTAGTCAAATTATTTATAAAAATATGATATTGCAAAACCCATCATGATGGACAATTTTGTATGTGTTCCATAATCTTATAACGGCATGATATTTCCTTTCTCTCTCTCTATATATATATAAAACTCATGCTTTTTATTATTATTCTTCATAAAAAGACCAAATATAACAGTCCAATAAAATAATTTCTTAAAGTTTGTTTATTGTATCTGCCAAATAAGACAACACTAATTATATTAGTTGATCAAGTCAATGTGTATAAAAGATACCCGATAGGCCGATAACAACAAACATCAAATGGGCCGGACAATTGGCTCCATTGTAATGTCCACAACCTAATCAAGATTCCATATGCCACCTTCTAAATCATCACATAATTGCTACATAATTTTCCAACTTCATCATGGAAGATAACTCATTAACACTCAAACTAATCTCCCTTTTAGTTATAGTTTCGTTGGTTGCGGTTATAGTAGCCGTGTACCATTTCATTACGGTTAGTTGGTGCTATCGTCGACGAAATCCTATCCCACCGCTCCATGTGCACCAACAAAGTCACCATCATCATGATCATAATGACTATAGTTTGGAAAATTCGATTGTGCTTCTTATACCGGCCCACAAGCACCAAAAAGTGTCGCGAGTAGATGCAAAAGGAGGAGATGGTAACGATGATGAGGCTATGTGCTCGATTTGTTTGTGTGAATTTGAGGACAATGAAGAGCTACGTACCTTACCCGAATGCTTACACTCCTTTCATGTTCCTTGTATTGATATGTGGCTCTATTCTCATTCGAGTTGTCCCATATGTCGAGCTGATGCTATTCCTTCAGCGCAAATTTTGTTTCAATTTTTGGATTCGGATTCAGACGCAGAGGTTAGACAAGAAGTTTCGAACATTGTTTAGACATTGAGTACATAGTTTTCAAAGTAGGATTTTCTTACAACTTTATTAGTGTTTTTGATGGAATGTTGGATCATTATTATTCGTCAACTACTTATGTTGTTCGTATGATAATTCATGTAGCAATTTGCAAAATTCAATTGAAGAAATGAGGAGAGACAAAAATGATCTAATTATATCAAATGTTATTATTATATTGATATAGAAATAGTATATGAAATTTTATCCTTATTTATTGTGCTTCAGTCGACATTATTTAGGGTTCATGTCATACCTCATGACACGTTACTAGTATTATTTTAATATTGATCAAACAAATTGACGGCCTCGCTCGGTTGTTTTCGAGATAAATATATAAAAGCAAAAATATATAAAATTTAGATTGTGTTTCCTGAATTTTTTTATTTGTTGAGATAAGAGAGGATAAGTGAGAGGAAGACATATATATATATATATATATATATATATATATATATATATATATATATATATATATATATATGGTAAGGTTCCAATGAGAACACTTCATAAATACATAATTAGCCAACAAAATTATTAAATTCACACTCATACATCTCAAATATGTGCAGAAAAATTGATTATAATAGATGCGAATTTTAAAAAATACACAAAAAACGAAAATACAATTGATGCACAATTATAGAGATAATCGTGCATCAATCGTTTTTTCCGATTTTTGTGCATTTTTAGAAGTGTGCATTTGTTTTACTTTGCATATTTTAGATGTATGACTGTGAATCTAATAATTTTTGTTGGCTAGTTGTGCATTTATGAGGTGTTCTCACCGTTCTTATTTTTGAAGTGTTCTCATTTGATCCAAACTCTCTCTCTCTCTATATATATATATATATATATATTATCTTCAAACTTTCTCTCTAATATTGAGACGATTTGGAAGAAGAGAACATTATTAAAGTTTTCTTTCATTTCTCTCCAAATAGGATATATAAAAAATGTACAATTCATTTATTTTTTCAAGTAAATTGCACGAATGGTCTTTGTGGTTTACACACATTCTCACTGTTAATCCTTACATTTTGTTTGTTGAATGGACAGTTCAAAAACTCAAAAGTTGTTGTATGTGTTCACTCCATTCTCTATCTAAAATGACTAAAATAGCCTTTGTGATGCTATCTATTCTGCATGGTTGGAGGAGTGTATTTTAGTCATATTAGATAAAGAAGCGACTGAACATGCAACAACTTTTGAGTTTTTGAACTGCACATACAACAATACAAGCACATAGTTTAACTGTGAAAATGAGCGTAAAGCAAGTATTCATGCAATTTACTCTTCTCTTTCCGACTCAAAGAGTCAAAGATGCAAAAGTGTGCTCTTATTTTCTTTCTTTTTCTCTACCAAATTGTCTGGAAGTTCGAAATAATTACATGGGCCCAAATGTGCAACGTGAGAAAATCTACTTGAAGACGGAATGGGCTTATAGGATGCGTAGTCACTAAACAGGATAAGCAGGCTGATGGATTATAAAGCCCATTATTGTTTACCCATAATATTCTGGACCCACACAAAACATTATACGTGGCAAAAATCTAATGAAACATTGAAACACTGTTAATTCGGGGTGTTTGGATTAGCTTAATTAAGCACTTATCTGCTTATTTGCTTATTTTGACAGCAGATAAGCAGATCCAAACACTCTTCTGAAAACTGCTTATCTGCTTATTTACTAAGGAATAAGCACTTAAAAATAGGTAAGGGGTGACATACTTACTTTTTAAGCATATAAGTGCTTATAAATAAGCTAATCCAAACACCCCTAAAAGGGAAAATACTAAACTTACAGATTTTGTATAAAATGAATTATACAAAAAATGAGGTGGCACGATGTACGAAGCAATCTCATAAATGTTGAGAGTTGATATATACAACAAATTTTTTATGCATTATAATATGTACATTACAATCACATAACTTTGGTGTAAGTAATACAAGTTTTGTTGTATTTATAACTGTTCAAAATTTTACATTTTCTCACTTATTCTTTCCCATTTTTTAATTGATCCACATGACTTTGTAAATAAATTTTTGTAATGTTTTTGTAACTTTAGAATTCCTCAAAGAAATATTTTAGAATTCCACCTCGCTTCTGAAACTTTTACTTTAGTAAGATATATATCTAATGTGATAAGTTTACTTAGTTTTGTTCTTAACAAAGAAATATTTCTACTTGTAGAAATTTTAAGGTAAAATATATTAGGTTCTTTCTAATACTGAGTAAAAATTCGTACGTATTAAATTGAATTAGGTGTTATATTTATATATAGTACAATATGTGTCATGAAATTAATCTTAGAATAACTACTCCATAAGAGTTAGTTTGAGAATTAACATAATTTACAATGGTTGTGCACCTAACTAGTTCATATTAATTTAAATCATATAATTAAATTAAAAATTACAATTTCTCATTGTGAATATTACCCTGTAACGTAAGGTACATTCACTTTATATAAACTCTAATTAAGTACTTCATAAATAAAGTAGTTGTGTCCTTTGTACCAGGTTACGTATCAAATTGGAGTTAACTCATTGTTCAATCGTGTTGAAAAGACGGTGTGGTTCTATTACCAACCTTTTATTTCAATTTACGCTCTATATTATAAGAAAATGTGGAGTAAATATTAGTTTTACACTTATATTCAAAGAAAATTTAAACTAAATTATATTAAGAAATAGATGATTTAAAGGATGATTTGTAGGATACCTTTGACCTTCGTACAATATATCAATAGTAGCCGTCCATTTCATCCGAAAGGAGCATCAACGTCGGACAAATCACCTATGACACAAATTCGAACCCGTGACCTATATGTTATATATGTGAGGTCTGTGCGTTTGCAGTGTCGGTACAAATGAAGGTAAAATGAAGAGTTTAATGATTTTAATTAGTTATTTTTAACAAATGGATGATTATTTTGAGACGGATATAAAAAGGAATGTAAACATTTATTTTGAGATAGAGATAGTATTATTTTCACGATTTCATAACAAATTTACATGATTTATAGGATTAAACACACTTGTAAGTTAGGAGTCTCCATCTCTATATTATAACTTTCTTTCTTTCTATAGATGTATGTAGATATGATGAGTCTGCTAGAGGGCAAAAATTGAGGGCATTGAATGATACATCACTTTCTTCCTTATGTAATGCCATGTGATTTTGTGGGCATCACTTCTAACCATAAAAATCAAGCTTTTCTTCATATCGCAACACTTTCCCTATCCACTATTTTAAATATATCATTTACTTCAAAACCAATAAACATGTACGTAGTCTTTCACAAAATAAATCACACCTATAATCAAAAGATCAATATATTTAATTTTCCATAGCATTAGTAATACACGTTCAATAATTTCAGGTTGAAATTCTAATACTCACTTTAAGGCATGTAACACGTATAACACTTGGTTTTGAAGAAAACATAATTTATACAAGTTGTCATGTATTCGAAGAAGAACAAACATTTTTGTATGTTGATTTGTCTAAGGCATACGTTTAGCATTACACTCTCTGTGATTAGACCAGGCAATATTACTAATCATCGATCAATATATTCCTTCATCATATGCTTATAGATTATTGTATATCTCTTATTCCCTTAAAACGCAGATTCCTCTACGATAACACTCAATAAATTTGCAAAAGGTAAAATAGCTTGGATACGGCAAGACTTGCACAAATTTATCCAAACAACAAGCAAATCTTTAGTTGTAACTTATTAAACTTGACAAGTCAAAGACAATATATATAGGCAAATCTTTGATTTCTCTTTGAGTAGTTAGATTTCACCCATGTGATCACTTCTTCACTAGTGCAATTTTTTTAACAAATGGAAATAAATAACCTCACTTTCAATTCTTTTAAAAAGATTCTTTGCATGGAAAATTTAATCTTTGTCTTTATGTTACATTACAAATATTTGATTATTATTGTTATTATTGAATTTTATGGTGCAATTTTCATGATTTTTCGACTTACTTGAGAGATATTTGAGTTTTAAAAATGTGAGGAAATAGGTATTTGATGAAAATGAGTGGTTGCGATTGATTTCATATTCTCACTCAAAATTAACGTACTCAATTGAATTCTAGTCTTTGTATCTATATATAGGCAAATCTTTGATTTCTCTTTGAGTAGTTAGATTTCGCCCATGTGATCACTTCTTCACTAGTGCAAACTTTTTTTTTAACAAATGGAAATAAATAATCTCACTTTCCATTCTTTTAAAAAGATTCTTTGCATGGAAAATTTAATCTTTGTCTTTACGTTATATCACAAATATTTGATTATTATTGTTATTGTTATTATTTTGCAACATAGACACAAGTGGTCACGCCTTTCCTTTTTAAGTTTTATGGGTATAAACTGTAAAGTAAGAAAA
The DNA here is from genome assembly GCA_963422505.1 of Pseudognaphalium luteoalbum. Lineage (NCBI taxonomy): Eukaryota > Viridiplantae > Streptophyta > Magnoliopsida > Asterales > Asteraceae > Pseudognaphalium > Pseudognaphalium luteoalbum. Next base: position 5,261,630 of record OY730195.1, on the reverse strand, counting down.
ATTTACACACGCGCATATCATTTAAATTCATCAGTTTAAGGATGCATAATCATTTAAAAGGTTGATTTCAAGTAAAAAAAAATACATAGACACGCGTATATATCACTATCTATACATGTACTTTTTTGTAGATAAATTCACTTTATTAGAGTGAGGGATATCCCCTATTTTTGGAGCCAAAGTTTTTATGGTCAGATAAAAGATAAGGAAAACAAGGCTTCTCCATACTTACTACATTGATTCTACAACACTGTGTGAAGCTTTCATGCACACCAGCTGTTTGTGAAAACTCCTCTGAGGTTCATCAAGTAAGTTTTTTGAAGGCAACCCATAGCTTTTTGAGGGAAAAAAAAGAAAGAAAAGAAAGTGTTACTTTTTATCATCTGTAATGTGAGTTTACAAATATGAGATCTTCAAGTAGTGTAGGACTTGGTTTGAGTCTTGTTTTTGGTTGTTTATTGTTAGCTCTAATTGCTGAGCTTTACTATCTGTTATGGTGGAAGAAAAGGGTAGCTCATAGAGATATTCAAGAAACTTATAGTAGTCCAGCAAGAGAGTTTTTGTACTTGTTTTGTTGGAAAAAGCCTTCATCTTTAAGCTCAACAGGGCTAACCACAGACACCCAAGTTCATGAACCACAAGCATCATCGTCATGGTTTAGACCACTTGGTGAAAATTATGATGACATGACTGTTGAAACTGAGCTTTTGAGGCTGCAAAACCTCTCTGGCCCACCAAGGTTTCTCTTCACAATTAAGGAAGAAACAAAGGAAGATTTGGAATCAGAAGATAGTAGGAGTAAAAAAGGGTCAAGAGGTAGGAGTTTGAGTGATGTTGTGTTTTCAGTTGAGACACCATTTTTTACTCCACTTGCTTCACCACCATACATGACTCCACCAAGAGATTCAACAAACAGAGTTTTTAGTCCTTTAAGATATTCATCAAGTGATGCAGAATTTAACAGGATTTGGGCATCACCACCTCCAAAGTTTAAGTTCTTGAGAGATGCTGAAGATAAACTTCAAAAAAGGAAATTAATTGAAAAATGTGGAGTTGATGGTTGTGTTCAAAAGAGTGATGAGTATAAAGTCAAAGATGATGAAAATGGTTCATTCATCACACTTATTGTCTCTAATGATAAGGAAATTAGTCATCAGTATCCTTCAAGCTCTTCACAGGTACTCCCTTTAGTTGCTTCCCCTCCTACATTCAGATCACAATTTCATAAGAATCCAATTCACATTAGGGCTTAACAAAATGGATTCTTATTTGTACACATTGTATTAAACTTTGTATGAGAGCTTTAGTAGATGTTTTAATTTAAGAAAAGCCCAGTAGGCCATTATTTATCTGCATTCAATTTCAATATGAAAAAAATGCTCAATTGAAAGTAAAGTTCTATCATATGTTAAGTTATGATTTATGAGAATCTATCAAACATTAAAGAAAACTCTGTTGTATGCTAAAACTTTTTTTTATCATTTCATTTTGGGTAAAGTTTAGTAGGATACATTTTCCTACACTTAACCCTTTTATCAATAAATAATAAAATTATGGAAATGAGTCAATGATACTTTCTTTCTTTTTCTTCCAATTATCTCATATTCCAAAATAAAACTGACTTGAATCTTTATGCTTAGACTTAGTGTGGTGGTTCAGCAAACCTGTGATCATATAAAGCTGAGCACATCAAAAGCTAAAACTGTGTGTTGGCTAAATGGTATTGGATGTATGTGGAAAGTGAAAACATATACTTTATGTATTAATTACAGTACAATTAATCAATCAAAATAGCTATAAACGATAGTTTGTAGTTTTGTACGTCCTTGATGCGTAGCGTGATTGTTTCGTACTATGTACTCGATGTTGGTTCCAAAGGTGACTCCAAACTGACTCTGATTTTGCTAGGAGAATCTGCTGATTCTTGTTTTGTTCCTGTTGTTACCATGGTTATTTTGGCCTGTTAGTGCTTGTTTGAATTCTTTTATGATAATCTGAACGTCTTAAGTTCAAATATCTAGTGAATTACTAAGCATATAGACAGATGACAACCATTTCATCCTTGAACCGGTTTTCAGTGGTAAAATTAAATTTTAGATTTTTGTTGTGGATACAAATATCTGGTTTAAAGACTTCTGTATGAGATTCATACTATTTTTCTCTACAAGGTAGGTGTCTGGGGGACAACATTCTCTTTCAGATTGCAATTTTAACTTAATCACTTATCTGATAATTAAATGAGATGATGTTGGTGTTGATATCTGCTTGGTTTTTTCAAAAGATTCTGAATTGATCTCTCAAGTCTCTTTAGACTAAACACACTCTATTATTGTGTCATGATAGAACAATAATCAGCCCTTTACTAAACTATCAAAAGGCATGGTTAAAGAAAAAATATATGCAAAAACTTTTTGTTAACTTTTGTTTGCAGATCATTAGGAATTGTCAATTTTTGTTGCTTGACTTGTGTTTTTCTTTAAAGTAGGTGAGAAGTTAGACCTATATTTGTTAACTGTATTTCTTTTCGGCTTTTTAAACATGTGAGTTAGGTTATACCGTGTCTTTGTATAGATCTATTTTTCTAAGCTATTTTTGGACTAAGAAAGTGATTGAACAAACTAAATCTATTATGGAATGGTGTTAACTTGTATCACACTGAGAATTACATGAACAAAGTGGTTGATTATATATAACACATGGAGGGTGTACATTATTATGAAAGGCAGGTGTCAAGAAATGGACTCGTAATAAACTTTAGTACCATTTGTAGAATTTTCTTATAGTTTAAGGACCATGTTTAAAAGGTGCATACAGTTCAGGGACCACTAAATGATTGACTAGCCAACAATGATGAATCACGCACACAATTTAAAAAAGGAAAAGATCAAGAACGAGTTAAAAAAAGTTAACCCTCAAGATTACACCAGTTTGACGATGAAACCTTATACTTTTTCATCACTGCTAAAGAAAACCCTGAAGTTCTATCTCATCAAATGATCAAAATTTACTTCTCTAGAAAGATTTCAATCAATAGTAGAACTACTAGTTTCTACATTCTACTCTAATTTTTATCAGATATATACAAAAGCAAAACTCCAAATAACTCGAGTGTGTTGATACGATGATTACAAATTTACAGTAATGTCATCTTAGTTCTTTGAGTATCTAATCCAAAAAGAACTACTTTATTTTCTAATGACCATATAACAAGAAGTTTAACAACTGTTGCTAACACATACGCGTTCTCGACTAACGTAGAAATCCCATCTTCGATGTAATGATCCTGACATTAAGTTAAGTAATTTAGTATCTACTAAGTGTGTGACAATGGATCTTGGTTTGGAAGTTAATGAAAACCTCAAGGGGTTGATTTATTTAAGGTAATAATAAAGCATGGGAATGGGGGTCAGTTAGATTTCATCTCACTTTTTGACCTATTTGGGTAAAGTAAGAAACACAAGTTTGAAATTAGGAATATGTTTTGTGTTTGTAAATGAGTTAGACTTTTACCTAAACAACAAATAAGTAATAACCACTGGAATAAGATGCCCGTGACAAGGGCACATGTGGTATTAGCCGAAAGCTTACCAACCCCCACCTTGCCTTTGCATACCCAATCCAGTTTTGATTTTACACTAGTATTTTGCGTTTTCCCCTCCATTTGTTTCAACTACTACTTTTATAGCATTTGCATCACACGAAGTTTACTTGCAACCACATTTATTTGATCCATAGAAAACAATTATATGACAAAACTTCAGTTACAACGATGTAGCAAAAAGCAACGTGTGACTTGAAGGACACGATCACGTGTGGATTCTTATCCACCATTTTAAAACAAGCTACCCACCATACCAAATGCCGAGTATTATTACAAGTTCATAGTTCATATCATAAAGCCAATAAAAAAAAGTAACTCAAAAGTCAAAACATCCCTTGTCAACGATTAAACAGGGCAAACTTGTCATTTTAGCTAACTATTTATTAAGTAACAAAAGTACCATTTGCTGGCAATACAATTATGAAAGATAAAAAATAAAGCTTAAAGTCACAACTCACAAGCACTAAGAGACAAACTGACCATTCAAACACACCCTTACGTCAAATCATCGTCTTTTGCGTTGTAAATGTCCAAGAATATATGTGCATCTAGTACAAATCATTACAGCAGTGTTAACCCACATTTTGCAGGCTTAAAGAAACTCAGGAGTCAGAGGTCATAAATAAAGGTGTCTATACACAGCAAATAAAACATTATAAGGTAAAAGGTAAGTTTTAGGAAGGAAATTACAGCATAAGTGGCACAAAATGTTACAGAAATATAATTTCATAGTGCGATGGAACTTATTCCCAGTTCTATGTTAAGAGAGTTGAGACCGGACTCTTGTAACATGCTGAATGCTGTAAATCCATAATACGAATGGTAAAGATCCGGAAATTGTCCAGGGTATTTGCTGAAACCACCATACTGCCAAAACAAAACAAGAAACAATATTAAATCAAAGAAGATAAACATTGATATAGAAAAACTGAAAACGGGTGAAATGCATGTCAATTGAATGTACTATCAGCATATAACTAGTTGAACAACCCGATTATGCCGTAACTCTTAACATGAGCATAGACTTTGAACTCCAAATATGATAGGTTGACCTCACAAGTCAAACTGTTTCATCTGGGTGGGAGTGAGTCATGAGACTGAGAATTACCGCACATGATACTCAAGGGGCTATCTTAAATAAACATTACATGTCAATGGTTTGAATAAACTATGGAGATTAAAGATTGAAGACTGCTTGAATAGACTAGCAAAATATAAACTGGACATTGGATAAGCAGCATACCTCGGATTGGCATGTCAGCAAAAATTCACGTAAAATGCTGTTATCGATGAATTTGCCAGCTCCTAAGATCCTCAAAACCCCGCCAATCCTACATATTACGATAAATCCAATGAGCCCTGGTAACTTTTAATAACAGAACTGAATTCTCAAGTTAATATGAACTCACCAAAAAGCGTAACATGTGTCACTCGTCTTGTTAGGTCTTCCTTGGAACCCTCCATCGACTGCTTGCCTCTGAAACATGAGAAAGATGATGTCAATTATAAAATTCATGTCACCTTCACCATAGCCCTACTGGCTACTGTAACACTATTTAACATCTAATTAAAAATGTACCTGCAAGCACCAATCTAGAAGCAATGGAACATCTATGATGCATGAGGATGTCCATCGAGAAACTAGGTCATCTTCGATAAATCCCATCAACCGGAGAGATGCAACAGCACAGTAAGTTGCACCACCTGTAAATCTAGAAGTAAGAACGTTTTATAAGTAATAAAATCAGTTCTCGAGATTGACATTACATATCCTATTCATAATGCTAGTTAGGATGAAAATACTGTTATTCACTTATCAATCAACAATTCAACATTATGCATACAATCAACGAAAGAAATATTGAGCAATGAAAGGTGCTGGATGTACTCATTTGATCAAGAAATACATTTGAAGGTATTAGGGATTTCAGGAAGTCATCTATTTTCTATGAATATCTCCATGGTAATTAGTAAATAAGTGCAAGGAAAGAGTAATCATTGACAATTTAACATGTCGTAATTACAGAGTTCATAATTGCATGACTAGCAGACACACAAAACAGAAACTTTTATTCATTCCATCCTAAAAAAGGTACCTATTTCCTTTTTGGGTCGTCCCAATGCAGCTTCTATGTCCCACAATCTTACTTTGTTCCTAAGAAAAGACACTTCAGATAATTGACCAATACTGCCAATTCAAATCTTGCAGCTATTTTAAGCTGGAGAGTATTTAAACTACCGCATCCACGACAAACAGATGTAATTCAAAAGCCGTATATATACTGAATACTTAGAACAGCAAGAAAACTCACCATGAGACTCTTGACCAGGAATTAGACCAAAGCCACCATCATATGACTGCAATAAAAAAAAAATCCCTTAAAAGCCATACACACTACCGCTAAAAGGATGCTGTCTTCAGTAAAAAAAGGATAAGAGGGTCATTCCTACCAAAACAACTGTATTTACAGGCTACTCCAGTACTCTTCAACAATTGCTTATATATAAATACACAACGCTCTAGAGTGTTGATTCATACTTTATATTAAAAAACCGCATGACAAAAATAAATATGTACAGCAGGTATTTTAGCAACGATAGAACATGAGCATTATAGTTGACACAATACCGGAGAGTTAGATATTTAAGAAGGTCTTCATATACCTGACAACTCAATATGTAGTTCTTGGATTTCTCTTTATCCATGCCACTCCAGTCATCCAACATTGAAGAAATAACAGCTACAAAATCAAGTGACTACAATGAAATAAAATCCAGACAGAATTAGATTTAGAGAGGTAGCTGAGAAAAGCAGAGACTCTTACCAGCACAGTATACAAACCGTAAATCTGTCTCTGCCCCCGTATGAATGGGCATGAAACTGGCAGAAGGCATAAGGTAGTAAATAAGTAGATTTTTGGCAGGAAATCAAATGTACCACAGAGAAAAAATATACTAAGTGAAAAATGAATACATCAGCTAGCTAATGCTAATCTAGTAAGTAGTAACTCTTTGCTACTAATTACTAATATGTATATATAAAACATATGTTCACTCAAGAATAGGAAAAAATGAGGCACCCTGGACATGATTTATAACTCCAATAAACCTTATCAGGTACAGGGTTTCTGCATTCAGGCCCGTAGATACGGATGTAATACAGAAGACATACCTCTTAATATGAAATGCATTATGATGGACTAATGGTTGTGAGTTGCTTACTTACTGCTGAAAAAATGCATTTCCAAAAACAGGAAATTCCTAAGTGGTAAGCAACATTATAGATGCATTGAAGTTAAAGAATATTGCAGGCTAACGATTGCGAAGCTATTCTATTATGGTCTTCTAGCATTCATAGCCATACAATTACTTTATAGAAAAGGTATAATGTTGCTTCACGATGAGATCATGCAAAGAAAACAGAAATCTTCTATTGGATTTACATGCAAAAATAAAAGAACCAATGAGATCAAGTTCCCTGATTGAAAATTCTACTTAAAAAACTGTTGTATCCTATGTACCAATGTATAGTTTTTTCCTACTTCGGTCAACCTACTTATATGAATTTGCTTTGTCAGATAAAAATAACATGTTGACATGTTCCATTATTTTGACTTCAAATTTAATATCCACAACCGTCTCCACACTTCCTCAATATGCAATAGTTTAAAACTGGAACTGTATGTAAGTTCAAAAACAATTAATATTCACCTTCCATCAGGTTGTTGAAGATATTTCATTGACTTCAATATCGAACTTGAGTCAATAAGTGAAAAGTCATAGCCAACCGTCTTCAATATAGCCAGCGCACAGTATGTACTTGCCAAATGACTGTTATTAGGAACCGAAACCTGTAAGCAAGCACCATTGTAAGTGAAATTCACCTAAACTACAGGTAAAATCTCAAATTACATACACTACATATGTACATAGTGACTAACCTTATCAATAGAATGAAACTGAGAACTTCTAGAACCGTGAAATCCATAAAACTGTCCTGCAGTAAACAAATCATTATTATTATTATGTTCAGTAATTATTGATCATACTCAAGAACTGAGTCATATTCATCATTCATACTTCATACCATTGTTTAGTTCATCATCATTCTTGGGATGAGCTTGCAATGACAGAATCCAGTTGATTACAGCTTCTCTATCAACCTAACATAATCATCACATAATTATTATTTACACATTCAAACAATTGAGAACACTTAGAGACACAACTTTTAACCTTTAAGCACTAGCACTTATTTTCGCATAATGGCGTGAAAACAGCGAGAATTAGCATCAAACCTAATTGTATATATTAATATTTTGCATATGAGTATATGACATAAAATTTGCAATAAAATAAAAATTAGGAAAAAAATATATATATTTCACTGACGATCACACGTTTTGGCAAAATAATCCATCAGATGAAATTACTGTTCACTGGTGTGAAGTTAGCATCAAAGCCTAAATGTATAACATAAATCTGCATAAAATAACAAAATTACCAACAAAATAAAATATTTGCAACTTGTTTTTAAATATTTAGGGAAAAAAGGACCTTTTCTGCGAAATCATCAATCGGGTGAAGTTAGGGTTTACTGGTGCGTAATCAGCATCAAAACCTAATTGTATATGCATAATTTGGCAATCTGATAAAATCAAAATATTGTCCAAAAAAATCGCAAACAAGGAGACTCTTAGCGAAAGTATCCATAAGACGAAATTAGAGCTTAGTGACATGAAATTAGGTGCTAAAAAGATTGTGGAAGTGTTAAAACGTTTAAGTTGAGATGTTAACTAAGTTATTTCCCCCAAACTTACCAAGTCAGATCTTAAATCGATAATTTTGAGTGATCAAATATAATGAAGGTAATAATTACTTAATTAGAGTATCGAAAACTTACACGATCGAGTGCGTGTAGGATGTGGAGACCGGAGATGATGAAGTAAGCGAGAGTAAGATGATTGATTTCTTGACCTTCGTATGGTGATGGCAATATCTCGTAATTCATCTCTAAATATCTGATGTGTCGATCCTTATCGAACGACATAACTTCTGGTTGAAAATCGACGATAGACGACGAATGTGAATCGCCGTCGTCCGCCATTGTTGTGAGTCTTTTCCAACCGGCGATTAGAACTTGAAGATTGCGATTTGATGGGTTAATACACCCAAAGTATCCAGTAATGTTCGTTTGCGATTTGATGAAACTATACCAAACTTATAAAACCTTTTAAGTAAAAAATGGATTGATAAAAATTTGAACAATTATAAACTTTGAACAATTATAAACTTTACTTATCCTTGTAAACATATTAATAAACTTTACTTATTCTTATAAACTTTAGTCACCCTTAAACATAATACGTACAGACGTACAACTAACTCGTGATTTTGTTAAATTATAAACTTTAGTATAAAATTCATCAATTTGAACAATTATAAACTTTACTTATCCTTGTAAACATATTAATAAACTTTACTTATTCTTATAAACTTTAGTTACCCTTAAACACAATACGTACAGACGTACAACTAACTCGTGATTTTGTTAAATTATAAACTTTAGTATCTCAAGTAAACATTTTGAAATAATTTAATACCCTCCATGTGTATTACCCCGCAATTTGATTTTGGAATAGTTTAATCTCGTCCATGTGTATTAACCCCCGATTTGATGGTAACCTACAAACCGGTAGTTTGGTACTTTAGCGGAATGAACCCTCAAGTTCTATTAATTGTAAAACTAATACGGTACAACTTTTGACTTTCTAAATTCTAATTCTAATTATAATTATTTTATTTACATGTTTACATATTATTTGAAACTTCAATTAATTAAATTAAATTAAATCATTGATACTTCATAAGAGTTTGATATTTTGATTATTATTATCATAAAATTTATTAGTTTCAATCTTTAAGTAATTATTACTTATTTATTAGTATTATTTTGATTTAAACTTTCTATATTTGGATAAGTTGTAAATTCTTTACTTTTATATGATTACCATTTATTATTATTGCTATTAAACTGAATAAATAATAAAATGTATGTACTACATGCTAACTTAGCATATCCTTTGAAACGTTGTCTAGTTATCTACAATAATGTGACAATATAATATACATAAGATTTACTATTAGATGCTCAATTCATTTACACGTTTCATAGCGATAGGTTACAAGTACGCATATTGAAAATAGATGTTAGTTAAAAACCCAAGATATACAATTACAAATTAAATCTTACCCATATGTGAATAATATAGTAGCTGCATCGCATAAGTTATATTATTACATTGATTTTCAAACAACTATCAATGTTATTACTTCATTATAGTTAGTATTTTTACTTTATAAATTAATAAATTTGTTTTAATTCAAAATTTGACCGATTCGGTTTTAAAAATCAAATGGGACTAGAAAACATTCAAAATAATAGTGTTATTTGTATCCTTAAAAGTAATATTTAAGAGTCTGATTCATATATAAGGTAGTGATATGTTGAGTTTGTTTTCTTTTTTGGAAAATGCAGACTATAAATACCATTAAAACCCAAAAGAGAATACAAAATATAAATATAAACTACCGTACTGACAAACTGACCCCGAAACTACAAAAGTTTCATACCACAAGATGTAAGATGGGACACTAAATACACACAAAAACATAACACCACAAATACAAAATACATGGACCACCAAGTCTTACTACTATTACAACAAGTTATAAACAAATTGAAACCAAAAGAGGCAGGTATCAAATTATATATAACCCACAGTGGATGTTTGATTTTCTTAAACACAACTCTAAAAATATATATAATAGTTACATTTCTCTCTAAACAATGATATTTTTTTATTATTTTATTATGAAATAAAATTAATGTTATTTCAATCTGTACCGTAACAAAAAAAAATTATTTGATTATCGTTTAACAAAATAACAAATTAATATAAAAAAATAAGGGAATAGATAATGACAGCCTTTAGAACTGTCAACAAGAGAAGAATTATGAATCTATTAAAATTAAAGTTTATTTATTTAATCAAAATTATAATTAATAGACTCAAGGTTTGCATCTAATTCATTGAAATATTTATTTTAATTTATATGTAATGTATTAATATTAATTATTACTTTTGATAATAAAGGTATTTTAAGTTTAATAATTATGATTATTATTGACAGGTATTATCTATAATACATATAAAGCATGTCCAAATTGTTGAGTCTTAATTACAAAATCACATATTTGAAAAATAAAAATCGTTTTAAAAAGGGAAGTTTTTATTCTAAAATCACATATTTGAATTTTTGTGTTGTTAGAACAAAGTTCATATTAATATTTTTTGTGGACTTATATTATCAATTTAAAAAATTGTTAATCTAAATTTGTTAACGAAGTAACAAAAATAAATAAATTAATTGTTACCGTCGTATTATGCGGGTAATGTACTAGTTCTCTCGATGCATTTCCAAAAAATTAAATTAAATATGAAGAATTGAAAATAAGAAAAATGGAAAAAGTGTAATTCATCATAAAACTTAGTAGTTCCCGTGGCCGAGGCCCTCTTTGACTTGTAAAACCCTGAACCCTTCTCTCTCTCACACGCACACGGCCCATCACAAAGCAAACCTAAATTGACCAAGAGTAATTACTTCCGTTAGGCTACATCAGTGCTCGCTCATATCTTGCTTTCTTTGAGTAACTTCATCAAACAGTTGGTGTGCATCACTCGCTTTTACATATGAGTAAAGGTAGCAAAACTACTGTTTTAACAGTCGCCGAAAAATGCAAGGTACAAATCATTAATTTACTCTACAGTCTACACTCTACACCACACATATTATTTCGTTCGTTAGTAATCATTATATAATTACAGACTATATTGGCATCAAATTGGCAAGGTACTCTGAATACAGTTAAGGCAGATACTAAAGGAAGGTACCAATCTTATTATCATATACTCCCTGTTATATACTTCAATTGCGTAATAATTTATATAATGGTGTGTAAATCAATGTGTCTGTTTTGTTTGGCAGCAAAGAAGAAATATACAGTTCAAAAGTTAAGTACTTTGTGAAGAGAGGGAGACCTTACATTTGGGTACCCGAAGAGGATTTGCATAATGTGGTATGCTCATAACTAATATGTGTAACTGTAGAATTTTATAGAGTGTTATTATGTTTTATTTTATGATTCATGATGCTTGTGACGGTCAACAATTGTGTCACCCGGGTTTTAGTGGTAATTGTATGAGATGACATTTTCGCAAAGCCTTAATGATCAGTTTTATTTTCCTTTGTAAGTTAAACAACACAAATGGTACTTTCAGTTTGAAACAAATAATTGAGATATTTAGTGAGTGCTATCTAAGTCCACTTACTCTTCGTTTTTGTGATAGTGCCACATTTTTCAAGTTGGCTAGCATAGGTTGGTACCGTTACTGTTTTGTTTAAAAATGTATGGTATGAAATACGACACTCCATTATATATGCTCAGTGTTGTACTGGGTGATAGATTTGCGCCCGCTGCTGTTCTGATTTGTGCATTTTGCTTATATAGAACACACTTATAGATGAACGAGGTTCATTTTCTGTCACAAGTCCCTTACCAGGCTCCCTTGCAAGTTTGCTTCAATCTTTAAAGAAGGTTAGTTAATTAACTTTCGTCACATCTTTCTCTATGTGTTTTGTAAGAGTTATAACAATGCATAAAATGGGAAAAGGGAATACCTTGCACACAGAACACAAAACACTGCTTGCAATATAATACATAAATGTAAATGTTGAAGACTATACTATATTATCTAGATGGACTTGTGATAACACCCAAACTCTCTTGTTGATACAGCCTCCTAATCGGGTTGCTCTAGTTGGTGAAGTTGCGCCGCTTGGTGATACAAAGGTACAGTTTTAGAAGCTAAATACGAATGATCTATTCTTCTCCTTTTCATGCGTCTATAACCAGAGTAGCCATTGATTAAATTATGGTTTCACGATGGTATGATTGACCATGTTTCATCCATATTTTGTATCCAAATTATCTAAGAAAAAGATGTTACTGCAACTATTTTTGCTTCTAGATTTTGACAGAACGTTTACCTATACCGAATAGTTCTATGCTTTTCATCATTGTAAGCCAACTGCTGCATCCATCTCTCTCGTGATGGCCAAACCATTAGTGATAATGCATATGTTATATTTAATAGGAGTTAGCTCCCCTACCTTTTCATTTAGAATCTTCATTTCAGGTCATGTTCATCCTTAGGACAGTCACATTTCTGCTAATGTATTATCGTAATATCAATGATAATTTTTTGTTTTTACCTTGTTATATGCTCATTAATTATTAATTTCGGAATTCTGTCAGCTCAAGTCAGCTGCAGAAAGCCTTCGAGAGATGATAATATCAGAAGGCGAGACGATAAAGAAGTTTAGTTATGCTGTTTCTGGTATATTACGTTCATCTAATTTCACATCTACATCTCGTGCCGAAAATCTTCTAGACCTATTGAAGGAAGATCAACAATACATGATCTATAAGTTTAGTCCAAGGTAAGAATATGTCTTTAACAACTTTCTAAAGAAACCCCCCAATGTTTCATTGGCAATGCTAAAACTGCTATATTTGAGCATGCATATTTGATTGCCATATAACTTGTATTTTTTCTATTGAATCATGCTTGTATGTGTATATATTGCTGATGGTAGCTTACGTCTGATACAAAATGTCTATCATGCAGTTCAATCACTTACATTGAAAGCAAGGGAAGCAGCCATGAAGTGGATTTGAAGGATATGGAAGAATCAAAGGCTGACCCTTTGTGTATGTATCTCTACATGTGCATATATTCTACACCTCTTCCTCGTAAAGTAGTCCACAAACTTTTTGGATCCACTTTCAACTAACCAGGTTGCAATTATTACAGAGTATTGGCTATTTTTTTGTTAAATGCATTGTAATTTAATGTGTCAAATAAAATCTTGGTGATCAGTTATCGGTAATATATAATTAAACCAATGCCTTTGAAACCAACTTTAGGCTCAGAGAGTTTCTTTTGCTCTGAAAAGAACAATTTTTTCTACAGAAGTCCTGTAACTTCGAATACGTACTTTTGAAACAAAAGAACATTCAGAAACGTTTTTCTTTTGTAACTGGAGCAAGAAGTCAAGTCATTCTCTTCATACAGGAAGCTAATTGTATCAGGTTCCCTTCACATTTGACAGTAAACTATCACTTAGGGATGATACAGGATGATGATAACGATATTACACTCAGTTATACGATTTTCTTTTTGTAATTCGTTTGTGTAGCACTTTATTCTGCAAGCTTGATTGATGGGATTAATCAAAATGAAGCCAGGCGTCGAGCCCTGATGATTATTTGTGCTACATACTTGAATAAGAATTTGAAGGTATGAAACTCAATCCCCCATATTGGAGTACATGCTTGAACACTTGCATCATAACCATTTTGTGGAGTTGTCAACTTTTGTCCAAACAGTAATTCTGAAGACACAACCCTTTAAATTTGCATGGGACTAAATTAGATTATAGATTATTATTGTAGTAATGTGGTTTTTACAATGAGGTTTAATGCCTTATTTGTTAATTTTTCTTACATAAGGAAGAAAACACGTTTCAGATCCCAACATGTACTAAAAAGTTACCCATATTGACCCATTATTGATCCATCCCCTTTTCCACCTCTATGTTTTGATTTTTTGGTAACAATCTCTCAGTGCTTCCATGTTATAGGTGTAGGGTATTAATAAATAGCATTTCCCTTTCTGGTCACATGTTAATTTATGTGACTTCTGATATCTTGTGTATGTGAAGGACGCACTGGTGCTTTCTATAGATCGGAAAGGGCTCGACTTGCTAGGGAAGATTGTGGGACCCGTGATGGACGATGGCTCTCGCGAATACCAGTGGAAGGAGATGCGATTGCTGCTGGAAGAAGAAGCTCGAGATGTCGAATCGTTCTGCAAACGGCTTGTTGAGATGGAAGGGGATGCAATAAAGAATGTTTCGGCATTCAGTGGTCTACCATTGGAAGCAAATGAAATTTAGGCTGGAAGGTTTGTCAACCAAGCTGTGCTGTGTATGTGTTTTATGTTTATATTGCTGAATGAAGTAGATTTATTCGTTCTATATTTTAAAATATAAACTTAAATCATATAAATTACATTGTAGTTGCTTAGTTTCAAATCATATAACTAAGATAAATGCTCACCTTTAGAGTACTAGGAAAAAGAATCATTTGGTGCAGTGTCAATTATCTCAATCTCAGGTACAGTATTATATATTTGGAATTTTTATTTGAAAAGTGGATGTGCCTACATGAAAGTTACACAAGCCAACACATTACCCGATTTATATCAAGTTTTAACACGACATCATAAAAGATATTGGTGTGTGCACAGTTGCACACTTTAAACATATTTCTTTGTACGCATGAGTTTGTGTGATAAGTTAGTAACAGTGTTTATAGCTAATTACCAGATTAATCTTGGAAAATTTATTAGTATAATAGTAGTACTATACGTGGAACATAAACTCTTATGGTGGTGTACATAAAAATTTCAATGGAAACATAAGAAACAAGTATTATTGGGGGTTAACAAGCCTAATCCACAAGCTAAACAAATCCCTAATCTATAAAATCAAGAAAACAGCAAACCAAAATAATGTTCAAAGGGATGAACTAGACTAAGACAACAAAAAACCCTACAAGCCCAAGTATGTTGTGTAACCAATAAAGAATCATATATTCATATATATCTCATCTGCTTAGCTCAAAGAATGGTGCAAGAACCTTGTGGAGAATTGTTTTTTGAACTTTGGCGATACCAGCGCGCTCATAAGGGAACCCATAAACGGTACCATTAGTTGTAGGAAGGGGTGGAGCTGATGGCGCTGTAGTTTGTGGTGGTGGTGGCAATGGAGGAAAGTCTTCATAATTTGGTTCTTCAAGATAAACACCATTATTAGAACCCTTTACATTGTTGACCGTTAACGTTGAAGTAGATGGTTGGTTCTCACTGTTTGTGAAGTTGAACCTGTAAGTAGTCGATTGTGTGCACTCCACACTTTGTAACCCTTTAGCGTGAGATGCAGTCACCAATGCTTTTGCCATATCATTAATATCGTTACTTCCTAAGGGTGTTACTTGAGAACTGGTGGTTTGTCGAATGATCAAATTTTGTGTGTTGTTTGAATCGACCAATGGTATTGGAGGGCTAACTTCTTTTGCTATGCTGACAGATCGTTTCAATTTCTTCTTAAGAGCAAATTGTATTAACTCGAGGGGTTTAGCAGTTGAGACGGCGAGGTTCCCTGTCTCGGGGTTCATTTCTAACATTTTGACACCACCAACTTCACGAAGTGCGCTATTGATCTTTTTTATGCATCCGTCACAGTTACAAAACCTATTGATGTGGAAGTTTATCGTACTTGAATACGTCATTGTTGAATTTGCTGAAAAAGCTATAAATGCAATCCAAACACAAAAACAAATTGTTATGCAACATAATTATTCGATTGTGTGCAAAAGTCAACTTGTGAATGTTTGATCT
Source organism: Pseudognaphalium luteoalbum (assembly GCA_963422505.1). Taxonomy (NCBI): domain Eukaryota; kingdom Viridiplantae; phylum Streptophyta; class Magnoliopsida; order Asterales; family Asteraceae; genus Pseudognaphalium; species Pseudognaphalium luteoalbum. The sequence continues at coordinate 5,245,442 of OY730195.1, read as the reverse complement.
TACAGTACAAGCTTGACTTCTTCAACACAAGTCACCTAAAGCATTTATTTATACAAGTGTTATTGGATATCTTAATCTTAAGTAATCAACATTTAAGGAACCAGATGATAATAAATGATTATGTAAGTCAATATCGAAAGCGGAAACAACTAAAAAACAAGTTATATTTGATTCTAAAGATTAGTTACATGGAATTCAAATTATTTGCTAGCTCAATCAAATAACAACATATGATCAAATAAATACAGACCCATAACAAGACATGGTGTAACGTAGTAAATTAAATAATTATTGAAGTGGAAAACGGGAATAAAAGAAGGGGATATTCAGACCAGAAATCAAAACCTTAATTGGCGAAGGAAGAGAGGCAGTTTCTGCACCACTTTAAAAAAATCGTTATTCATCGTATATATTATAGTAATAAAAACTACATATTGAATGAAAATCTACATGTATCAATTAAATTAAAGAGAAAACTATGATTGCAATAAAACAAGTCGATAAGCTAATATCAAAACTATTTAATGCTTACAACTTTTCTGCGTGAACTGTTCGTGTTTGCAGGATGCGGAAGCCGGAACGAAGGTTTTCGCCAGAGAAAAGAAATATGATTGATGTGAGGGAAGGAAGGAAGGAAATGAGAATGTAATCGTAAATCGTAGTAATTGAAGTGTTATATATAGGGGAGTTGAACTATAGTCATTAGTCAAGCAATGTTGTCTTTCTTTAATATTTGTTTTGATTATTCATTAAGTATTTTAATTGTAATTTTTAATCATATTATTGTGAGGGCCTTAATGTATATTTCTGAATTATTAAGGGTAGTTAAACACAATAAGACAATAATAAGTTGATACATTTTGAAATTTACCGTATCCTTGAAAAGAGGAGGGGGGGAAAAAGCTAACAAAAGTAAATATAAGAGACAGTGAACTTTGATTATTTTTAGGTTTTGGTTAACGACAATTCTATATATATTCGTTAAGAATGTATATAATGTACTAGTAATGGTACATTAATGAGTAACGGTCAACAATTCAAAGTGTTTAATCAAAATTTATAACTTTTAAAAGTATATAAAAAAAATCCTAGTAGAAACTATAAAAGTGATCGTTATCTCATTACAATTGATTTGTTTTTATTTTTATTTTTTAACCTAAATAATTTAAATATTTATAAAATCATTGTAAAGTTAAGTAGTTATTAGTTAACATTGAATATAATTGATCTAATATTTCATATTTGGCGAGGATAACATTGAGTACCTTTTCTAATTTACTGATTTGACATAGTACTACTCAATCTAGGTGACATTGATGCAAAGGTATATATATATTATTACTGACGTGTTATTTATATAAGACATCTCCTAATATTCTAATAAGTTGATAGATTACCAAAATAACAAATTTCTTATATATAATGTACTCAAGTAGTTCAATACACATTACACATGTTATACTTTAATTCATTACATTTTCAAGTACCTATATGGATATATATCACTCAAGTAGTTCAATATACTTTTTTTTTGAATAAACCAACATTGTCTAGTTGCTTGTATTGGCAATAATACAAATCTGTGAAACCATTTTGATAAACACTCAGAAGTTTGAGGGGGCAACCGCAAATAGAAGATCAAGCAATCTACGTTCCAGAAGCTTCTAACGTTATAAAGTAACGGGGGAACATTCTAGGATCCTATCCAATAAGTAAATGCCACGTGGGAGTTACCTGAGCACCTTAAGGCCGTAATTACGTGTGAGAAACGCGGTTGGAGAAAGTTACAAATGTTTACACCTCAATTTCTTGCCGTTCATCTTTATGGAACAATAAAATTAAAAAAAACTAGTCAATTTGTTTTGAATTAACCAATGGAAATGGAAAGGAGTTCTATGTTTTCTTTTTGGCAAAAATATTAAAATATATTGAAAACATCAACAAAGTTGAATATCTTCGAATATGTGCATATGAAATCCTAAACAACTATGATATTTAGTATCTTTTATATTTACAGCATTTGCTAGATTTCTCGTAACACTATGGGCACCCGAGGATAAGGAGGTTAATCCCCAAAGAGAATTAGCAGTGTTGCAATCAATACAAAAATCATACTTTCGACTCAAAAAATATGTATTCCTTTCTATGTTTCTGAAACAACTTAAATATCTATTTAGTCTTGTATAATCGGTCTATATCAAATTAATGATGTTTAAATTCTTGCTTTCAATAGACATATTAAATGAATAATAATATTTATAATTACTGATTAATTAGGTATATAGGTGGCTTGCAATTTGTAAAAGTAAAAAAAGTTAAAAACTGAGGCATGAACAAGAATCGAACAAGTGCCAATCTAACATGCATTGTGAGACAAAATAACCCACTAAGCTAAGAAATGGTAGTGCTTGACCCAGAGTATTTTATTTTATAATGTTGTTACGCAATTGTCCACAATTTCTTGGACAACAAGAGCACCCACAATGGAGTGACTTGACAAAAGTAAATAAGAGTAAATGAGAGTTAAATTAAATTTCATGCATTATGAAGTATTCAAAGTAAATAAAGGTTCTTATCTGTTTGAACTCTTATTGACAAATAGTGGTGGACTCTTTAATATTCTTGTCTCACACATATATACTATTATTATAATATTAAATATAAAAGAAGATGTTGAAGTGTAAGTTAGATGCTTTCCTTAAGTATAATGCATTGTAAGGATTTGTAAATTAGAGTTGAATGCTTATGTGGCACTGTTGTTAAACAATTGGAGTGTGGATGCTCTAAATCAGGTTTGTTTCCTTTTCTAAAGTTACTTGGATCCTTAGCTACTCCTACTCTCTACTCTGAATAAACTTCTACGAAGCTGTCAAAGCCGACTTATTTCCGAATTTCACGAGTTTAATTTTTTTACTTAAACTTCTTTATAATCTTTATAATGTAGCATATCTTTTTTTGTGTGTTGTTGTTGTTGTTAATGCTATTGTGTTGTTCATTTCTTCAACTAATATATATAACGTTCATCTTTATGGAAGTATGGAAGATAAAAATAATAAAATAGATTCTCCATTATGAAGTCAGTTAGTTTTAAATAACCCAATGAAAATGGAAAGTAGTTCTATTTTTCATTTTATTTTATTTTTTTTGACAAAAATATTGAAAACAAGCTTCAACTTTAGAAAATGGAAAGTAGTTCTATTTTTCATTTTATTTTATTTTTTTTGACAAAAATATTGAAAACAAGCTTCAACAAAGTTGAAGGCTTTCCAATCATGTGTATATGAAATCTTAAATAATTCCAAATTCCTTTCTATACATGTTTCTGAAATAAGTTAAAGAACTTGCAGATCAAAACTGTTTTTCTATTGTGAGCAAGCGAGGGATATCGATGGTTTTGTAGGACGTTGGCAGATTCAAAGTTAAAAACCATGTCCGTTTACAATTAATTCTCACATTGTTGATAAAACTAAATAAAGTGGATATAAAGGGTCGAATTTTCGACCCAGCCTTTTCTTTAACATAGACATGTGTACTATCTTAGCTCAATCTTTTCGAGGTGGGTCATAATGAGATGTGCATGCGTGAAGTTAACGACGAACTCATTTTGTTTTTCATGACCCATCGTCATTAACAGTTATATGATAATCTTTTAAGGGCAAACTAGACATGCAAAAGGTTGAACAACATCTTCTTGCTTGAAAAAGGATTTGATGAAATATTTACTTGATGTTCAACCTTATATTTATTAAGTATATGAGCAGGGCAGTCTAACTTTTAAGCCCTAGGTAACTTTTAAGCCCTAGGTAAATTTGTCGTGTTACGAAAATGAGATCTTATACTAGATGTCAAGTAAAATAAATGTACGATGAAAATGATTATTAACGATCCAATTTTTGAATAATTAATTTATTTCTTTGATACTTATTTATTTTTCTTATACTTATTGTCTCAATCTAACATTTGAATAATTTTGTTAATAAGTTATGGAATTTTAAGTATTTTACAATAAAACTTTAAACTTTAGTGATGTAAATTGAATTAAAAACATCCTACTAAAAAAGATTTACTAAAAAACAAAAAAGCTTAATTGTTAGTTTTATAACTTTTTTAGTCAAACTCTAATATGTCAATTCAGTTTTTCAATTTTGGATCATTCAATCAACCTATATTTGTTTAAATATATATTTAGTCCAAATCTGGTTACTAATAAAGCTCTCTTAATTCAAAATAAAAGAGATGTCAATCTCTTATGTTATCATCATATATATATATTACACATACCATATTACTTGAGAAATAGAGGTCATGGGCGGTCAACAACCTATATATGAGATTTGAAACCAGTTGCTTCTCGAATGTTGATGAAGATAAGTACACATTTGTAAACACATGTTGACACTTTTTAAGGTCGACAAAGATGCTAAATTGCGCATTGGAAAATTATACATTTAGTAGTATCACTATTATATGAATAGTTCATGTAAACTTTTATAATATTATATTTTTCAAAGTAAAATAATTGTTAAAGTATATATCTATTTTATTGAAATTCATACTCTTACTTTGGTGGTATTGTATATTTGGCTTAATCCATTATAAGACAAAAATTTAATAATGCATAAATCGTCTTCATTCCTTTTAGATGGCTAAATGCAATGTGAGCATCCTCGGATCAGAATACGCAAACTAGAACGAACATATATTCGTGCGGAAAACAAATATATGCAATCACAATATGAATTGTAGTAAAGAAGAGAGAGATGAATGTATCAAACAGGAAATCTTGATTATAATGCAATATAAATCTTTCATATACAAGAAGTCCAAATATACAAGTGTATGTCTACAAGTGATCTCTCAAAAAGCTCTCAAAAACACACACACAAAAATGACTTCAACTGACCTATTTATAGATAAGTATTTTATACGACAATACCAAGTGCAATCCGTGAATAGACATTCACGGAATTACACCTTCCGTGAATCCAAGCATTCACGGAATGCAAATATCGGATCAAGCATTCACGGATAATTACACTATTGTCGAATCCTTATCATTCACGGACAACCCACTATAGTCGAATCCTTATCATTCACGGACAACCCACTATTGTCGAATCCTTATCATTCACGGACAACTCACTAATCACGGATTAACACTTAGACAAAAAATAAGTATTAATCAAAACATGTCTTTACAAACTCCCCCTTTGATAATACTTGATTCTTTTCTTCAAATCTTCAAGCATATCCAGGAAGATTGCATCCAGCAAAAATCCCATGTGAGCAACATACTTCGACAACCCGTTGAAACTTCAATGCCATTTTTTCATCGTCATATGCATCATCATAAACAATCGGATTCACGAGCAACACTTCAAGATCATCTTTTGAAAGATTGATTAAGCTCAATGGATCAAACACATACACAATTGACTCTCTGTTCCACATCACTTCTCCATTCAAATCTCTATCATAACAAGCAATTTCTGCTTCTCTAGTTGATCCGTTATATCTCCAATGACTCACAAACTTAGAAAAATTCACAGGCAATTTCTCAAGTGGAATCTTTGTCATACATTTGACTCGAGGATATGTCAAAGTAACCCTTGGTTGATTGGAAATCGGATCGATATCAAAATAATCAACGGTTCTCAATGGGAAAGTTTCCTTAACCCATGTGAATTTCCCATTATTACTTTCTCTTATTAAAGTATCTGCCATCCAATTGATCAAACCATGTCTTGAACGATTAATGATATCCACTGAAGCCAAATGATTGATTTCACATTTAGGCAATTTTTCTAAAGCTTTGAATGTAGAGTGGAAGTACTGAAGTCCATCAGTCCTCTTAATGATGAATACTTTGTTGTCATTATCATATTTCCATCTGATAATTCGACCAACACATTCATATCTTGGTATTTTAAAGAACTTCCGAACTGTAACCACTGGAGTTGTTTGTTCAGGAAACCACCAAGAAACCTTTTGCTCTGGCTCTTTATCATCATCAGAATCTTTCCATAATCCTTCTTGTGAACATATATCTGACTGAACATTTTCCGGATAAAGTTCATCTTCAGAATCTTCCCAGTCTTCAACGTGAACATAATCAAAATCAGGTTCAAATCCCGGAGGATATTCTGGATCGAATTCTTCAAAATCATAATCACCATCATTGCAAAGTTCAATAAATGGTATAAGATCTTCAATAATCACATTCAAAGGAGTTGGACAAAGCACCTCTTCATCTTCAATGCTATCCATTAATTCCTCCTGATCAAAAGTACGTGATGATTCTCCAAACTCAAACATTCGTAACTCATGTACTGCACTTATTGGATCAACTTCTAATGGTTCTTTTTCTTGAAATACAACCAATGCTTGTGAGAAATTTGGTTGATCACCATTATTAGAATCATTTCCATCATTAGTGTTATCAGCATTTTCAGTCATATCATCACCATCATCACCATCACCATCATCACCATCATCACCATTACCATCATCACCATTATCACCATCACCATCATCATCTCCATCATCATTATTATTATTCTCCCCCTGATCAACCAAAGTTTCTTTTAGAAGAAAAACATCAAGTTCCAATTCTTCTATTCGATCATTCTGAGATATAATTTGCTGTCGTTGCTCCTCGATAAGAATATCTTGAGTATTAATGCGTTGTAAAGCATTAAGTAAATCAAGTTGTAGCTTTTCAACGATAGACATTAAGTGTTTTACAGCTCTTTGTAATGATGCATCAAGATTAGCCATGCTAACACTTGGTCCAGGTGAAGAAGAAGATGTGCCAGCTGCAACAGCAGCAGCAACAGGAATTGTAGATTGAGCTGGAACAGAGGCAGGAATATCTTGTGATGACATAACAGGCACAGAGGTAGAAGCAATATCAGCAGATGAACTAGGTTCAGAAATTCTGCGTCTTTGAGATGGACGAATATCAGGTACATATTCAAGATCTTGTGCCTCTTCGCGTTGACGTCTTGAATCTTGTCGTTCTTTTTCAATATTTTCTGCAATAATTCTTTGAGTGACTAAAGATTCTTCGACAGTTTGTAGACGAAAAGATTGATCATCTTCAGAACTTGAAGATTCCACTTCCTCATGATCAATCAAAGGTACCTCTTGCTCCCCCTTAGATGATTCACTATCAGTAGTAGAATCAACAGATTGTACAATCTGTGGTAATGCAAATTGTGGTGGTTGAAAGTCAGCATCAATGATATGGTCAAACAAATCAACAGTAGGCGGCACTGGTTTGCCCCTATATCCATTGCAATCTGCAAACACTCTTTTGGGAATAGGAGTGTAGTGTAGAATGCTTCCATGATAAGTAATCTCGTTGACATGATTATCAAAAATATGTTGAAGAAACCGAGGATACATGAAGAAACCATCATCATTAATGTTGCCAGCCAAATTTTCAAAGATGTAACTCGAAAAATTAAATGGAATATTCAGAACAAGAGCCGTCATTATTCCTGCAAGCTGATAACTCATTGAATCAAAACCAGCTTTCCTCGGAGAGATACACCCAATCAACATATGTGCCAAAAACTTCCAGTGTGGACAAAAATGATTTTTCAAGATTTGTACATCATGAGGTCCTTTAGTACATCCCATTTGATGAAGACATTGATCAATGACGTTTCGAGGAATGTCATTTGATGCATTCAAAGTATCTTCAAATTGAAGAGTATGACGAATCAGCTCTTCGGTCAGCAACAAAGGTTTTCCATCAACCGTAGATGTAATACAAGGAGGATTAACATCTGTTTGATACACAGCTGAGGTCCAGAAGTCTATCATGTGGTCTTCGTACAGATTGGGAACAGATACAGTCAAGGCATACGATATGCGTGATCGTAGAAGAAACCTTATCATAGGGAAAAACTTCCTATTTTCAGGTTTATCAGGTTGTTCCATATGATACGCAGTTGCATTGTGTCTTTTTTCGAACACAACTGCTCGATGTCTAACCTCAGGTTGAACAGCAGCAATGGGATCTAAATCTGCCATTTAGAAATAAAATCTGCACCAAGAGTTTATTAGACACACAAAATATAAACAGAAAGTTTATTTGAAAAATTTTCAACACTTAGAAAAAATTTTCAAACATCCAAGTATCCGACATTAACAAAATGAATACTGTTCATGCGACAATGATTAATCTTATGCGACAATATGACTTAGCTATGTACTATTCATACGACAATCATGTATTGATCCGTGAATCATATTGTCCGTGAATAATATTCATGCGACAATTCAAAATAAAATAATATTTCAAAAATTTTGTCCGTGATTCATATTGTCGTAATACTATTCATCCGTGAATAATATTGTCGAAGTACTATTCATTCGTGAATAAGTACTGTTCATACGACAATATGATTGTCGTAGTCAAATAGTCAAACAAGTCAATATAGTCAATCATAAGAATAAATCACGGAGTACTGTTTATCCGAGAATTCAATATTCACGGATAACCAACACACTGTTCATCCGACAATACGGTATTGTCGGTTGGTCCGACAATTCGAATTGTCGGACGATTTTGAACAGTAACAAAGGATTAAGTTATGATCGATTAAGTATGAAATTCTTAACAATAAAGAAAGAAAGTTATACCAATCGATTCGGAATACAAAGGCGAGCAAGTCTGTCGGATTGGTTTTTAATGAAATCAAGTAATCAGAAAGAAATCGAAGAAAAGGTGATTGTCGGAATTTTTGGGATTGTCGCAGTAATAATCACGGAAAAGAAAAAGTATAAGTTTTTTTCAAATTTTGAAATTACTTATCCGTGAAAATAATATTCCGTGAATATATGTCTTTATCCGTGAATAAAGAAATATTTACATCCGACAATTCTTTTATTTTTGTGAAAAACATTTGTATCAAATTAAACTAACTTTGGATAAAATTTTCTAACCTATTTAAAAATGAAAAATGAAAAAATTAATAAACTAAATATGTACAAAAAAAAAATCTTTTTGTTGGAGTAATTTTCGTGACTTGGGATCATATTGGGATAAATGAATGTATTTAATTTGCAATTTTTAGAAATGAAAGTCTATTTTGATTGCTAATATTTTTTACCAATTTAAATCTATATAGCATTAATAAAACATACTTTCTAAAAATCATTTTATATATGATTTTTGGTATGTGTTATACACTTAAACACTTTGGCATCTAAAATATCTCTTTTTGTTTTTTTTTTATTATTAATATGCATATCATTTTATATAACAAAAATAGAAATATACTTTCAAATTCATAATATATTAATATTTTCATATAAAGAGTGAAAATATGATGATATCTTTAGAAGTACAAACATATGTTGGAATGACTTTTAGTCACATATGTCATACTTCGGGTTGGACTAATAAACTGTATCACAGGTCTATACATCGTATAACAAAGTGATAGAGTTTATTATGATAGATATTTGTATCTTTATCAATATTTGTATGTCCGTTTATAAAAAATATACCGACTAAGGTCTGTACACCGTACAACAAATAGTCAATACATTTTTCCCAGATATCATAATATAAAGGCCCTAAATCATGAATCATAATATATTAATCCTTCAAAATTTAAGACTTTTATTATCATTTTGATAATTTTATTGTCATATACTAAGATTTTGGAAGATATAAAATAATATGCAAAAATATTTAGACATTTCTTAGACTAGATATGATAGACCCACAAATGCCTACCAATAAACCATATTTAAAATTACATTAGTAGAAAATTTGGTTTAAAAATGCTATATAAACCTATTAGCATATCAAAAATAGTACTTTAACATTTCTTTTTCAGTTTATATGTAAATACAATTCCCAATGTACTATCATTTCCCAACTTTTACACAAAAATCTCCCCCCATTTTTTATTTTTCATATGTTTTTGAATTTTTGTTTAAAGAAAAAGTAAGAAAGTAAACAACAAAAAAAATTCAAAAAGATCCAAAGTTTATTTAATTTGATCTAAATGCTTCATTCCGAGCATCAAGATTAATTCTTCAAAACGAGGTTTAGAAAACGCTTTTGTAAACAGATCAGCTCGTTGTTTTAAAGTATCAATATGGACTAAGTTAATCAAGTGTTTCTCATAGCAATCCCGTATAAAATGAAAATGAATTTCGATGTGTTTCGTTTTAGAATGCTGTACGGGATTACGTATGATACTTATGGCAGCAGTATTATCTATATGCAAAGGAGTTTGGTTTAGAAGAAACCCATAATCTCTAAGTTGTTGTTGAATCCAAAGGATTTGTGAACAACAACTTGCAGCAGAGATATATTCTGCCTCCGCGGTAGAGGTAGAAACTGTATCCTGTTTCTTACACTGCCATGTCACAAGACGTTCTCCTAGAAATTGACATCCACCCGATGTGGATTTGAAGTCAATACCGCATCCGCCATAGTCTGAATCGGAATATGCAGAAAGAGAAAAGTCATCATCATGTGAATACCAAATGCCTAAATTAGGCTTTCCTTTCAAGTATCGGAAAATACGTTGAACGGCCTTCAGATGAGAAACTTTAGGATTTGCCTGATATCTTGAACAAATGGAGACAGCAAACATAATATCTGGACGTGAAGCTGTCAAATACATAAGAGACCCAATCATGGACCGATATTCCTTTTCATCAGTTGATTGGTCATCAAGAGCAGGGCCAATCTTTTCAACAAGATCAATGGGTGTAGAAATGGATTTGACATCTGTCATCAGAAATTTCTTTAAGATTTCAGTAACATACTTTGTTTGATGTATGAAAATGCCTGAATCAAGTTGCTGGACTTGCAACCCAAGAAAGAATGCCATTTCACCCATTGAACTCATTTCAAATTTTGATTTCATAATCTGCTCAAACTCTCTGCATAAGCTTTCATTTGTCGACCCAAATATGATGTCATCTACATACACTTGAACAAGCAACAAGTTCCCTTTTACTTTTCTGATGAAAAGAGTGCTGTCAATCTGACCTCTAGAAAACCCATTTGCAAGCAGATGTTGAGATAAAGTTTCATACCAAGCTCTAGGAGCTTGATGTAAACCATACAAAGCTTTATCTAACCGATACACATAATCTGGGAATTTAGAGTCTTCAAAACCCGGTGGTTGTTTGACAAACACTTCTTCATGCACTTTCCCATATAAAAATGCGCACTTGACGTCCAACTGATATACTTTAAACCTCATGAAGGAAGCATAAGCTAGAAAGATCCGAATGGATTCAAGTAACCGGTGCAAACACTTCATCATAATCTAAACCTTCGATCTGAGTAAAACCTTGAACGACTAATCGGGCCTTATTGCGGACCACGATTCCTCGATCATCTTTCTTATTACGAAAAACCCATCGAGTGCCAATCGGATGTACATCTTTAGGTGGTTTCACTAAAGTCCAAACTTGCAATTTCACAAACTGTTGTAATTCTTCTTGCATTGCTTGAACCCAAGAGGATTCAGTCAAAGCAATTTGAACATTTTTTGGTTCAATTTGTGATAAAAAACAAGTGGAAGAATCAGACTTGAGTTGATGCCGAGTCTTAATTCCTTCTGACACATCTCCAATCACATTCTTTAGGGGATGTCGATACTTAGAATTAATTCGCAATGTAGGAACCGAATCTACATGCAAATTATTTCCTAAGTTGGAATCTTCAGGATTACTAACTACTTCATCACTAGAGTCATCAAGAATTGGTTCTTCCAGTTCAGCAGAAGGTTCCTGAAAATTGTCAGTATCGTCAGGATTGGAAGTTGTATCTTCTTCAACAGTTGTCAAAGGTGAGGAAATCTCATGAGCAATTGAGTCATCAGAAGATTGTGGTGGAGTAAGATGAGAAAACGAAACTGGTGGAGCTGAAGTAATAAGCGGCTCAGCAGGAACAGATGTAACTGGAATAACAAAGTCATCCAAATCTGTAGCAGAAGAAGACACATCATGCTGAAAAATAGCAAGAGAATTAAAGAACGTGTCGTAATCGAATAACCATTTTGGACCTATGCCATTAGAAGAAGGAGAATACCGAAGAAATTCAACTTCATAGCATTCCTCTATTCGATGTGATGCCGTGTTATAAACTCTCTTGTTGTGAGAATTGGTAAAATATCCCAAGAAAAATCCAGATTCAGATTTTTCAGCAAACTTAGGAAGGCGATCCTTAGTCTTCAACAACAAACACGGACATCCAAAAGGTTCCAAAAAATGAATATTCGGTTTCCGATTATTCAGTAATTCATAGCTCGTTTTCTGCTTATCTTTGACCACAAGAACTCTATTTAATACGAAACAAGCCGTATTAACTGCTTCTGCCCAAAAAGTTGTTGGCAACTTTGCATCTGAGAGCATTGTTCTTGCAGCTTCGATCAAAGTTCTGTTCTTCCTTTCAGCAACTCCATTTTGTTGTGGAGTTCGAGGCGCACTAAATTGTTGAGTAATTCCGTGCTGAAGATAAAACATTTCCATTAAGTAGTTCTTGAATTCTGTACCATTATCACTTCTCAAAATTTTCACTTTCAGAGAAAATAAAGTTTCTAATCTCAGAATTAGATACTTAATTTTCTCAGCAGCCTCATCTTTTGTACTAAGGAAGTAAACCCATGAAAATCTGGAGTAATCATCAGTGATTACTAAACAATAGGATTTGCCCCCAATACTCCTAACACTGACGGGTCCAAACAAATCCATATGGAGAAGTTCCAAAGGAATGTTAATCGAATTCATCAATTTAGGTTTATGAGACTTCTTAGTTTGTTTTCCCTTTTTACAGGAAATACAATGATCATTTAGTGAAAAGGTTTGTTTAGGAACCCCAATCACTAAATCATTCTTAACTAAGAAGTTCATTTTCCTAAAGTTAATGTGACCCATTCTTCTGTGCCACAAAATTGATTCCTTTTCTGTAGCTTTTGACAATAAGCAAGTATGCTCTGTAGATCGAGTAATGGTACGCATGTCTAAAACATACATATTCTTTACCCTTGGAGCTCGCATAAGAATCCACTCTTGAGGTACCACAAACCCTGGTTTAAGAATTAAGCACTCTTCATCGTTAAACCAAGTTGACAGTTTCTTGTCACAAACTTGGGAAACACTAAGTAGATTATGTTGAAGTTGTTCAACATAATTTACTTTGTCAAAGCTGATTTCCCCGTTTGAAACGGTTCCCTCACAAGAAATCATGCCACCTTTGTCTCCGGCAAATGCAACAAACCCTCCGTCTTTAACCTTAACATCCTCAAGCAGAGAGAAATTCCCTGTCATATGTCTTGAACAGCCACTATCGATGTACCATATGTTATCAATAGCTCGGGAAAACTGTAAGACATTTGATCAAAAGCGGATTAGTTGCTAATGGAGACCCAAGCCTTTGAGGCTATGGGTCGTCCAGTAATGACATCCATGATGAAAACGTCAATTTGTTTCAAATTCCTTTTGAAATTCCTTTTGATTGACGCATCATGAGATTTTGATTTCTTCTTTGAAGAAACAAACGATGTTACTTTCGGTTTTGATGATTTTTCGTGGATAGTTTTTAAATCATCTTTAATTTTAGAATGTTTAGCTTGCTTCGAAATATCTCTTGAACGTTTTTTAGCAAGCTTGTGACACTTATTGATAAGATGTCCACGAACACTACAATAGAAACATTTTCTTGTTTCATATTGTTTCCGAGAAGTAACCCTTTTATCAGAAACATGAAGTGAAGTCTTACTTGTAGAAGCCTCGCATTTAGAATGTGATTTTCTACTCGTAGAAACTTCACTTTTGGTAGAAACAAAGTGAGAAGAAGGAAGTTTAGCTTTTGATGAAGAAGTTGATGATTGTGATTTTTGTGGTGAAAAAGATTGTTTCAAAATCTGTTTAACTTGTGATGGTGTTTTACAAGCTTTTGATTTTTCTTTCAACTTTTTCAAAACACAATCTTTAATCTTGTCACTACACTCACAATCATGCTTCTTCATTTTGAAAGCATCAACTTTGGATTCATCAGTTGGTGAATCATCAACTTTGGAATCATCTTTGGAAGATGATTCTAAAATCTCACTAAATGACATCTTTTGAGGTATGTCTTTTAATTTATCAACCTTGCCCTTCCCATAAGCAAACTCAACATTTGCTTCATCTTTAACTGGCAATGCAGAATAGGTAGTTGGTGGAGGAACAAAATGATATTCAACTTTTGAGTCTTTTGTTTTTGAATCATCTTGATATCCAATCCCAGATTTAGATTTAGTATCTAAACGTTGGTTATTGATTATCTCATCAAAAACAACAGCAGATGTTGACACGTTTAGCAATTTTCTTTCAAGATCTAAAAGCATAGAATCAACATTAGATTTTTCTTTCTTGAGTAATTCCATTTCAACCAAATAGCTATTGATAATGGATTGCTGATTGAAGATTTTTGCTTTTAAATCATGTGTTTCAACATTTGTTGACTCAAAACGTTTATTTAAAAGATTATTATTTTCAACCAATTCCTTGTTCTGTATTTTTAACTTTTCATTGTCAGTTAAAAGTTTAGCATTTTGAGTTTGATAAATGCTGATTTGATTCTTCAAATCAGTGCAATTTGAGCAAATTTGATTAGCAAGGGAAGAATCAACCTCGGAAACATTCGCCATAAATGCTTGGTTATGGGAATACTCATCCACGTGTGCACTCCAATCATAAAACTCATCAGAAGTAGAAATAAGTGCAGAAGACGTGGGAGTAGCAGATGTCTCCTTTGTTTGAGACTGAACAGATGAAGAATATGTCTTGGAGGTTGATGGCTTAGTAAAACCAGAAGTTGGAGCTTTATTCTTTTCACATTCTCTTGCAAAGTGACCAAGGTTTTGACAATTGTAACAACGAACTCTTGACTTGTCAAAACCTGATTTACCTCCCAGTTTACTTTTACCAGTTCTTTGTAAAAACTTTTTAACCCGCCTGGTAAGCATAGCCATATTTCATTGCAAACCATCTCTTCTAGGTCATCTGGATGCAATTGATCATAATCCTCTTCAACTAACTCAACATTTCCAACTCTTCCAGAAATAAAAGCTTCATATGAAGACAAGAATGCAGTAACAACATTTGCATGGTCTTCAGTCACTCTTGAAACTTGTGGATTAGAATTCTGTTGTTGTTGATGGCTAGAAGTTGGAGAACTTCCAGAACCATAAAAACCAAAACTTGAATAACCACCAGATGTGGTTCCACTTGAATTTCCACCAGAATAAGTTTCAGATCCTGAATATAATGCTGTTGTTTCGGAAGATATGGTAGTACCAAATTGAGTAAACTGCATCATTTTTCCTGTCTCCTTTTTCTGGAGAGACACATCATACACCTGAAGTTTATTTATCAAATCTTCAAAAGCATATTCCCCTAATGATTCATCTTCCATCAAGATATTTGCTTTGATGTCCCATCGAGAAGGCAAAGCTTCAATCAATTTTTCATTGATTTCAAGACGCTCAAGAATCATTCCATGTCTTTTTAACTCACTAATAAGCTGTGAGTACCTCACAATCAAATCATTAAAAGACTCATTGGGAATACAGGTGAAAACATCCCATTGTTTCTTTAGTAAATCGCGTTTGCTCTTTTTCAATTTATCATTACCAGCAAATCGCTTTTCCATTGCTTTGTACAATTCAAAAGCAGTAGACAAATCTTTCCACCCTGCTAAAACATCGCTTGGAAGACTCATTGAAATGATGGATTTGGCCTTCTTATCACGATCATGTTCTTTTCGTTCTTCCGAATTCATCATCTTTAATGATTTAGGTGGAGGATTATCTCGATAAATGCCTTCTGCTCTCGGATGTATATATTGTTCCAATATTGGAATCATCAAATCAGGATCATACAAAGCAATAAACGATTCAAAACGATATCTCCAGTCAGCGTAATCGTTTTGACAAAGAAACTTGGGTGGTTTTGTAGTTGTTCCAGTCTCTTGATCATTTTTCATCATCGTTTGCCAGTTAACATGAGCCATCTTTCAAGATGAAATCCGTGAAAACTAAATCCGTGAATCACACTTAAAAAAAAATCCTTTTATCTTTCTTCGTGAATACAATATCCGAGAATACTAATATATAACCAAATACTAATATCCGTGAATATTAATATCCGATAATACTAATATCCGTGAATATTAATATCCGATAATACTAATATCCGTTAATACTAATATCCATGAATATTAATATAGATGAATACTAGTATCCGTGAATACTATTATCCGTTAATACTAATATCCGTGAATATGAAAAATTAGTTAGTAATATTTTGAAAAAATTTAATCCGTGAATGTAATACCACTGTTTATGCGACAATAGTATAATTCACGGAAATATATTCACGGATAAAACTAATCACGGATTGCAATTGTAATATTCACGGAGTATATATATTCACGGAATTCTGAATTCACGGAAAACGTTAATTCACGGAAGACGATTTCCAGAATTTTCAAAATGATCCAGATTCTTCAAAACAGACTTGTTCTTGATGAAACTTGATGCAATGTGCTCGGAATTCAATTTCCGACACTCAGAAACAATCAATTTGAACTTTGAACATCAAAGTTTCAAACATGCAGAAAAGTCGTGAACTCTTGGTATGCTTCTTGATCAACTCGTCATCATAGAGTGAATGTGAATGAATTCAGAATAAATTCAATTGCAGACATCACTCATTAACAACTTCAGAATGAATCAAACACTTTCTCAAATGATCGTAACACTAGACATCACTACAGCTTCTTCAAATCTTCAATCTTCAACTTTAATTCACGCAAATGTTCTAATTTCTTATTCTTCTTGCTCTGATACCACTTGTGAGCGTCCTCGGATCAGAATACGCAAACTAGAACGAACATATATTCGTGCGGAAAACAAATATATGCAATCACAATATGAATTGTAGTAAAGAAGAGAGAGATGAATGTATCAAACAGGAAATCTTGATTATAATGCAATATAAATCTTTCATATACAAGAAGTCCAAATATACAAGTGTATGTCTACAAGTGATCTCTCAAAAAGCTCTCAAAAACACACACACAAAAATGACTTCAACTGACCTATTTATAGATAAGTATTTTATACGACAATACCAAGTGCAATCCGTGAATAGACATTCACGGAATTACACCTTCCGTGAATCCAAGCATTCACGGAATGCAAATATCGGATCAAGCATTCATGGATAATTACACTATTGTCGAATCCTTATCATTCACGGACAACCCACTATTGTCGAATCCTTATCATTCACGGACAACCCACTATTGTCGAATCCTTATCATTCACGGACAACTCACTAATCACGGATTAACACTTAGACAAAAAATAAGTATTAATCAAAACATGTCTTTACATGCAATAATTTAATTAGTTACCAATAAAATTCATATACTTAAACACAAATTTATTTGACTTAGAATTTTGATTTATATATTCAACTATCCGAGAATAAAGATTACCCTAAATTAAATGTTTAAATTTTTATTTTAGTTTTTCAACAAATAAGTGTTCAAATGTCAAAGTAAAATGTATTGGTATAGAGTCTTATGGTCTCACTTTTCTTCAGCTATGTGAACATTCAATATAAGTGAAGCCTATCAACTGTGAGGTTGTGAGTTCAAATCTCACTTGAGGCAGTGAGTGTACGTATTTGTGGTGGTTGTATAAATTATGTGTATTAAATTGTAGATTTGTCTTTCTAAGAAAAATTATTTAAGTTATAATTGTCAAATGAGTCATTAAGTCACAACATTATTATAGAATGTGTATTTATATAATGATTAATTCGACAACCATATTTAATTTTAAATGATAATTCAAATGTCGTTGAACAAAGTAACAATTTTTCAAACTATTGAAAACTTCGTATAAGCATGTAACGTGAATAACATACACAGTCTTGATAAATATAAATCAAATACCTTAAATGATTTGACGAATATATAATGTAAATATGAGAAAATTTACACTACATGCATTCATAGTTTGATTTGCGAGATACACGGTATGTAACATAATATGTTTATTGATTATTTAGCTTCATATTTTAGGAATTTGCCTAAATAGTACCCTTGAATAAATATCAATCATTTTTAAGCATTATTTTCTTTATCTTAATTTTTTAACATGAAGTCACCTCTCTTCTACTTCCTTCATTGTTTTATTTATTTGTTTTAATGTACATTATTCTAATAAAAAGGACAATATGGAATTATATTCATGATCAATAAAAAGGTTGTATAAGATGAGTTAATTATGAGTCTATAGGCGTGTATGGGTGTTAGAGAATAATGGAGAGAAATAGGTAAAAGTTAAAATTGCTAAAATTATTTTGAAGTTTTTTTTATTTAAATATGATATAAAAGTCATATAAAGTAAACTACTTATATAAATATTAAACAAATTTTAAAGTAGATTTCTAATAATAAAAAAAAACTATACATCTAATTTTAAAGTAAAGACAGTAAACAATTTAGGTACTTTTATTGTCTGGCCGTAAAGTAATTGATCGTTAAACATAAAGTGAATGTTCATATATAGCTATTTAAACCATTTGAATATTCGAGTTTGATTACATACAGTTCGCGGACTTTTAATTTTCACATGTACCAAATTATTTCAAATATTTGTTTAATATGCTCGTTATAAAAGATTGAGCTGATCAGTTTGGTATGTTCCCTTTATTAAACCTTTGCCCTTTTAATCACTTATATATTTTGTTTATATCGTTGTACGGTTATAATGAGACGAGTAAAACAAAATTGTTTAAGTGGTCGTTATTGCACTTACTGGAGGCATACTAATAGAAATTTTGAAGGCTGTGATTATCATTTGGGACTATTGCTTATAAATTGATATATACTCAATTTAGCTGTTGACTCGTTATAAAAGAATACTTGGCCCCACTGCCTATTTGAAGAAACTGTAAGCCTTGTGTGGCGTTAATGCATATTTGCAGCCTGTGTTTCCAAATGAGCTGAGCTGATCAGCGGTACGTTCGGCTGCCATAAAGATGACTTTCTGCTTAGACTATCCATAAACAATAATGATCTCGTATTTTTGGTAACACTACCCGATCAATGAAACTGATTGAAAATTTCGAAGCTAGGATGGCATCTCAATCTCTTTGCAAAAGTCAAACGAGAAGTCTATTTTCTTCGACCAGTGTTTAATCATAAACTTCTTAAATTGCTTCATGATCACAACTCTACATCCACAATCAATGTAACCTTTGTACACGATGCTGAAGTTGATAAGATTCTTCCAATTCATTTGTGGCTGAGTGAATATCGGAAAAAGGAATCGGCGTCAACAATCTTCATTTGTCTTTGAACTACTAAATACTGATAGAAACAAACGAGTCCCCATTTTACAGTTTTTACTCCATTCCAAAGCAAATTAAATCCCATATCCAACATTTCAATCTTTTAGGCTTCAAACTCTTTGTACTTAAATTTGGTGTCCCTTTTGGAGACATTACATATAGTTGATCTGATCTTGATGAATACGATAGTGTAGGTTCTTCGAGTAGTAACTAGTCTCCGCTTTTTTATAGCTAATTCAACAATTACTTTCAACAAATGAGGTGACAATTTTCCTCTTAAATATGGATCGATAATGTGATCTACTTTCCTTCTCCAATATTCTGCCTTGCCTATATAGCAAGGTTGCGTTGTTCTTCCTCAAGCCCGGGATAAACTGATGGCCTTCCACATATAACTTCAAATATCACCACACCCACATAAATTCATATCTTCTTTGCAGTTTACGTGAATCTGGATCTAAGTATCCAATGGTGTCTTTTATGTTTGTGCTAACATAGAATATCACTAACATGTGGTTGGTGCTTTTCACTTTCGATAGTCCAAAGTCTAAAATGTTACTAACAAAATTCCCATCCTCTACAATGTTGGATGTCTTAAAATCATGATGAATGAGTCCATGATCAGGTGTGTACCGGAACAAATCTTGACCCGTTGGCCCCACGAGAGTGGTGGGAAGTTGCTACCATCGCTTCAACTGAGCTTAAAAAGATGCTCAGCGATGTCCCATTAGGCATACACGAATAAACAAAGATCGTTTCCGTTCCTTCATCATAGTAACCACTAAGAGAAACAAGATGACTATGACGAAGCCTCCAAATTATTTGAATCTCCATCCAAAACCTTGTTTATTTCACACACAAATCTAAGGTTGAAGAACAACTAAAAGCAACTAAGAACCTTGTCTATATTTTTGTATGAAAAATTGAATAGGGTGCAATGGACTCATTAATATGAGGAAGGACGGTTCTTGTGATCGACTGTAGCTGTGATATCTGATGCCCAGGTTGTTGAAAGTGGAACTCACGAAGAGCTTCTTAACATGGACGGAATTACACTCCACTTGTAATGGGATAATTACAATTTCCCCAACACGCTGATTCATGATTTTGATTATCAAAACAAGATTTATTTGCCAAAATAAAGATATAGCCGCGTTGCAAGTTTCTGAATTCTTTCATGTGAATTAACACATACATAATACCTTTTAATTTGTTTATTACCAAACTAGTACTTAGATCCGTGTATACACGTATACACAGGTCATCTAAGTTTTAAATATCAAACTATTATAAATTAGTTGAACATGTAATCGTGTTGAAACATTAGTCTACTAGGATGTGAAGGTAACAAATGTAATCTAATGATAAATCGGCCCCTTAATTTTTAAAATAAAGAATAATTAAAAGTATCCGAATAGTTAAAGTTTTAAATTATAATAGTAGTTCAACAATATTATTTATATGATTACGTAGATTATTTAATATAACTTAAGTTTAGATTATAAATAATAAATTGAGCTTTAGTTTTCAAAATTAAGTAAAATATAGAGACTTAACTGTTTGAATGAACTTTAATTTTAAATGATGTCACAAAAATGTTCTATATATATAATTTAACATGTTTCATATATATAATTTAAGATAATATAAGATGTATTTAAGCATGAGTTATTTGTCATCAGATTTAAATAAAACCTCATCAAAATGAAGGAGGTGTTTATAAAATGACAGAGTTGGACTAAAAGTTAGCCACGCCAACCCCCTTACGACTCCAACATCTTGACACCGAATGTTTAAATTAAAACAACCTTTATATTATATTTTGAACTTAGAAATTCAGTTCACATATCTTCCTTTGATTTCTTTGTAATGTAAACACCATTAATGGTTCCAAGCTTCCAAGAATCACATAGTTAAATAAATAAAATTAATTCTAGTACGTTGCAACACATATATCCGTCATACCAAATTACCAATAATTATATCAACTTGTGTAACTCAAACGGATCCCGAAGTGGGTGTTTATACTCGTTACTGACAGTGACACCTATCTATTCGACCAATCACCTAGTAATCCATAAATGGTTCTACTAATAATATGTATATTATTTGAAATTTAAACTTGATCGAGTTACCTTATGACGTAAACAGGGGTGACAAACTCAAATGGATATCTTAACGACCAACGTGTGATCTTCCCCGCCAACTCCTAGTCTCCTACTTACTATATGTCCTTGCACTATTAGTCTATTACTAAGGTTTATGGTGAATATGTCCTTGCACTTATAGTTGTTTTTATACGTAGATTTGGTCATCAAAAAGTTAGATTTACACCGACTTAAGAGCCGTATGCCTGTATCTACTTCTAATCAGTGACTATAATTTAGGGACATTAAACTTTGACCAACTGGAGTTAAAGCTGGCAAAATGGGAGGGTTGAACGGGTATGGGTTACGGGTCAAAATGGGTGCGGGTATAAACGTACTCGAGTCTAATCGGGTGCGGGTCTAAACGGGCTCGGGTCCCTATTTGAAAATTTGATAAAAAAATGTTCTAATTCACTAAAATATATATATTTTCCAAAATAAGTTAACATTTTTAACTATATAATATAAAAAGTATAACATGACCCATTTAGACCCATTCATGATTTGAGTTTACTCAATTAAGCCCATTCCCAAAAGTCTCCCAGTCCAAAAGAATTTTTTTAAAAAAACCGATGCCATTGACAGTGAAACATCGGTTAGTATTAGTTTTATGGTCCGTCAGTTTTTTGACGGGCTTCGGTTGGGTGTGGGGCCACTTAATTAATTTAATACGGAGTATTATTTTTTGTTTTTGTTTATTTGTTTAGTATATATATAAATGTATCTTTACCCCTTTATTAAGCATTTTCATGTGTTGACCTTATGTCATATGGGAAATTCCCATAATACCCTTCTATTTAATCTTAAATAAAAAAAATAATATTAACACAAATGACTCTTTCTATTTTGGCATGTCAACTATCCAATAACTCTACAAAATCAATTACATCAAAACATTCACTACTCAATCAATTACAAAATCACTACACAAAAAAAAAACATAGTAAAATTAATACTATATAAATGCATTTGAACTCATGAAAAATATACCAATCTATTTATGTGCGTTTGGATTTTGCTATTTGAAGTTTAAATTTATTTTCATTTATCTGTTATATAATTTTTTCATGTAATCATATGAATATGACATTTATAATGCACACATCTTAGATATGCAGTGTTTTTTTAATTTGTTATAGTGATGTTCATCATATTACTTCGTATTATTATTATTATTTGATTGATGTAAGCCGTATATTTTATATCAATTTTTCAACTGCTCTTTCATCACCCTTTTTCACGAATTTCAAATATATATTCCCGCCGCATTACGCGGGTTATCGGCTAGTAATCTATAATATAAAGCATGTATAAATTGTTGAATCCTAATTCTTAAATAATAATTAAAATGACTCTTTTACCCTTTTGCACTCATAAATAAAAATCATTTTAAATAGTAAAGTTTTTATTTCAAAATTACATATTTAAATTTTTATGTTGTTAGAATAAAATCAGGATATTCTTTCTATACATTGATGGAGCTAGTCAACTGCCATTGTTGACTAGCCCCATCTCAACCGTCCAAAGTCTCCTGACTTTTAATCTCATTCGTCGAAAGTCTGAGAAGCAGTTTTATGGAAGTTATTACCCTAATTTTCAGTTTATCCAATAAATCTTTAGTCCAACCGGTACATTATGTATAACCTCCCTTCCCCTCCCTTCACACCAGATTTAATCACATCATCTCCACTTGATCGTAGGTATTCTTTCCCACCGATTTTTTGTTTATTATTCCAACCGGTACATTATGTATAACCTACCGAACCACCCACTCTCCATATCAAAGAAACTGCCTTCGGTCCGAATCAACAAAACTCTCCCCAACACCTGCGATGGGTTTTTGGGATAATTCAGATAATGTTGCTAAACAATTTTCTTGGAGGTTGTTGGTACCAATTTTTAAGCATGATGAAGATACACACTAGCTAATGATGAAGATACTGGTGTTCACATTGGTGGTAATTTAGGGGAAAATCAAGATTTTGGGTTTAGTGAAACTGAAAAGATGAACTTGATGTTTAAATAGGAAGGTTGTGATTTGATGATACGTAGATTGGCGTATACGAATTATAATCTACATAATAGGTTTTAATACCGTATAAATATATAATCTAGTATCACTTTGATAAAATGAATAGATAAGTGAGGAAAAGGTGGTATAAAAGATTATGTAATAAAATACGTAAGGACTTTTGATAGTGATATATTATTAGGTGGCGATTCCCTATTTGGTAACTCGTACTATTTGTACGGTTTTACGCCACTTAATAATTGAACTTGAGCCTTTATGAAATATGACGTGAACTTGTATATTTATGTTGAGAGAGGGAGCCTTGAATGCCTAAACTATCATTTGATGGTTCTATTTATAGAACTCCGAAGGCATTCGTTTGATCGTAAATATCTTTTGTAAATGTATCCTTCTTAAGGATGTGGATAGCAATCGTTTGCAAGTTGTTTGATTTGATATTCGACAGAAAGAATTCATCATTACGATTCACATGGATGTGATTATAACTTCTATTTGTAGGCCATCTTACGTGGACATATTTGCTTCCATATGCTACAATCAACTTGCAAGTTGATCAGACATGTTTGTTGGATGTTGACATTTGGTTTGATGTGGCATCCTACTTGCATATTTGATCTATATTATTTTACTATCCTTATCAATATCAAAGAATAAGGAATCAAAAGTTATTTTGCTATTTATTATTAACAATAACATTAGTTTTATTTTTATATAGGAATACTATTAAGTCCCCCAATTCATATTTGTACAATTTTTAATAGGACATATATGAATTTGTGTTTATTATTTTTATTTTTTGATATATTATTAGTTGATGTATAAATTTAATTGAAAAGACCTCAACAGTAAATATATTATCCTCAAAACTATTTGTTATAAATATGTGTTTCTTAATAGCTTGTAGGCTATGATCATAGTGTATTAAATTCTATCTATATCATGAATCTCTATAAAAGCAAGTATGTGTACTATTTCTTTTGTACTACAAAATGAATCCTAATGAAAGTGACCTTCCCCTATCTTCCTTTAACTATCATCTGCCTCCATACAACGTGAGTGTATGCTATTCTATTTCTATATATAGTAAGTATATGCTTTATTTTAATAAGTTAACTTTGATAACTTTTGTTTAATTTTGATAGGGTTTACCTGGGTTTGCTAGCACCGATTATGATGGTATTTCTTTTACCAATCTCATGAATAATGGGTTTATGGGTGAAGGGTTACCAAGTTCTGCATTGTCTACAGAGCCTAGTTATCCAAACTATTTTGCAACTTCAAGTGAGCATACTTTCTCAATGATGTCAAGACGTGCTTCCGTGCCACATGGTTTGTTTGGCCAATTACCCTACGTGGGTGGTTTTGATCAAAACGTTGTTCTTGAAGAGTCGATTACGACTACTCAAAATGTCGAGTTTAATAATCCTCTGATTACAACTCGATCAGTTAGGAGATGCACTGCTGGACAACCAGGTTATGTTGATGCTTTTAATGATTGTCATTTTGTTAGTGACGATGGTTATATAAATCGTCCAGGTGTGGTGATCGAGCCCGGTGTGCCACGAAACGATCCAAGTACTTATCTTAGTTTGTCATTACCATCATTCGGGAGGCGTGATGATCTTCCTTTTGTTTCATCAGGATATACCGTTCCTTCTTGTCGGATCATTGAAGAAGAAAATGATGTTCCTAATCCGATGGTTGATGACATTTTCCATCCTCCGTGGGCAATAAAAAATTCTTCTATGTTGAATGACAAAGGGTCGATTTCTAATTTTATTGACAATGTCGTTCCTCCAATGCTTCGTGAATCTGTAGCAAATGCATCTGATGACACTGTTTGTTCAGCTATTCGTGGGAATTTGGTTGAGTTGTTGAAGTACGTTCCAGAGATTCTCCATCGATATGAATCTTCTGTCGTTTTAACCGATGATAAGCGAGGTGAAGGTGAAGCTGAAACCAGTGCTCAAGGGAAGTAACAAGATGTTTTATAATTAATATGGCTAGTGATGACCAAGTTATTTCCTTTCTTTAGTATGTTTGCTAGATTTATCTTTATAAGCCGTTGTTTAAGTGTACTAGGTTGTGTAATATGTAAGAATGTCGTTGTTCGTGATCGTAGTATGTTAACTGTGTGTTTGTAGTAGCTTCGTAACTGTCTTGTATGTTCTATATAAGAAAGTTGGTTTTTATGTTTCTATGAAATCTTGTTCTTGTATTTATTGCATGGCCAACATAATTGAAATATATATTCGAAATGTATAGAGGGGGTTAACTGGTGGTCTAGCTTTGTGATTGAATTGAGATTATTTATTTAGTTGATTTGAATGGTTTTCTTCTTCTTTTTTATTTGTTTTATTTTGTATTTATAGGAAAATATGTATACGTTCATGCATCAATATGACCCAAGTTGAAAGTGATAATACTTATATGGATGATATAAATAGAGCCAACTCTGTTTACTAATTTCAAAGTAGAGACGGATGGGGGTAGTGTAGATACAACAATTATTATTGCATCTATATCGATTGTGGTCTCTTCGCTTGACACTTCGCTTTTGTTGGTGTAGTTAGGATTTTATGGTGGGACATAGATAGATGCAATTATATATATTTGTTTCAAATATCAGATTATTGTGATAATGGCAATAATTAATTAATTATAGCTTTTATATCACCTGATTTTTGCGGTAACTTAAAATTGTAGATTTTTCTAAAGTTGTATGAAAAACATTAGGTTCATTGAACCATTCGCGTCATTTAATGCCATGGTCTTGCGCGTTTCTGTTAAATAACCATTCTTGGTATCATCCCTCTAATGTCGGGATTTGTTTAGGTTTTTTAACCCAAATAAGCTTTTATCGAGATAAGTAGATGATTAATTTTCATCACATACATGCTAAAGGTAGCATTTGTTATCCCTCTACAGGGTATTACATTTTTATTTAGGAGGACACTGCCTCTTATATAAGCTTAGAAATGAAACTTTCTAAGGTTACTAACGTGCCAAGTTCTTGGGATAAGATTCCCTTTCATATCGGCCAATACATATGTTCCCATTTGTTTGACTTTTATTATTTGATATGGTCCTTCCCAATTAGGATCCAACTTTCTCTGTGCTTCTTGTCTACTTGCTTCATTTTTTCGCAGCACAAAATCACCAACTTTAAGGACATTGCTCCTGACTTTTTGGTTGTAGTACCTTTCTGACTGTGCCTTGTATCTTGCGTTTTGAAGTGCAGCCATTTCTCTTCTTTCTTCTAATAAATCAAGATTGAGGCAAATATTCTCATTGTTAGTCATCGGATCGAATTCACTTACACGGTAAGTGTCCTGTTTACAGATACTGGACAATTGGTTCCATCCAGGTGTTTGCAACATTTCCTACTGTGTTTGTTACGTTAACATCGATGCTTCTACTTGGAACAATTTCGACTAATACCTTTTTTGTGAGATGCGCAAATGATGATGAAGCCAATTTACTTAAGGCATCTGCTCGCTTATTTTTTGATCTGGGTATCTGTGTGATGGAGAAACTTTCAAACTTTTTGAGCAACTCTTGAACTTTCAAAAGATATATTTTCATCAATTCTTCTTTTGCTTCATACTCGCCTTTTATCTGGTTAGTGATTAACAATGAATCACTGAACACTCGTAAGTGTTGAACTTCCATGTGCATGGCGAGCTCCAATCCGGCTATCAAGGCTTCGTATTCAGCTTCATTATTTGAAGTTTTAAAATTGAAGCGTAAAGCATAAGTTATTTCTTCACCTTCTGGACTGGTTAGTATTAGTCCTGCTCCAGAACCATCGTTGCTAGATGCGCCATCGGTAAATAAGGTCCAAGTGGGTACCTTAGGCCGCTTTGAAGCTTTGGTATCGATCTTTTCGTTCTTCTCGATGGTGGGAGATTCTGCCAAAAAATCTGCAAGTATTTGACCTTTTATAGCGGAGCGGGGCTTATATGTGATTTCGTGTTCTCCAAGCTCAATTGCCCATTTTGCCAATCGTCCCGAGTTTTCATTGGTTTCAAAAGAACTTGACGGATGGGTTGATCAGTCAAAACACATATCTTATGTGCTTGAAAGTAGCGACGAAGTCTTCGCGCTGCATGTACTAGTGCCAGTGCTAGTTTCTCTAGGCTTGGGTAGTTGATTTCAGGACCTTGTAGAGCGCGACTGATAAAATATATTGGTTTCTCTAAAGATCCTCTATCAGCAAGTAGTACAGCGCTAATTGCTTCATTTGCAGCAGCAAGATAAAGTGTCAGGGTTTCACCTGGCCTTGGTGTTGTGAGTGATGGTAGAGATTGAAGGTGATTTTTCAATTCTTGGAAAGCAATTTCTGCTTCGGCGCTCCATTTGAAGTCTTTTTTATGAATACAACCCTTCAGGGTTTTGAAGAATGGTAGTGATTTTTCAGCTGATTTTGATAAGAAACGTCCCAGTGCTACCAATTTTCCATTCAGTGCTTGAACTTCTCGTACAGATCTTGGAGAAACTAGGTTAATTATGGCCTGTATCTTCTCTGGATTTGCTTTGATTCCTTCATTGGTGATCAAGTAGCCCAAAAACTGGCCATTTTCTACTCCGAAGGTGCATTTTTTAGGGTTGAGTTTCATGTTTGTCCTTCGTAGTGTTTTGAAAGTTTCCTCGATGTCTGAAATGAGGCATCCTTCATTCCTGCTTTTTATCACCATGTCGTCCACATAGATCTCAATGTTTCGACCAAGTTGGCCAGAAAAAGTTTGGTCCATCAGTCGTTGATATGTTGCTCCGGCATTTTTTAATCTGAATGGCATTTTTTCGTAACAGAAAGTACCATGTTCCGTGTGGAATGAAGTCTTTTCTTCGTCTTCTTTAGCCATTCGTATCTGATGATACCCTTTATATGCATCAAGGAAGCATTTCAACTTGTATCCTTCTAAGGATTCAATTTTCTGGTCAATTTCAGGTAGAGGATAGCTGTCTTTCGGGCAAGCTTTGTTTAGACTTGTGAAATCTATGCACATGCGCCATGTGTTGTCAGGTTTGCGTACCATTACCGGATTTGCCACCCACCGAGGAAAGAAGACTGCTCTGACGATCCGTGCTTCTACTAATTTTGAGACTTCTTTCGTTATAGCCTCGTTGCGTTCTTTGGCTAGGGTGCGTTTTTTCTGCCAAACGGGGAAGGTACGCGGGTGGATGTTTAGCTTGTGTTCGGCAAGCTCTCGGGGTATACCAGTCATGTCGGTCGGTGTCCATGCAAAAACATCGTTGTTGGAACACAATAACTCGACAAGCTGCTCTTTCAAGGATTTTGAAAGGTGTTTCCCTATCGTGATCTTTTGTTCTGGATATGCTTCATTAATGATCACTTGTTCTTCATTACTTTCCTCGTGAAGTGATTCTGCGTCTTCAGGTGGCCGGTCTCTTTTACGAGAGATTTGATTGCAAACCTTCGGCGTGGTTATCTCACCTTTTATCGTGGCCATTCCTTGTTAGGTTGGAAACTTCATGAGAGCATGTACAGTGGATGCAATTGCACCGAACTGTCTCATACCAGGGCGACCTAGGATGACATTGTATGGTGAAGGAGCTCTTACGATCATAAAGTCGGTTGTTATCGTCTTGCTGATGTTGCCACGATAATCATAGATAGTGATTGGTAAACAAATAATTCCGATTAGCCACGATTTTTGGCCCGCAAACCCAACGAGTGGAATAGTTGGCGGCTTCATTGTTTTCTTCTGTTCTGCCGATAGTTGTTCGAAACAATGCTCATACATTATTTCTGTCGAGCTGCCGCCATCAACATAGACTCGGTGTACCCTTGCATTTCCGATGACTGCTGTGATAATGAGAGGACTATCTCTAGTGCAGTGATCAGGTATTGGGTCTTCTTCAGAGAAAGTGATGCTTGGACACGAGTATTGTGATTTTGTCGCTGATGTGCGATCAACTTGAATCATATTTATCTCATGTTTTGGTTTGGCTCCATTTTCGTCTTTTTTGTTCCATTCGAGTTGAGGTTTAGTTTCGTTTCTGGATCCGGAGGGGTTTGTTGTTTGTGTGTTGTATGTCTTTGCGCCTTTTGCCAGGTGACTTAGTCGTCCATTTCGAACACACGTTTCGATTTCTTTCTTTAGATCAATGCAATCATTGGTGTCATGACCGTGATCGTCATGGAACTCACAAAACTTCGTTCGATCTCTCTTGTTGGCTGGTGTAAACATTTTTGGTGGCGGGCGGAACAGAGATTTTCCTTCACTTGTGGCAAGAATTTCTGTCGGAGACTTGATAAGAGGTGTGAAAGGGACTTGTGGAGCCTTGTGAGTATCGCTATACCGGTTAGTCGGTCGCGAAACAAAATTTTCTTTTTGTCTCCTAGGGAGTTCTCTATAAGTGTTGTGTTGCTTTGTCTCACGATTTCCTTGACGTGGCTCTCGGAGTCGATTCTCATTATTGGCATCTTCAGCTCTGATGAAGTTGTTTGTTTGGGTGAACAAATCTTCCAAGGATGTCGGCGGCTTTGCAATGAGATCTTTGAATAGTCGACCCGGACGCAGACCACTGATGAAGGCCCCAGATACCATCATATCTGATCGATCGGCCATGTGTAAGGTTTCTTTGCTGAATCGGGCCACATAGTCTTTTAAGGATTCATCCGGTCGTTGCCGTATTCCGAGTATCTCCGCTTGAGTTTTTTGGAACCGGCGTTGTTGTAAGAAATTCGCCCTGAATTTATCCCGCAGTTGATGAAAACCATCTATGCTTCCAGGGGAGAGGTGGTTGTACCAAAACCTAGCGGCTCCGCATAGTGTGATATGAAAAAGTCTGCACCAAACGGGTTCAGGAAATTTGTGTACATCCATTGTACCCATGAAAACCGTGAGATGATCATCTGGATCAGACGTGCCATCATATGTTTTTAGATTGGTGGGGACTTTTAGCCCTTCTGGCATGTCGTAATCTCTTATTCGATTTGTGAAAGGGGATGCTACAAGATTTCGTACGTCACGTTCCGGTTCTTTGAATACGAAAGGTTGGTGATATCTGTATTTCGTGCCTCCTTCCCCTTTGAGGTGTTTATGAGCGGTGGTGTGGTGTTTTTGGCGTTACGGGTATTCGAGGGGTTGAGATCGGCACTTTCTCCAGGTGTGTTTCCCTTGGGTTTGTTAGGATTCACTTCTTCTGAATCAGAGTGCCATGGCTCTATAACTGGAGCATCTCCGTTTGCATTTGACGGGTTTTGGGATGAGTGTTTTTGGGTGAACGCTGTGTACATAGCATTTACACGTTCAAAATTTTGAACCATAAATTGCATGATGTGATCATTGGAATTTGGTAAGGGGGTTGTGTTAAGAGTTTCCTCATTGGTGTGGATAGGAGGGGTAGGTGTAGGTGCGGTATTTGGATTATCGGTATTTCCCACCTCTGTATCAATAGGTGTTAGGAGCGGGGTATCGGTGGACATGTTTTACTGGTGTGGGAGGTTTTGTTGGAAAGAGAAAGAATATATCTAGGTCCCACGGATGGCGCCAATTGATGATACGTAGATTGGCGTATACGAATTATAATCTACATAATAGGTTTTAATACCGTATAAATATATAATCTAGTATCACTTTGATAAAATGAATAGATAAGTGAGGAAAAGGTGGTATAAAAGATTATGTAATAAAATACGTAAGGACTTTTGATAGTGATATATTATTAGGTGGCGATTCCCTATTTGGTAACTCGTACTATTTGTACGGTTTTACGCCACTTAATAATTGAACTTGAGCCTTTATGAAATATGACGTGAACTTGTATATTTATGTTGAGAGAGGGAGCCTTGAATGCCGAAACTATCATTTGATGGTTCTATTTATAGAACTCCGAAGGCATTCGTTTGATCGTAAATATCTTTTGTAAATGTATCCTTCTTAAAGATGTGGATAGCAATCGTTTGCAAGTTGTTTGATTTGATATTCGACAGAAAGAATCCATCATTACGATTCACATGGATGTGATTATAACTTCTATTTGTAGGCCATCTTACGTGGACATATTTGCTTCCATATGCTACAATCAACTTGCAAGTTGATCAGACATGTTTGTTGGATGTTGACATTTGGTTTGATGTGGCATCCTACTTGCATATTTGATCTATATTATTTTACTATCCTTATCAATATCAAAGAATAAGGAATCAAAAGTTATTTTGCTATTTATTATTAACAATAACATTAGTTTTATTTTTATATAGGAATACTATTATGATTATAATTGGAATTTGCTCGGTTTCACTATAAATCTCAGGTATATTCAAGTTGTTATAAGAATTATTTTGTTTCGATTTTTCCATTTAAGTTATGAGTTCTGTACTTTCGGATTTCGGCGAGCAAACATGTGAAGTTATTTTGATATGTATGTAGAGCAACTATATTGGTGACTCAAGTTGTTTCCAAACAGTACTACGTTAACATGAAATTTTGACTTTTGGATAACATGAAGGTTTTAGATTACTTCTACACTCTCGGATTTAAAAACATAGGAAGTAATTATAGGCTATCTGTTGTTGTTAATTATAACCAAATTACTCAATGTTTTAAGAAGCTATGGTTAAGGAGCGGGTCTAAAGAATCGGTTGCGTCTATTTGAACTTAGATGTAGCTTCATTAGGACAACTATATATTCAGGTCGACTCTAAATATTCGGAAATCAAGTTATACTTTGCAACAATAAGTCTAAATGCGCATTCAAATACCACCCAAGTTATCTATTCCAAACAAACTAAATAAGATTCTATTTATTCATGGAAGTACAAGTATTTCAAATCTACAACTTTTTTTACCTGTAAATTAGTTGTGGAACATTGAAAGTGTTATTATCCATCTTTCTTGAGCTCATAGTTGGTAATTTGGAAGTGTTTGCCTGCAAGAGTGTTTCTTTTTTTATGATCTAATGAAATCGATTCATATGTACTTGCAATTTTAAATTGGCTTATGACTGGTCAACTAATTGAGTCGTAAGTCACATGATTTGACTCGAAGTTTGTTAGGCCTTTTGTGCAGAATGCTCACCATTTTATTATTTGAACACTATAAATATGAATATTTCTATTTCTATTTCTATATGGATAATTGGAACTAAACTTTCAAGGTATCATCATTCACAGCTGGATTTCGTTTCATTGCTGTTTGATTAACGATGCTCTAGACTTTATATTTATGTTTTTATTTTTTTATCACAGGTATACTTGGAGCCGTGTCTTGCGTAAATTTTCTTAAGGTTCCAAATGGAAGGAGTCTCCCAATTCTTATCTGCTGCATTTTGGCTATGTCAGGTCAGAGCACACTGTGATTAGGCATTTACCAAATATCATTCTCGATACTGATATGGACAATAAAGATAACTATAATCGAGTATTTGCAGTAGGAGGGTGATACTGGGCTATATCAGAGCACACTATTGGGAGGGTATAGGTGCATATACATATCATAATTGGGTTGCTTTACTTTTGCTGCTAATACTGTTGACACCAACCACCAGTTTGGTTGATTTGCTCTAATATTTTCAATTAATAACTATTGGTAAGGGATGTCCTTTTTCCAATGATTCTTGAAGTCTTTAAATAAAAATAGTTTCTTTCTTTATTTTACTACAAGATAAACTTCCAAATTTTTTGTAGAGGATATAGTGAACTTGATATATTGATCAGAAAGGGAATTATGACAATACAAATGGTGTTCGGGTCAATCAACACACCTTCCAATTGACCCTCGGATGGAGGGGGTTTTCGACAATTATTTAATGAAGCGCCAAATCATCAACTGATGGTATGCAAATAAATAATAACTATAAGAAATTAATTTTTATAGTCATAATGATAGTAAAGATGGTATATCACTTAGTGTGTCAAGATGTGCTATCCTCGGTTGACCAGCAAATTTGTTGTATGTTATGCTATTATTTTCATTTCAATATAATCTTTAATGTTTATAAACATATTTACTAATATGACTATTGTCTCTCTATGCTATCTAACTAGGTTTATATGTTCTCGTCTTCTGATATTGTTTTTGAATGCCTTAAATTTGCAGGGGTAAGGAGTTCTTTGTATATTTGTTAATAAGAAGTTTATCACAATGGACCGATAATCTCTCATCTGCACAAGTGTTTTCCATGTAGCTCTTAGTCGTATGGGGTTGTATCGGCTTCGCTTATGCTTGATTTTTTTCCATCTTCAAAAGTTGTGTTTTTGATGCTTTTAGATACACTGCAGTGGTGGGATGATTTTGCCGACATGTATACTAAATCATACTTACAATAGTGTTCCCGGGGCATCGCCCGGGTATTACACTAGTATTAGTAAATGTGAGGTCCAATAAAAACTGAAGTGTTCATTGTTGACAATGAAATATTCAGTTTATGTCCTTATGTCATTTGTGTTTACTAAGTGGTTCTGGATTCGGACCAATCATTTAATATTTAGCAACGTTGAAGCAACTTCTTCCACATCAATTACCATCCTCAAATTACTGAAATATGGCAACGTCATTTAATATATAAGGTTTACACTCTTTCAGATCAACTTCGAATGTATCAAACTATGAATCAGTTGAGTCAGATCATGCAGGTTTAATGTCATTCCAAGGTTACAAATACGTGATTTAATTGGTTACCTAAATTCAATCACCTACAGACAAACGACCCGAATATCCCTTGATAGTAACACAATACGTGGTTCCTTTTAGCATTCGACTTCCAAATAGAAACAAGGTTCAAACTATTCAAGTCACAATCAGCAAGACAAAAGTTAAACGAGATGTTAATGCAATAGTAGTAGAGCAAAGTCTAACCATTCAAATTCAAATTCTTGATATAGCTCAATTGTTTTGAAAAGTTAATCGAAACATAATTAATTAACATTCGACCTTTAACTAAAAGGCTAATACGGGTTGTAGCGGCTACGTCCTCGACTTCCACTGTCGTTATTACCACGCCTATGGCCACCACCCGAACTGCTTCCTCCACCACTACGACTACCACTACCACCTCTTTGTTGTTGCGGTGGTGGCGGTGGTGGTGTGTGTGGCTGCACACCTTGTTGTTGCCTGTCACAAAGATTATAAACTAAGAATAATATAAACACATTCATCATTGATATCTTAAAGGCGCCCATGAGCAGAGCCTCCTGACAAGGTTTTCACTTACAAGACATAACCAATTCTTCCATCAGGCAAAAGCATCGGCATCATTGCCATGCCAGCAGTTGAAGGTCCCCTTCCATAGATAAATGGCTGCACAATGATACAATTATAAATATGTGGGTATGCCTCTAAAGACATGATTGATGCCAATAAATATAGGTATCAAAAAATAAAAGCCCATACATGTTGAAAAACATGGCAGGAAACAAAGATAAAAAGAAAGTGCACCTGTGGATATGCAGCAGCAGCACCATAGCCTGCAGTCAGGGCACCATATGCACCGCCTACTAGACCATAACCAACACGAGGAGGGTGGCTAGGTAGTAAAGCAGCCTTATGTGAGTTTGAAGATCCTCCAGATGATTTCTGGTCAGCTTGTGGCTTGGCAAGAGAGCACTCCAAGACTTGACCTATATAGTATATATAGAAACCAAAATAAATTGTCAGATCAAAATTTTTATTTTAATAAAAAAACAAATAAACTTTAACTAAACATTACCATTTAGCTCATACTTCTCGGTGTTTTTAAGAGCCTTCAAGACACTTGCTCTATCTGCAAAATGAACAAAACCAAACCTACTCCTCTCATGACCTGCTTTTGCTGGAGGGAGAACTACTTTCATAATCTTTCCATGGTGCTCAAATATCTTTTCTAACTGATCTTGAGTCACAT
The DNA here is from genome assembly GCA_963422505.1 of Pseudognaphalium luteoalbum. Lineage (NCBI taxonomy): Eukaryota > Viridiplantae > Streptophyta > Magnoliopsida > Asterales > Asteraceae > Pseudognaphalium > Pseudognaphalium luteoalbum. Next base: position 5,210,012 of record OY730195.1, on the reverse strand, counting down.
TTTTTGGCAAATTCTTCACATAAACTGCCTTAACCTGCTGTAGAAACAACACAAAGTGATGATGTGAGTAAACTTTTAATAAAAGCTTGTTTAAAAAAATGAAAATTATGTACTGTATTAAAATTGATGAATAAAGCACCTGGGAAGAAGCTGAAGACTCGGCATTTTTTGGGTCAGCCCAGCTCACAGTTGGAGCATTATCATCAAGCTTAAACTTCGGTTTCAACATCTTTTGTCTTGAGTACTCGGCGCACGCATGGTTATAATACTCGATAAAAGCAAATCCCCGATTCCGCCTAGAGTTTTGTGGATCCTGTTACACAATGGCAAGTAACTTTGAAAACATGATGCTCATAATAAGCAAAAATATATAATTCAACACATAAGCATCTAAACCTTTAGCAACTCTACAGAATTAACGCCTGGTCCAACCCTTCTGACAACCTTTTCCATGTCATCCAGAGTCCAATTTTTAGGAACATTACCGATAAATAACTTGTGTTTTGCTTGGGATGTTGAGCACTTGACCCTTCTACCCTGTAATATATATATAAACCAGCATAATGATGTCAAGAAGCTGAGAGATGCAAATAACTAAAGCGCGACATCTTTTAACATAACAAATTCACACTTCAGCAACAGCAGCTTTATATGACGTGTAAAAAATTAGAGGAGGCAGATTCGACCCATTTACTTGTGAATCCTTAGGGTTGTATCTTATCTCAAACGGACCAACGAACGTAAACGCTAAAAGAGGAACAGATAAGACAGATTGAAAGTTGTCCAAAGTCTAATAATTTGTTGCATACAGCCTCTTATATCATATTCATTCAAAGATTTAGATTGTAACAGAAACGGTAAAAATGAACCCAACCCAACCCAACCTGTTTTGACCTATTTCACGAAATTACATGTTTCAACCTAGACCCATCAATAAAGTTTCCAACCCACCCATTATTCCACCTCTATAGAGTTGTTTAGGTTAGTTGGGATACCTTCAACTCTTTATTATTAAGCTCCTTGATTGCAGTAGAAGCCAAATCCTTGGTCCTGAAGGTCACAAAAGCATAGCCTTTATTCTCAGTTGAGTCTTTACCTCCCATTATCCGGACCTAATATAGTTTAATGAACATCAAAACTAATATACAAAACATGCCCTTCTCCAATATGAGGGGGAGAGAGAGAGAGAGAGCGGGGGTTTACCTCTGTAACTTCTCCTATAGATTCACAGAATTCTTTCAGAACCTCTACAGTAGCATCGAGAGGAATCCCACCAAGATATACCTCCGAACCATAAGGAGGAAGGGCGAGAAGTTCATCATGTTTTTTCCTTAAATCGTCTTCATCTTCGGCATATTCCATGTCTTCATCTTTCCCTTTTTGTTCATCTGCATCTTCTTCCTCTTCCTCAACTTCTTCTTCTTCCTCTTCTTCCTCTTCTTCTTCTTCTTCTTCCACCTCTTCCTCTTCTTCTTCCTCCACTTCTTCCTCTACTTCTTCATATTCAACCTCTTCTTCCACTGGTTCCTCGTTATCTTCATCAAAATCAACCTGCTCTTCTGGTTCAGGTAGCTTCTCTATCTTGGCTGTCTTTGATGGCTCCTCAGCCTTAACAGCTGTTGAATTTGCCTTTGTTCGTGTCCGTGGCATCTTATGTATATAGATATAAAAGCTTGAACAGCAACTGGGATAGATACAAAGAAGCGAGATGCATTTACCGAAGAAAGAAGAGACCAAGGGAAAGATTGAAACAAAATGAAACGGGTAAAGAAGTGCCAAAGTGAGAACAGTGATTGAATCAGTGCCATTAGATATGGCTCGAGAAGTTCTGATGGCAATTATAGTCAATAAAGGGATGATAATAACAGATTCAAGATCCAAGGAGATGATTGGTGATGGTCATCAGTTGCAAAATCAGTGAACCAAAGAATTCTCAAGATATAGATTTCAAATGATATATGGAAACTGTATCTAGTGTTTAGAGTTACAATCTACCATCAGCAATGCAATTAACAACAAAACCAAGAGAAGATAGAAGTGCAGATAATAAGGTCGAGAAATCAAAATATATAAGAATATATGTTCATGCATCAGTCACAGCAAGCAAATAAAAGAATGGAAACTATGTCCATGCATGGTCAAAGGAGAGCTAAACGGGTTGTCATGAAATGATATAGTTAAGTGGGAGCAAAATTTATCAAGATCGAGATTAATATTTCCTGTTCCGTAATCTGCCTGCAGCAAGTTAATGCACAGGAACTGAGAATATACTCACCAATGAGCAACTCAAATATGCACAAAAGCAGTGCTTAATTCAATTAACACAGAACAATGTGCATGAGAACCAGATCAATGACATTGGCCTTGTAATATATGTTCTTAAGCATGAGATATGGATATGTCCTATAATCCTGTACAGTACAGGGAAACTCACACTAGCAACATTACCTAACAGCAAGGTGTACATAGGTACCTTCACACTAGTGTGTTGACACTTGGCAAAAATCCCATTTGACACAAAAACAAGAGTGCACTTAAAAAGTTACTAATGGTTATAATAACTTTAGAGATTACCAAATCCATATATAACATGAGATGAAGCAGAAACAGATGCTACATAAGTAACTTAATTGACTCTAAGAGCTGCATATTGGCCAACAAAAGAATAGACTTCATGTTGCTACACCAACAGATTATGTTCTATAATATAACGCCCAGCATTATACTCTGTCTGTTGTTGTATATCTCCGAACATTGCTGCTATCACTCTTCATAAGAGAAGATATAAAGCAGTAAAGCAATGTCCGAATGTAGACTTGTTACACATGTATAGTGATAAAATAAAACTAAAGTTTTAGTTAAAATTGAGCTCCTGATCAACTTGACGCGAATGTGGTTATCTTAGCCACAACCTCTGGTTGTGGACAATAATATCGTAGTTCAGCATAACGATTGCAGCAGATGCCTTTTTCAAGGCTTCTTATCAGCTTTGGCAGTGTTATAGTGCAACTGGATTCCATTATTTTTTTGTATCTTTTGTATTTATTTTCTTAGTTGCTTTGGACTGTACAACAAAATAAGATACGCGCTCGGGTAATTCTAGCATGAGTGAAAAGATAATATTCCTATCATCAATATGTGGTTTGTGAATCCCTAACAAGGAAGTAAGTCCATGTGCTCACTTAAGATTGAGATTTTAACAAGCCTAAGACACTCTAGCAACACAAGAAATTGAGTGACATGATATACAAATTTAGCCTGCTATCCCCTTCTACACAACCTCGGGTATAGTAGTATATGGTTTCATGAAAGTTGAGATACTTATTTGTCCTACTTGAGGTTATTCTTACCCTAACATGATGACTCCATCTACCACTTTCATCTTCATGTAAGCTCCCAAATGGATATGAGTGTGTAAAAACCTTAATACACCTGCAGGCTGAAGTCATTCCTAAGTCCCAGAGACAATTATGCCACCCCACGTGCCATCATTTCAATTTTAATACCACTTCATATAAGCTCAATTAGTATAGCTGGAGTAAGATTAGCATGCACTCATGTTACTAGCCCTATTTAAAATACAGGTTTGTCCCATTTACGGTCATGTATCAGTTTGAAATGATGGTTTGTCCTATATAGAGGTTGCTAGACCACACCAATTTAAACAAATAGTCACACAGTCACCACCAAACACTTAACGCGGCCATCCAAATATGAACTCATCTATATATGATAACAGATAGACATCGAGATAATTTGACCACTAAAGTGTTAATTTCCTTGTAACGTAATGATAACCGACAGATTTAGCAAATTATTCCCAGCAAGCTTCGAGCTTTTTTTTAACAGTATTTCTATTTCTATGACCCTCAACAACCAGTCTCTCCTTTATTCCTTAAATACTGCCAATTAAATACATAAAACACACACTCTAAAACGTAATAAAATTTTACGATCCCAAACACACTACAGGTGCCCTAATTTCAAAACTACACTGATAACAACAACCAATGTGCATACATATATAGTAAATTATAAGCACGTAGCTGTAAAATGCAAGGTCAATTTTCAGCATATGATCAATGATATCTAGTTTTTATGATCATTAACTACACAATTTCAAATACAGGTATATCAGTTTCATACTATAACATATACATACACCGTCGATAATAATGAATATTTTACAACAAAAAAAAAAAATAAGAGTTAAACTGTATACTCGTGTTACCTGTAACCGGTGGTGGAGGACGAGAAGATGGTAGCCCAAGAGCGGCGTTGAAAGTCGGAATGAGATATTATTATTGCAGGTTAGGTTAACATTTTACCCTCTTCCATCCCTTCTAAAAATTTATATTCATATTCATATTGATATTTATTATTTTATTATTTATTTATGTCACAAATTGGGGATGTTAAATAAAATTAGCTGGCAAATGACACCACCACCCTTATTTTATTACAACTTGATCATCGAACTTACAAAAATACTGATGATGATTTTAGAACAAATGACACAAAACTATGCAAACTTTCATGTGCTTCACAATATTTCACACAACCCTTTTAAAGTAATTTGATATCTTGTACGTAAATAATTAGGGGTTAGAAAATAGAAATACAACTAATTCGTACCTGATATTTGTACTAAATTTATGTATGTTATTTTTAATGCATCAAACTTTAAAAAAATGTTACTTTAATGTAATTTGGTGGCGTGTCACTCGTTGAAGGTGCCACGTGGCATCTGGAAAGTTTGACAAATCATCAACACGTCATCAAATTACAATAAAACATTTTTTAAAAAAAGTTTGATGCATTAGAAATAACATATGTAAGTTGGGTACACACAATAAATATCGGGTACAAATTAGTTACATTTCCATGTACTAAACCCAAATAATTATTATTATACTACGGAGTACTAAACCCTAAACGCTAGACTATACCCTAAATCATAGTAAATCCTAAAAGCCCTGTTAAAACCTAAACCTTAAATACTGCTAAAAACTAAAGCTTCAACCCTAACTGTAACCCTAAATCAAATGTATAACCAAACACTAACGCATGCGTTAATAATTTGTAAAACCCACCAAAAAGTGAAAGAAAAAAACTCGTCGAAAATATACGTTGTGAGATCTTATATCAAAGAGGATAAAACGTTAAATTTTATGGTGCAAATTTCATAATTTTTCGATTTGTCGTTTATGATATAATTAATTTTTAAGTTATTGGGTATACTGGGTTTTTATACAAATGACACAATTTTATTGGTTCTCCCAAACTAAAAAAAAAATGTTGTATTCAAATGAACTTTTCTCTAACAACGACAAACGCCAAAATCATTATTAACAAATGTTATGTTGTACTCCCTCCATCCCAATTTAATTGTCCATCTTTCCTCTTTGGGACTTCTTAAAATAATTGTCCGCTTTCAATTTGAACCAATCAAAAAATATTTAAGTTTGATCAGCACGGTAATCATTAACTTTTCTTAAACTGTATGTATATTAAAAGTGAACAATTAAATTGAAATGAAAAGTGTATATTTTAGTAAATGGACCCTTATTAAACATATACTATTCAAAGATTACTCATTTTTAAAATCGGGTAAACAATTTTTAAACATGCAACTGTTTTATAATTGTCGTGTTTGTTGGATATAATTAGACACAATGCAGACACAACTTATATACACATAAACACGTATCTTGATTAAAATTTCTGTGCCAACCCATAATCAACTATCAGAGATTTATCTACATGATTCACATCATTTATTCCGATTGAAGTCATATAGCTTGTCAAGTTTTTGCTACATGTTACACACTTGAATCAAATGGGCTCCTAGCCGGGAACTATCCCTACCTATAAAATTGCTCCGCTCCAGATAACATCGTGATCCCTTCTTGGTATTGTGAACAACGTTTGTTCGCACAAAAAGGGATACTCAAAACCTCAAATAAAAGCTCGTCATAATTGGCATGATTAAGGTATATCCATAATGCATAAGTACATTCGTAATTATAAGTTATGTCTTGTTAAACTACTATGTAGAAACGTTCGATGAAATGTTCATTATCAAAATTCTACTTCGCGTTGGTTAATAAACATCAATGGTACCAAATATAACGCACAAAATCAACCTTGAGAATCATGAATAATTGATAACTTTACGCTCAAATTGTACGTGTAGATATGTCGTTATTTCACAAAATCACAATACCTTACTCCCTAAAGTATGAAGACAAAGATAGTAATATCCGTTTTTGCTTTTATTTTATTACAACAAACGCACTGTAAATATCTAGTTGAAGTACACATGTACTATTAATTAAGACAAAGGAATTAATTGCATTGTTAAACCGTCATATTTGATTTTTTATTGTAACAATGAGAAACTTTATTATTAACCTTTTCATCGAACCATTGCACAAAGGGCGTCGAAATAAAATTCGAGTGCCCTATTCAATAGATATGAATAGGCCCTTCATACATAAAAATACATACTATGTATAAAAATACAATGTATAATTAAAACTAATTCAATAAATATTACGAAAATGTTATATATACAAAAAAAACAACCTAAAATACGATAGCAAAGTGTTCTATCTCACATGATTATATTCATCATAATTTATTATTTAAATCAGATTATATTTACTATTCATCATAATTTGGTTCATGGCTTATATATCCGAACCTAGTCCATCAATTTTCATGTCGTTTCAGGTGAGATTTTGAGTTGGGTTAAGAATTGGCATCATTAATCATCAAAGATTATTATTTGAAAATTGAAATGTAATGTGTTTTATATAGTAAGAAATTGATGTATAACTATCTTTTCAATCTTCATTCAAAAAATATGTATCATTTAATAGAAACATTACTCCAAATAAAAATTTTATCGCCAATGCTTTATATGAACAACATCATAGTTAATTATAACACATCTAGTCTATCATTCGGAATATTTTTAAAGAACTTTTTATTAGACAGTAGTATTGTGTTAGCTAGGTTATTTGGCCCAAGTCCAATATGGGTTCAGGATCCGTTAAGTTTAAGAGTGAATTTCATATATATCCTTCAAAATTACGTCAATATCCTTGTAAATTTCAATATAATGTCAATATCCGTATACTCTCTCAAAATACACGCATATATCCATATTGATTGATTATTTTATTATAATATAATGTTAATGATTCTAAAATTAAAAACTCTAATCAAACACCAACTAATAAGTATTATGCCCTTTTACCCTACTCCAGTTCTCCTAGTAATTACTAAATAATGGTATTGTATATTCTTCTTTCATGGAGGTTAAACCCTCATCGTATAATCCAATATCCAGGCTTGAGAATTTAGTAATACATTGTACAATTCAAGTGGATCGTTTTAATGAATAATATCGAAGAAGTTGCAAGTAGATCATTATCAAAAAAATGCACACACGGAAAGTCAATTTTGAGATAGTACACAAAATAGATCAATAACCAAGTTCTTTAAAAATCAACCAGTCGATTTCTGAATATTTAGATAATTATTTAATTTTCTTGTTTAATGTTAAAGTACATTGATATATAGAAAACAATCAACATTGATCAACAATCAGATTTAAGTAAAAATTAACTTGAATTCTGATTGCAACTATGAGTTTTATGATTAGGGTTGAACCTCCAATAAGAAGAAGATAACTATTAGTTGGTATATTATTAGAGTTTTTTTTAAATCATTATATTATATTAAGATATTCACTTTGGATGTATACGTATATTTTGAGAGTTTAAAAGAATATTGACGTAATATTGAACTTTACAAAGATATTAACGTAATTTTGAATGTTTTGAAGGATATACATAGAATTCTTCCTAAGTTTGATTATGTTTCCATTGAACTCTAAATATATAGTTTCTTAATAAAAGTTTATAACTATAGGATTTTCATAATTGAACACTTTTTAATGTTACACAGTTGTATTTTATTTTAACATAACTATGAAAATTTCACTTTTTCACTACATTCAAGAGTTACTCCTCATCATTAAAAAGAATATACATGTGAATATGTGATAACACTTGCTGCTAATTCATCTAGGTCTGTGCATTTTATGGGAAGAACTGAAAATGAGAGGATTGGAAAGAAACTGGACCGTAACTGAAATACCAAAATATATATGGTACAGTCCATGGTCCATAGTTTTTTAAATATTTGGGATTCGGTCCAGTCCTGAAACAAACTCGAGAAAAAGGGAAACAGACCGAACTGAATATTAATATACATTCATTAGATATAGCATATAATTTAATATAACTTCCTTAAGTATATATCGTCAAAAAATAACTGCTCATCCAAATCCATTGTTGCCTATATGAGACTCGGTTGGTTATTTAAATCATGTGTATACATGTTTATATACCTTCATGATTTCATATTTTGTTACCTTCTAAATTTTATATCTAAATTATTTAATGGTCAACATAAGCATCATCAAGGTGATCTAATGGTTGACATCCTGATACCCGATTACAAGAGGTTTTGGGTTCAAACATCTATAGCAGTACATCTTGGAATGACTATTTAAAGTATTTAGACTGTGTCACGATAAAAAATGAGATACGAAAATAATTCTGTAGCTTTTTACCCCTTAAACCTCATTCACAAATTACAATCATACACATAATATGTGCCATTAAAAGTAAGCCCCAAAAAGGACCCAAATACAAGAATCTAACAATAATTCCCATGTAAACTGATGATTAAATATTTTCTCACGTCAACGGTTACTAAACATCGGTTAAACACAAAATGACAATAAAATCACGCATAACCAATCCGGTCGGTTTTTTGGACCGAACCGAGCAGGACTATTATAAAACCGAAACGAACCGAACCAAACCGATGACATATGATCCAATCCTCGAACCAAGAATCTGCTACAGATCGGGTCTCAGGACCGAACCGAACCAAGAAAGTTTGATCCGGTTCCAGACCATGCACACCCCTAAATTCATCCATATATATAAAATTTTAGTTTATGTTTCATTAGTAGTCTTGTTTAGGGTTAATAACGGTTTAATCATAAAAGTTTTATATTTTTTTCATTTTAACCACTCAAGTTTCTTTTTAATGATTCAATCCGCGAAATTCTAAAAATTTGACGGTTTAAGTCGAAAGTTTGATTATACTTAAAAACTTGATGGTTTAATTTTTTTAAAGTTTATCTTTTATAATAATTTTGTTCTTTCAATTTTTGTTAGTTTAATCATATAACTTTAAAAAATTCAATAGTTTACCCTTTTAAAATGGTTAAGTCAATCCAAATTTGAAAGATTAAAATATGATAATAAAACTCAAGTGGTTAAAGTGAAACTTTAAGATTAAATCATTATTAAAGTTTGCAAAGATGGGAGCCAAATAATGAAGACCCATATAGGTACATCTAGTCAGGTACCGCCACGTGCATGTGTTAAATGGAAATGAAGATCATGTAGGTGCACCACCACTGACCACCCTCCCACAAACTTCATTAATTCAGATTTCAGAGTCAATATTATACAGTCCACACACACACACACCCCATAAATAAATCCATAACAATAATAATACTCCGTCACTCTATAATTGGTTTAGTTAGTTAAGTTAGCTGCCCCTGCTCCATCTACCCCAACTACACGCCTTTATAATCCCCATCTAATCGAATCTAAATCACACATAATATATACATATTTTGCAGTAGCAGTTTGGTTTACTTCATCATCAACCCATTTACTCACTCAAACTCCGTGGACCCTGCCCTCATTTATTTTCCATATCCATAAATCACCACAACCAATACATTTCATAGATCTCAATACTCCACTCTAACTGTTGCTACCATTGTTTTCTCCGTTTTCCACAAATTAGGGTTTCGTCCATTGCTGCAAGGATGAAGGTGAGCGTTACTACTCGTAGCGGTAGAGAATTAATCAATGCCGGACTTGTTCTTGATGACTCCGTAAGTTCAATTTCACTTCTATTTAGTGTATCTGTAATTTTTTTTAATAGGTTTTGAGTTTGTGAATAAATTGGGGTTTTTTGTTCTGGTAGGCCACTGTGGCTGATTTGCAGGAAGCTATCCATCAGCGCAGTAAGTTGTTACTTACAGTACTTTAATTGAATTGCTGTTTAAGTTTTAGTTACAGTATCACACTTTGATCTCACCTTTGTATCAAACTGAAATATAGCAGCTTTGAGTTGATACAAACTTGTAATTTGTAAGTGTTAGCTAGTTGTTTGTAAGTGTGTGCGTTTCTATTGCAAGTTCAACGTATCAGATTCAGATTCGATCCAAACACTCTTTATTATTATAAGTATACAAAGTTATTAAATTTAGTAATTTGCTGTAGTATCTCATGTGACACTCTAAAGTTTGTATGATCTGTTTTTGGGACATAGGAAGTATACTAATGCATACAGATAGCTTGTATGTTGAATCTGCAACAGTTAATATTGATCTTGCATCAGAGAAGTTAATAGGTTTAGAAAAGAGGGTCTATAGGGGCTAACAAAAGTATTACTGCGTTTGTTCCAATGTAATCAAACATACACAACGATACATTATAAATGTATCTGATCGCATTTGAGTTTTAATATGTCACTTCTGTATAGGTCTTGCGTACATCAATCCTTCAATTTGTTGTTGTTCTTACTTACCTTGGAGCCTTTGTATTGTTGTTATTAAATTTTGAAATGAAAGAAAGTAGAATGTATTATTTTGAGTAAGTCACTTTCTGTTATTTGAGTTATCTACAGACTACAAAAGAGCATCTGGTTTCTCATAGTATATCATTAGGACCTGATAGAATGAAATGCATGTTAGTTTTAAGACTTTGATTATCTATATTGTAACGATTGTGAAGCTCACATGCATACTCTCTTAACAGCCAAGAAATACTACCCTTCAAGACAGCGCCTGACCCTGCCCGTGCAACCGGGATCAAAGGAAAAGCCTGTTGTTCTTCAATACAAGAAAAGTCTCAAAGAGTATACTAGTGGAAATTCCGACACCATTACTGTCGTGTTTAAGGACTTGGGCGCACAAGTTTCATACCGTACACTGTTCTTTTTCGAGTATTTGGGTCCACTGCTCCTCTATCCTGTCTTCTATTACTTCCCAGTGTACCAATTTTTTGGCTACAAAGGCGAACGTGTGATCCATCCGGTTCAAACATATGCATTATACTACTGGTGTTTCCATTATTTCAAACGTATCATGGAGACCTTCTTTGTGCACCGTTTCAGTCATGCAACCTCACCTCTATCAAATGTCTTTAGGAACTGTGCTTATTACTGGAGTTTTGGCTGTTATATTGCGTATTATGTTAATCACCCTTTCTACACACCCGTGAGTGATCTCCAGATGAAGATTGGATTAGGATTTGGGGCGGTTATGCAAGTTGCAAACTTGTATTGTCACATTATACTAAGAAATCTCCGCAGCCCAAGTGGAAACGGAGGATACCAAATTCCAAAAGGGTTTTTGTTCAATGTTGTGACTTGTGCAAATTACACAACTGAAATTTATCAGTGGTTGGGGTTCAATATCGCGACACAGACCATTGCAGGGTATATCTTTCTCGTGGTTGCTGCTTCAATCATGACTAATTGGGCCCTGGCTAAGCATCGCCGTCTTAGAAGGGTAATTTTTTGATCTTTTTATCTGACTAACTAACACTTTTTGTTATTTGCATTTGGGAGGAATTTGGTTACTCTTTTAGTTTTCAAATTTGCATTAGAGGTGGCAATATGGCCCCCGGTCAGGTGGGTTGGGTAACATGTCAAGTTGGGTTCATATCGAAATTGGCAACTTGTTAGTGCCGGTCATAACGGGTCAGGTTTGGCTGACCCTCAACCACTGTCCATCTCTAAGACTTTTCTAATTATCAAAAGTTAACATGTTAGATTTGCTTCCAAAACTATATTATGACGATAATAATCTGAATTTGTGAATAAACTGATTTAGGAGGTTGTATGACTGTTTGATTGTTCAACCCTTTTGACCCTTTTTTGAAATAGAACATAACCCAAATCTATCAACTCATAAAAAAATGTGTCAAAATTGACACCCCTGGTTTCCCTTTTGAACACGAGTTAATTCTAATATTTGTTCATGGAGCATATTAATCTGGTCTTCAATTTCATTCCCTTATGGATTCAGGAGTTAAATTTTTTTATAAAAAAGTTATATAGCTTCGGGAAATAATAAAGGCAAAAAAAAGTACTATGCATTTTGCTTTATTTAAAGCCCTTAAATGAAACCCAGGGGTGGCCAATTGATGATTTGGGTTTCACAAGAGTGAGATTCCTCATTCTATAGAAATTATCTCTGCAAAACGCAAGAGAAGAACTGCACACAAATACCCTTTTATCCAATCAATGCACAATCAAGGAGTTTTTTTTTGTTTTTCCATTTTGTTTACAATGGCAAATTGGGTTGGGCGGGTCTATATGAACAATTTTTGAATCTAGACGGCATTTCATTATTACCTTTCTCTATGACATTAATCATTTAGGTATTGAGTATGATCACATAACTATAATGTTACCATGAAATATATAGCTTGATTGAATCCTATAGCTTAACCTATTTTGGCCTGTTAGTGATAAATATAACCCAAACCAATCCATTTGTATAAGAAAAGCCAGAATTGTAACATCTAGTTCTTCCAGAACAGATTTCTGTCTATTTTGCATTCAATGTCGGCATATTTAAAGCCAAGGAGAGCACATATGATGTATTGTCAATCATTCGTTGAAACTTTTTATAATACCATCTTGTCATTGCTGTGTTGCAGCTCTTTGATGGAAAGGAAGGAAGGCCCAAGTATCCTCGTCGATGGGTGATATTGCCCCCATTCCTGTAGGCGACTACAAACATGGGACGAGTCTCCTTCTCATTATTGCTGGATTATCTTCCATTTATGGTCGTATCATGACTTCATTATAGTCAACAGCTGTTTTACCTTTTAGTATCCATTTGAGTTGTGAATCATACTGGTTCTATGATTATTTTTTTAGGTGTAAGCTCGTCAACCATGTGTACTTGCCACGGATGGCTTTTGAATTTAGCTGATTTGTATTTGCTAGTTTGAGTATTCCTTTATGTGAATTTTGGATCTTTCCCAAATTTGCAACATCTTAATGTGTTTCATGCAGTTTTAATAAGATGTGTCTCATTTAACTCCCATCTCGTTTTGGCTATAGACGGATGTTTACATATTGATTGTTAGGTGAAGGCGATTCACAAGAGAATCAAGCACAATTCCCTTTGACCAAGATGTGAATGCCCATATTTGTCTTCGTATAGTGATGGTTATCATGGCTGACCGTCTAACCGACATTTGCACAGAAAGATAAGGTCATAAAAGTATGTTTATTGAAAACTTCAAATGTTATAGAATAATCATCTACATAAAGATAGATTCAGCTTAGATAATGTAAAAGGTGATACATTTTTGTTACTTTGTCAGTGATTAGTATTCTAGCTAAACAACTCAACATATACACCAGTACATCTTATATGTGAGTCACATCTTTAAATACCAAAGGCAGACCAAACTATAGGATGAACAGGAATTTGCTATGTTTCGTACGATCCCACTGAATGACTTCATTTTTATATTCTTTTGTACACAAGTAATGTGACTATTAGCCAATGAATATAATACGGAGTAATAACAAGACAACAACATTATAACACAATAAGTTTTGAGATTTATGCATCAAGACCATAGTTCCATTCATTTAAGCATAAATTTTGTCATTTCTCTGAAAACCCGATAAAAAAGACTTAAACCGTTATGTAACATGTCAACACTAAATCATAAGTTAAGGAATAAAGATCGTCAAGTTAGAGTATCGAGAGATTTATTCATGTGTATGAAAATTAAATTAAAATCTACTGAGTACTAATTATCGATTTTGATAGTGTACAGCATATTTATTATTATTGTTTGTTTATTAAAAAAATATCATACTAAATAAATTAACCATTACTCCGTATGTAAGCAGTAACTTGCTAGTTGGTACCCCAGTGTGGCCCAGTAGTTCTCAGTTCCCACATCGACCCTTGACAAGACATTTTATGGGTTTTTATAGCAGCCATTACCAACCATTATCGTCCCTTCGGGGACATCCGATAAAATTGGAACGATACAGAGAAGATTAGCATGGCCCCTGCGCAAGGATGACACGCACAAATCGAGAAATGGTCCAAATTTTTTTTTCCCCGCGATCGATTGTTGCAAGTTTTCTCCCTTTTTCGTTTAATCGATTCTTAATATTTTGCCCTAATTCGCAACATTGTCCTTTCGTTTTTGCCCTAATTCGCGGTATTACGATTTCTTATTCAGTTCATACGCATGGTCTAGGGTTTCAAATATCGGTCTGTTGTTCGATTCACGAGCTACGAAGAGGTACGTTTGTCTATTGGTTGATAACCTATTACTGCAGTAAACACAAAGTAACCACGGCGTATAGTATATAATAAGCTGTATGAATATGTATAACTAGATACATGATTGCTAAATTTATGATTACTTTGTATATGCAAGAACAACAATATCATCATCATCGTATATATTTATATAATATTGATATATATTGATAATTGACAGATGTATAGAGACACATTGTATTATTCGCTTTTGGTTATACCCTGCGAATTTTATAACCTCTTAAGATGATTTAGTGACTGTAATTTAGATGGTTATCATCAACTAGGGACATTAGTATCAGTTGTTAAACTCATTAGTGCAGTAAACACATATGATATTTGAGGTGTATGTTGAATACCGACAATCGTGGTTTAGAACTTAAATTACACGTAGTACACAGACTTAAGAGCTACACCGTATATCCAAGCCCGAGCAAGATTACAACATATGATCGAATGGAAGTCTTATATATAAGCTACGGATTCATTGTTAAATCATATGATCATAACTTTGCACTTAGTATAACCCACCGGTGACATAAAAAAAGCTAAAACTAACATGTGTTGGACTTGTCAAACGGGTCAGAAGTCAGCTACCAAGCATTCAAATAGTTACACTGTCCTTAATTGTTTTTACTTAAAAGATCTTTTATTTTTTATTTTACAAATTTGTTTTATAACCATAATTAATACATAATGTTACAAATTTAAAATTTGGACAAAACATGTTGGTTGGATGGACCAAACCGACCCAACTTATTTCGACCCGTTACCCAACCTGCTTAGCATTCCCTTGTTGCCACACTGTACACGTGCTTATACTCTCATAGTTATATTGATCACATCATTTTCGTTTAATCTGGATCAACCTATCATAAATGGTCAATTTGGGTAAGAACGGTGAGAAGAAAAACATTGGTAATTATGATGCTTTTAGACAAGTATGAAACTGCAGTGATGCTTTTGTATACTTTACACCTCTTACGTATGGAACTTGACACCAAGTGATAAATGTGAAACCATATAGAGCTAATGAGAAAGTATCGTAGGCAGTGTATGGGCGAAGAGTATATATTTTGGCTTCTTTCATTGAACCACATTGGTTAACTTTTTGAATATATTTGTGTGAATGTTCCATCACGTTTGGATTATGTGTTTGCTGCATTGTATCCTAGTAACAGACAATGAAACTTGGGTCATGTTTCTTTCATGGTCAACAAGCTCCTTGTTTCACAAATTGGCAGTTCCTTATTTTGATGCAGTTGATATATACCTGCCAGCCATTGCTTTTTTCATTATACAGACAGATTAAACTCCTTTTAAATGTGGGAAGAGCAATGTACTAAGTGTATGTAGTAATGTAGGAATGGACTATTTGGACACAAAGTGGTGAGGACTACATATCCCCTACCTATATTTTGACTCTGCAGATAATTAAAATGTGAATCTACAAAAACTTTATGGGTTTTAACTATAAATGATGTTTAGTTTTTCTTGATTGATAAATGAAGATTTACTTCATTAAGCTAAGGTGATTTCGTTGAGTGCCGTTTTAAGTACCATGTGATAAAGGGCAAACATCTCAAAACATTGGGGTTGACCTGCAGAAACATTGAATCATCAACACAGTTCTCCTTTATGGGAAACATTTACCAATGGTTGGTGGATGGATCCTGGATGAATGAAACTGACTTTTCGAAAGGAACAATATGTCCAGACTTCAATTTTCTTTATTGAATGGTTAATCACACTACTTCCATGATAAATTTTTCTTGGTCTAAGTTTTTTTTTTACCATTTGTACTTGCAACATAATGGCTTTTATATTTAGCTGATTTGTTTATGCTACTTTGAGTCTTGTCTTTCTTTTGTGAATACTGGATCATGCTATATCTTGAGGTGTTTCTTGCTGTCCAAATGAGCTTTGTTTCAAGCTGTTTTCATCTTGTTTTTCGCTTAGTAAAGATATGTTTATTGATACAAGAAGCTGCAATACATCTTGCTAAAGTGAAAGTAATATACATGTTTATTTTGTTTCAAATGATGCAAGTTTAGTTACATCAATGCAGGTATGACTTATAAGTGACATGTAGTAAATTTTTTACAGATGTAATAACACACTTAACAAATAAGGCTGGCTTATAGTATAAAATAATAATGTGGTTGAAAAGTTTAACATGTTGTAGAATCATACCCACATGGGTTTGAAAGTAAAATGATTTAGATTCAAGACAGATAACAGAGAGAATGATCTAATGTTGTTCCATTGTTGATCGTGCTGATCGTTTTTTAATTATAATTTTTTATTATTATATAAAAATATAGTTGTCACTAATTTCTTCTGTATGTCTATGTCTGTATTACCGGTACAATTGAATCTAAATAGAATATTGGTGGGGTGGTAGTGGGAGGATGGACATATGATGAAAGTGATGATACGAGCTAATTTTATTTAATATCCTAATATAATCTGTCAAAGATTGACAACTGTCAAATCGTTTGTGTCTGATTGGCAAACTGTTCTATTTCTATGTTCTATTTCTATCCGGTACATTTGAAAAAAATGATCTATGAGATACATGTTTTGTTATGGATCACTAAATATGTTTTAAATTGTTGTATAGTAGAATAACTTAAACATGAAAGTATGGAGAAACTTTATGGTATACATAGGGGCGGACTTAAAGAGGTATGTGGCATTTGTCCTAATCAGTTTCGACTTCCAAAACTTAAAAATAATTTAAAATTTTATTTTCTCTGCTCCTAGCTTCACCTCTGAGTATACAAATTACTTTCTATTTGAAAATTGAAAGTTGCAAACTTGCAATTGCAATTCTTCTCCTTTTTAATTTTTAATTATTTCAAAGGCCGCTTGTAACTTGTAAATTTTTCTTATAAAAACATTAGATTAAGACAGAAACTCAAAATAAAATAAAAAAATTAGCGCATGTCACGGACGTCTTTATACCTTGAAAAATCATTATTCAAATCTTTATTGTTACCAAAAGAACGATTAACAAAAATCTTCTTTGGTAGATATGTAGGATTAATTGCAATAATGAGCAACGTACAACAATAAAGCTTTATGTTAATTTATCCCTTTTCAATGTGTTTTTCTGAGACAAAACACATGGGAGTTAAAGTTGTTTGCAGTTTAGAAGGTGGCAAATCTTTATGGGTAGCAATGTCAATGTCGGCTTTTACTATCCAAACAAGTGCACACATGTGTATGATTTTCACTTTTTAAAAGCATACACAATGTGCAAAAACTTATACATGTTCTTCAAAACTAACTATATACAATTCTTTACTTTTCTAAATGAGCGGAATATTGACAGATGTTTATTAGACGGTACCATTAATTCCTTCTTAAAAATAAATTTATGATGATTTTGTAATTTGTATCATGTAAATAGCAACAACTAGCAATAAATATGATATCATGTAGACTAGTGGTGAATTTGTACCCGAAGTTTGTATACTTGTACTAATAAAATGATTTCTCTAGTGTTGGATAAAATAAAGAAAATTTTAACTAGACGTTAAACTTAAACATCAATTATTGTTTCAACCGTATAAAAAGTTTGACTTCGTACATTCTACATGTGATTGAGCATTGATTTATATTCATTTATTTGTGTTCATGAACAAACATATTTTCTTAATAAATAAACATGAACACGAAATATTTTCTTAATAAACGAACATGAACATGAAAATTTGGTCATTCATTTGTCAATGTTCTTTTATTTTTGATAAAACCTTAAGAGAAAATGATAATGGTAGCTTTAAGGGTTGTCAATATTCTAATTTATTATTTAAAAATATTTTGCATTTAATGCACTAAAACTTTTCTTTTATTTGTTTATTTGCTTCATTTATAGGTCTAGGTAAAAGCAAAATCAAGTGTTATTTTGTTAACGCCTTTATGAAAGAAAAAAGCTTTGCAAATATATAGTTTTTTTATTTTCAAAATATATACGGAGTATATACTAGAAGAAAATAATGAAGGTGAATAAAATCATTAAAAAAAGTTAAAAGGATCGGGAGGGAAGAAGAGGGGGATGTGGGGGCTTCTGGCCAATCAAGACGTGTAATCCACCACCGTACATCAAGGATCTCCGAATCCAACGGTCCAGATTAAATCTCTCTCAACTCCTATATCTTTTCTTTTTTCCTACTACTATAATTACATTGCCATTTACTCCTGTTTTTCCGGACAATTTTTCTTTCGCAACCAAATTCATCATCTACCCGCATTTATCTTCAATTTCCATCTTCAGGTATCATATACCATGTTTCTTCATCTTTTATTGACGCTTTTAAATGTTGTTAGTGATTCCTTTTATCTCATTCTGTTCGTTTAATTCCACAGCTTTAGGTAAAATTCAGCGATGTATATGCATATATTGTTCGAATTTCGTGTAATTATCTTCGTAAATTCGATCACCGTGTTTGATAAAACCTAACATTTCATGTATCGTAAAGCATGATGTTGAATTTTGTGTGATTAATACATGCTGTTTGCTTGAGATGATGATACATTAATTGTTGATAAATGATAATATAGAACCGAATATGCGGTGAAAAAAATTTAGAGTTTTCAATCTGCACTGGCATTATATCTCCATGATGATGATACCTTGAGTTCATCTTGATAAATATGTTCTTTTAGCTCTTACAAGTCATTCTTTCTGGTTATTTAGATTTCTTTATCATAGTTATAATAGTATATAGAATAATTTTTGCCGTATGGAACTGGTTGCAGTCCATGTGGTATATATATATATATATATATATATATATATATATATATATACGGAACATATATATTATCGCTGTCGTTCCTTTATGGTTGTTTATAGTATAATCAGCCAAAACTAAGAATTTAAATTTTGCTAGATGCCATGTATTAGTATCTACGACTAATTAATATGTATTTTTTGGCGTGTAGTTTCTATCATGTTGTTGATCCTGTGAATACATTAGCTTTAGCAATCGTATCTATTATGGCCGGCAAAGTAAATAAAGATATCACTCTACTTTTGCACTTTTTAAAACTTTTGTATTGAATCAAAAGATCTATCAGTGATTTATCTTCACGATCATGTTGATTACATAACTTCTGTTTGATTCTAATCAAGTTAATTAACGTGAATAGTCAATTTGGACAAAAGGACAAACACAGAACAAACTTGCAGAAAATGGTTAACGGTTTTTATTTTTACCGTACAAAAATGAATACACGATATACTTTCTGTGATAATGATAGTATAATGGCTGTTCTTGATTTTCTTATTCTAACTATACGGGGTAGTATATATGTTTTTGAGGCACTGACTGTTGCTGCATTATGTTTCATAGGTAGCTTAAGATGGCAGATTCAGAGGAAATTCAGCCACTTGTGTGCGATAATGGAACTGGAATGGTTAAGGTACTCGTTTTGTCATATAAATATATTCCATACAAACTCAGTCATTTACCCCTGCACAAATAGAATTAGAAATCATGCTTCAAGATTTTTTAAAAATGGCAACTCTAAACCGAGTAAATTTACGGCAACAGGCTGGTTTTGCTGGAGATGATGCTCCAAGGGCCGTGTTTCCAAGTATTGTTGGCCGACCCCGTCACACTGGCGTGATGGTTGGAATGGGCCAGAAAGATGCTTATGTTGGAGACGAGGCTCAGTCAAAGAGAGGTATATTGACTCTCAAGTACCCAATTGAGCACGGTATTGTCAACAATTGGGATGACATGGAAAAAATATGGCATCACACCTTTTACAATGAGCTTCGTGTTGCTCCAGAAGAGCACCCAGTTCTCCTAACTGAAGCGCCTTTGAATCCAAAGGCCAATCGTGAAAAGATGACTCAAATCATGTTTGAGACATTTAATGCTCCTGCTATGTATGTTGCCATCCAAGCCGTTCTTTCCTTGTATGCTAGTGGTCGTACTACTGGTAAGTATCTCATCCTTCAGAAAATCCTTAAATGCTGTGTTTTCTTTATCTTTGTCCAATTTGCATTTTGACACAGACCATAATAATGTCAACTTACTTATCATCTTTTACAACGAAAGGGGGTTTGTGGTTTCTGTTCCGAATTATCTGATATTAGTAAGAGCCAAATAATCAGTTTTGGATCATCAGCTTAGCTGCAATAAAAGTAATTATCTGAGGATAGACGTCACTCCCAATTTACAAACCTTCTTTTATTGGTCATTCTATCTATGAATTGACAAATTTTACACTTGCACTTTGAGTTATCTTGTTTAGTCGTTACAGCATGCTCATCTTTTACTGTCTGGTGCAGGTATTGTTCTTGATTCAGGAGATGGTGTGAGTCACACAGTTCCCATTTATGAGGGTTATGCCCTTCCACATGCCATCCTCCGGTTGGACTTAGCTGGACGTGACCTCACTGACAGTTTAATGAAGATCCTTACAGAGCGTGGGTATTCTTTCACCACTACAGCAGAGCGGGAAATTGTAAGAGACATGAAGGAGAAGCTGGCCTACATTGCTCTTGACTATGAGCAGGAGCTCGAGACTGCCAACACTAGTTCTTCTGTCGAGAAGAGTTTTGAGCTGCCTGATGGGCAGGTCATCACCATTGGTGCTGAGCGGTTCCGCTGTCCGGAGGTCTTGTTCCAGCCATCCATGATCGGAATGGAAGCAGCTGGTATTCATGAGACCACATACAACTCAATCATGAAATGCGATGTGGATATTAGGAAAGACTTGTATGGAAACATTGTGCTCAGTGGAGGTACAACTATGTTCCCCGGAATTGCTGATAGGATGAGCAAGGAAATAACCGCATTAGCCCCAAGCAGCATGAAGATCAAGGTCGTCGCACCTCCCGAGAGAAAGTACAGTGTCTGGATTGGAGGGTCCATCTTGGCATCTCTCAGCACCTTCCAGCAGGTTTGTAGTCACCATCTTTTTATCACGTGAATAATATAGGTCGCAAGATGGGCGGATTGCTTAACGGGTCAAAACAGTCAAACGAACTTAATGAATCGACCCATAAACAATTAAACAACTTTCGATTTTATTACCATAATAATTTAGATCTTTGTATAAAATGATGTAGGAGGTTGTACAGCAGGCTTCATGCGACTTTTACCCGTTTGAGGCGTTTTCCTTTTAGTCAACATTTTATTTGAGTTTTCCCACTTTTAGATAGCAAATATATGTGACCCATTTGAGATAAAACATAACCGTAGGTCCCAAGAGTGGGCCAAGTTAGAAGTAATGGGTCGAAATTGTCACCGTCAGTAAAATTAAATGAACTCCCTTTTTTTGAAGGTGGTTGTTCACTTGTTATACATTTCTGTTTCTCATTTTCGGTTCTTGTGAATGTTGCAGATGTGGATTGCAAAGGCAGAATATGACGAATCTGGACCTTCAATCGTGCACAGGAAGTGTTTCTAAGTAGTTTTAAAGATATTCAAATTTCAACCTTTACATTTTTACATGTTACATTTTATGTCATATATGTCGTTTTGTCATGTTGGGGTGAGAGCGAGCAAAACAACTGTTAACTCCCGCAATTCTTTCATTTCAGTCTCATTCAAGAAACGTTGTATCATCAGAGTATATTTTCTATTTCAATAGTTGAGATTGTGATAATTTTTGTGGCACATATTACATCTTCTTGGGTTTGAATTCCTGGTTTTAAAGTAATCTGGTATATGAATTTGTTGCCTACAATGCATAAAGAATTGCGGGAGTTACAACAGTTACAACGCTCATAAAGTAATCTAGTATATGATTTTCTTGGCTACAATGCATAGATTGCTTGTACAGTACAATTGGCCCTGGGTTTAAAGCAATCTAGAAATATATAGTATATGATTTTGTTGCATACAATGCATGAATTGCTCGAAAAGTACAATTGGCCCATGCTTTCTGGATGTCATTTCTATCCCCTGAGAGTGTGTAACAAGAGGTCTTTGATTGTTCATCATCCTTTTGAACATACATGGCATTGTTTGTATCATGAACTGAACCAAATGTATGAGGTTAAATTAGAGAGCAGTATGACTATAATCGTTAAGATTCATAAGTATCAGTGACGCATGCTTTTATCGATTTGTTATATATGTTTTCGTCTTCATTCCCTTAAATGCTTGGGACATATTTTCATTGCAAGATATCATCATTCCCTATGACCCTGAGGACAGATTTTGGTTGCAACTTCAAGATGTAATCATGAAAACGAAAAAGAAAAAATATGATTAAAAAAGAGTAGAAAAACGAGCCTATTACTTGTTTGTTCAACTCTATGTATCGAGTGGTCTAAACTGGATGTACATTTTCGTAGCATTCAAATGGCTATAATTGCATATCCTAGGACCACCTCTTTTGAAATTCTTTCATACATATTTCATCCTATCCCCATGCATTTTCAATATTTGGTCTCACGATTCTGACTTTGCTTTATGATTCACCAAGGATGGAATTGCAAGTTGGGTGGTGATGGGTTGCACGGAGTTTACCTTTTGCTCAAACCTTTTGGTGAAATGTAATGGTCCCCTTTGCTTTACGTTTTAAGCAAATAATTTCATCCACTTTCTCGGTTTTATTTTTATGATTTTGATATGATAATCTAAGCGAGCTGATAACTCTACCGAGAAAAAACAATGCCTCATCGTGGCGTTTTTGTAATTACTAGGAATTTTAGTGGCACAAAGTCACAAAGTTAACAGTTAACAGTTAACAGACACACTAGCCTTTCGCATATCTACTCTAACCTTCATTTGATGCACAGTATCACACGCTCCTCCACTCGCTTTTTATTAATCCAAACGGATAAAATTATTTTATTAAATTTAAACATAAATAACTTAGAATTAATTTGTTAAACTATTGAAAAAAAATTATTTTATTAATCTACATGTGATGATAAAGCATTTTATTTTTATAAATATATTTCTAATGTTAAAATTTCTTAATATCTGGTTTGTGGTAATGTTTTTGCATAGTGTTCTAATTAAAGTTTATTTATTTATGATTTTCATTATTTATTCTTTAGCAACTAAATTAATATTACGAAAAATTGATAAAATTATATATTATATAAAGGTAAAATAAAATTTAATACTTCTTCCGTCCTAATTTTGAGAAGCTGATAACTCTATCTATCAAGAAAAAACAATGCCTGACCATGACGTTTTTGTAAATATTGTACCTGAACTTTAGTAGCACAAAGTCACAAAGTATACTACTCGTAACACTTTAGCATTTCACCTATCTACTCTCGCCCTTCATTTAACGCACAGTACCACACGCAACTCCACTCACTTTTTATTAATCCAAAACAGATAAAATTGTTTTATTTAATTTAAACATCAATGACTTAGAATTAATTTATTAAACAATTGAAATAATTTTATTTTATTAATCTATACTTGATATAATTATATG
This sequence comes from Pseudognaphalium luteoalbum, assembly GCA_963422505.1. Lineage (NCBI taxonomy): Eukaryota > Viridiplantae > Streptophyta > Magnoliopsida > Asterales > Asteraceae > Pseudognaphalium > Pseudognaphalium luteoalbum. Next base: position 5,186,104 of record OY730195.1, on the reverse strand, counting down.
TGTACAACAATCACATCCAATTTAAATGGTTAAGAGTTGATGCATTTTTATTTTTCTAGAAAAACTGTGAATTTACAGTACAACGAATATATACATTTTTTCAAGAATATATACATATGGCTCTTCGTTACTGCTAGGTTGTTGATGCATATTTTAAGTTACAAATTTATCAAGGAAATTTCTAACTTGTGCCCTAAGGGCATAGGTCAAGTGGCGAATATTCTTCTCGAAAATTGAAAAAGTTGAAAATATTATTTTCGAAAAATTGAAAAGGTATCAAGATTCTTCTTGAAAAATGCTTTTCTCATTTTTCAAGAAGAATATTCCTGTCTTAACATATGCCCTTAGGGCACACGTTACAAAACTATATTACAAGTTTTCTATCCTACTTACACAAGTTTTTAAATTTTTACACAAGTTTTTAAATTTTGCTTGTATCATTGTACGCGGAAAATTGCACCTATAAATGGGCTACCATTTTCTGCATACATTGTCAGAAACCCAATGAATTAACTCACTTGCATGCCTAAAATCGGGTGTTTAGTTGTGGAAAAAAGGGGGAGTTTTCTAGAAAATTTTTCCAAAAAAAATGGAAAACTGTAAAACGCGTTCAAAATGGATTTTTCTGAGAAAATGTTCAATGGAAAATCCACTTTTCTAAAATATAACTTGGAGGTGGAAAACACTTCCCCCACACTTTTCCAAATTTTCCTTTATACAACTCCCCCACACTTTTCCAAATTTTCCAAGATATAATTAGTTTTTCAAAATCCACTTTTCCAACATTTGAACACGTTTTCTAAATTTTCAACACTTTTCTAGAGAACGATTTTCTTTAGAAAATTGGAAATGGAAAATTATGGAAAATTTTCCACAACTAAACACAAATGCCTCCACGATTCACCAAAATTACAATTAAGCACGGAAACTTTGAACAAAGCACAATGTGTCACTAATTCATGCATCAAGGAGATTCATAAAGACATTAGACACAAGTTCATAATCAAAAGCTTAACAATAGCACAATCAATATATCAATATAGATTAGTAAATCAGTATACAACTACAATGTCACCAACATACATAACCTTTCAACTAGTCTCCTCGTATATAACTTTTTGTAAATAAATGAATCCGATAAGAACTGAGATTTCTTCAAATATCTCAAAAAGTATCTAGTTAACATAACTTGCATTTAAAAAAAAAAGACCGACTGTCTGTATGGAAAACTGGCAATCACGACGTTAGCTCAGGGGTATGAGGGAAAATGTCAATAAGCTAGCCCGCTGTTACACAGCTTTGAATTAAGATTCGCGCTTGCTTATTTTCCAGATGCCAGCTCTATATCCTAGGGACATGAGAGTCATTTCCCATATCATGTTGAGAATGCTTAATGGACTCACCTTGGATCCCGGAATTTCAGACCAGGTTACGGATATCTCAATTATCGGGATGTTAAAGTATTTGCACAAATAAACTAATTCAACATCAAAGCACCACCTGCATGGAGACCGTATATGAAGTTTTAGATCCACTGACTAAACAAACAATGGCCATGAATCTTTATGATGTTAATTCTAAAAATGAGGAAGTTTTCACAACGCCATCCACCTTTTTAATCGGATATTGGTAAAAAGCTTTCTTGCAGCAGCTCTAGTGAACATCTTAAAGCCACACTGCCATACATGTCAAACATCATATCAATATAATCCAGAAGATCAAGTCAAGATTATACTATGCAAAACTTTTTTCAGATATATATATATATATATATATATATATATATATATATATTCTTTAATCAATTTATTACATCAAGGAATAAAAATAAGAGGTTTGAAGAATAATAACCTGTGTATCACGAATGCCTGGACCAGCAGCTAAGAGAACCACAACATGGAAACCTTTCATCAAAAAGTTGCGGTACCATTTCCTCTGAAGCACACAGTGTAATCATTCAGAAAATAAAAACAAGATGGAAACATGATAAAGAATAATAGGGAGGAACTAACTGTAGCTAGAGCTTTCTTCTCTAGATGTGCACGAGATCCAAATGCCACAATAGGGATATCTGCAATTCCTTCACTTGAGTCACCAGCTGACTGATGTTTTGTTTTGGCAACTGCAAGGATCTAATATAGAAAACATAAATGGCTTTAGGCAAATACCCAGTACTGAACTTCTGTTGATGATAAGTAGAGGAGGCAACTTTCTGACTTAACCCTATCGACTTATAAATTCGTCAATTGAGGTTGTGTTCTATCTCAACCGGGTCAAATGAGCTAAACAGGTTGAAAGGCGCCTAGAAATTATTTTTAGTGCATACAAGCTCCTAAATCGTTCTCTTCAAAGTTTATACCGTCATTGTCATATTATTGTTAACACAATCGAAATAAATAACATCAATCTTAGTGAATCTACTTGAAAATTTAGACAACTATTGTTAACCCAACCCACCAAAATTCATAGTCCATACTATAAACATACTGTTTTGACCCGTTATCCCATCCACCTATCTTTTCACCTCTACGCTCTAGTGATGAGTTATCGAGTATGAAGACACATATACATACATAATCTATCGGACTTATTCTGACAAACTGATACTAACACCAACCTGATTTTCAAGCTTTTCTAAGTCATCAACTTTGGTTGCTCCATCAGCATCTAGCATCAAAAGTAGTTTGCCCCGCGAATGAAGCATTCCCTGTTTTACAATGCTTTCGCATAAGCAAAAAGCTTTGATCAGTTGTCTTTAGTAAAATCAATACATCAAGAAGATGAACAAAGAATAATTCCACAAATCGAATGGATTAGACTCACTTTTCTTATAGCTTCCCCTTTCCCCTTATTCTTTCCTAGAAGAACAACTCTAACATTGTCTACTTTGTACTTCCTCACAAAGTCAAAGGCTACTCTTTTTGTTCCATCAGAACTTCCATCATCAACAATTATCACCTGCTCAGGAATCAATTGTTTCCAAATCTTATAAACTACCATATATTCAGTTACTTGAATACTACACTAACATTAAACATTCCGTAAAACTATCTGTAATGTGTAGAAAGAATGTGTGTAAAACAGATGTGACCAGCATGATTAGTCAAAAAAGTAAAACGAGCTAAATCAAAATGTATGTTGATCATCAAAAAAATAGTCAAGCTGTACAAGAGGATGACATAGGTGCTTAACTAAGAGGGATTTCAATATAAAACTTCAAAAACAAATAGTGATCATCATAAATATATTCCAATAGAAATGACTGGACCTACTGTCAAACAATTATAACTTGCAAGTAGGTTGCTTAATTTTTCCTCATACGATCATATTCTGTTTTCAACTTAAGAACTTTACTTTACATATAAAAGAGTGTACAATATAGTAATCAAGCATACGAAGGAGCATCTACTCTTAATTCGATTAGAAAAGATCAAAAGGATACCTCATATGTAAATGATTGATCCTTTCTTACACGTTCTTGAAGATAACTGCACATCAAAATAGTGATCATGCTTAATTTATATACAACAATCGTATAGAACAACTTCATCAACTTTAGCACTTCACTTTGATCACACACACAACATGATTCTAGACAGTAAAAAGTGTAAATTTAACTAAATGTAAAATAATCATACAGTAAAGAGATGATGGTTTGACTTACTTCATTGTTTCATCAAGGGCTACAGGCAATCTAAGTTCTTCATTGTATGCAGGAATAATTAATGAGATATACTTTTCTGCAGGATCATATATATATGGACATTCAACCTGTAACAATTACTTCAATTACATCTTCAAATTACAAATATTACTGCAATTATTATAAAATTAAAACTAGATAACAAAGGTACCTGCTTGAGTGAATTCGGATCTTCAAAGATCGGGTGAGCTTCGAGGTGACTGTCGATAATAGAATTAAGTCAATTAACATCAGATACAAATGATAAATAGATAAAGATATATATAAAATAGCAAAATTAGGGTTTGAGGAGAGTAAATACTTGTGATTAAATCTTCGTTTGAATGTTTCAATAACAACGGAAACTACTAATCCTAATGCAACAATTAGAGCTGAGATTACTGTTAGTTGAAGCATCGTCGACAATCGCCATATTTCCATGCTTTTCTTCAGGATCAGACGACGACACAATGAAGCGAAATCTCAATACATCAGATTTAACATATTCAAACCCTAAAAGGAAAGGAAAAGAAATTATCGATTAATACTGTGTTTTGGTCGGAACTAACAAAAGCCCGTCTAGCTCAGTTGGTAGAGCGCAAGGCTCTTAACCTTGTGGTCGTGGGTTCGAGCCCCACGGTGGGCGATATTTTTAACTAGTGACTTTAGTGGTCCTTGTCCTCGGATTTAAGCTTTTGGGCTCATTCTTTGAACGGCATGCGGCAGCATTATTTTGCTAATGGTTAAGGTCATGTAACCCAAGGAAATATGGGCTCATGGTATCTGGGCTACCTATAAAGTGCATGCGGGTAACATATAAAATTTATGATTGAGGATTTGAGGGAGGCAATTTTGTTACTTGATTGCGGAGTTTGTAAGTGAAGCTGATTTGGGTCTCTATTCTAAAGTAACTTCAAAAGGTTTTTTATTTCAAGATTTATGAGATCTTATTTATTCAAGAAGCTCCACTTTTACCGTGTTACTAAACAAAGGCTGTGAGTTAAGATTTGTTAAAAGTAGATACTAAAGGCCTCAAAAGCACTCGGAGATACCCGTGTCAAACACATCCTACATTCTAGTTTTTACTTGTTAGGATCAATTTATAACAACAATGCCCAATATATCAAGATACTACCTATCTTTAATCTCCAATTGTCGTGTTACATCCATTGTAAATATATTATTGTAGAATAGATTTACTACATTTATGCAGCCATTTGTAAAATCGTGTTTAAAGAAATCTAGTGAGACAGAGTAATTTAATAATAAAGGGAACAGAAGATAGGTCAGACGATAGTTGTCGTTAAGCATTGGGATTCTGCCGACGTTTTTTAATATGCTCAACTCGCACTGCTATACATAATAAATGATTACCATGCACCATCTCCCATTAAATCTCTCTCTAATTTTCGGTTATTTATATATATGCTTTTAATATGAAAGAAATAAATAAACACATATACACGATACATATATAGGGAAAAATGATTCAACAAGGTAAAAAAATGTACCATTCATTCCGTCTCAGTCAAGATATTCACATTCCACCCCATTTTAGCTTTGTACCCAATTCTTAAAATTTTCCACTATTTATACATTTCATTTCACCAATCAAATAACATATATACTAATCTACCCATTAAAATTTATTTTGATTTGTTGAAACATGAAACTCGCTAATAATTCTATAAACAATAACATGATCATATTCCTCATGGACCAAATCATAATTACCAGAATTTCAGGGACTATATACCTAACACAATAAAAACTTTTCTGAAATACAAGAAATTACAAATAACTTTTTTTTTTACCATATATATAGTTGGCACTATCACACAATTTGCATAATAGTGGGAGACTTGGTACCAAGAAGGCAAGAACACATGGACTTACTAACATTTAGTAAATTGTGACACTCACTTTATTGATCCTAAACAGATTGCAATAATAAAAAGATATACATATGAAATCCCACAAAAATTTAATAAAAAAATCCCTCCAGGATTCAACAAAATATGTCCTGTAAATATAAAAAAAATCAATAAAAAAAGAATAAAAGGGTAATACAGTAATTTCAACAGAAAGACTAGTGAGCCATAGCAGCAGGTTGAGCATTAACATTAGCATTAGCGAAGTTAATACTTCTTTGATTAGGCATCGAGAGCATTGCAGTATGATCCATAAAATCATTCAAAGCAACCACATATTCCAATATTACCCTTAGATCATCACCACTTGAAAACCCTATAGTTCCGATTTTTCTCACCGCATACACATAAAACGTTATGCACCCTTTTCTAAACTTGAACCGGGCCATTTCACATCCGGTCTGTCCTTTGATCAACTTCCGGTTCACTTCACCCAACGCAATCTCCGCCGGCCAGACCCGGTCCATTGCGTTTTTCATATTTTCCGATTCAAATACGAATATAACCACTTTAGATTTCTTGGTACCCAGACCTAGGGTGAGTGTGTGCCATGCATGGTGGGCTAATATTGTGAAGTTCGTAGGGATGAAAGCTGTGGTGGAAGGGAGGACAGGTGGCGGTTTGTGGTTGGCTGGTGGGATGGGTGGTGGAAGGGACAGTAGCCGGAGGATTTCGAGTGGGCGAGCACGGCGAATGGTGAAAGATTTGACGATGAATTGACCACCGAAACGAAGACCTTTGACCAGTGATGAAGGGTTGAAGGAGTAGTCTGAGTTGGGATTATTGTGTTTTTGTTTCTTGTTTTTCTTACTATTGGTTTTTTCTTTATCTTTTTGTTTGGGTTTTTGTTTGTGATCCATGGGGTGGGTGGGTGGGTGAATGTGGTGGTTGGTGGTGGTGGGAGGTGGTGGTGGGATCAAGAAATAGAGAGAGAGTGAGGTTGGTGAGATGGGCTTATTTTAAATATTTGGTGGATGTGTGTTTGTATTCATATTGGGGTATTGATAACTGATAACAGACCAATCTTTAGCTTTTTTCTAATTATTGAAGTAAAAAAGTACACTTTTCCACAAATTCCACTTTTAAATGGCTTCTTGAAAACATATTTTGTTTATTTATATTGATAACTGTAACATTGTTTTTCCCATTAGTGATAAATAAATAAATATGTTAAAATTCTATTTTACAACTTAAGTGATACCATGTAGTCAATTCGTCACATTTATATAGTTATTAATTAAAAAAAAAAAGTTTGCTTATGTGTTAGCCTAATAAATTTGTTAATTTTAATGCAATGTAGAAGTTTTACCGGAGATGATGAAATATTAATGTAACTGTGCATTAAAAAATATAAAGTGTAATACATTACAGATGCTCTAAATATACAGCAAAGATTATTTTTGCATAGATTTAGAGGGGTGCAATTTTGAATAACGTACATCATGGTTTGCTACAATTATTTTACTATAAGAGATGATAAACATTATTTAAATCGATAAATGTTCGTGATGTTAGCATTTTTTTCATTTTAATCTCTATATGATATTGGGTAAAATATTAGTTCACTTTTCCATAGATCACTAATACATTAACTTTAACATCTAGCCAATCACGATTCACGATCACACAATATTCGTCGATAAGTGGACATTTTTTTTCTTGTATGAACGACAGAACGTACACACTTATTACTTTTATAGTGTATAATTATCTCGGGATTTCATGTGCTTTAAACACGAAACGAGTTGTTTATGATAAAAGCTAAGACTTCAATTATAAACACATATCGTATGTATATAATCGGTTTAGAAGTCACCTTACCCTGTTACGTTAAGATCTATCTATTTAAAAATAACTTTCTGAAAACTTAAGCTTCTATCTATCCATCAATTAATATTTCTAACTTATAAAGTAACGATTACTCCATATATCCAACGTTTTGAAAACCTGTTGAACCGGTCCAGTCCAACTGGTTCAATCGGAAAAATGAAGGATTCTAGCCAGTTGAAAATCAGTTTTGACCAAGGTTTAACTAGTCAACGAACCGAGCAGTTCGGTCAAAACCGTAGAGTGGACGTAATCAAATGAAGGTACATAGTAATGCCGTTTATGATTAGTGAAGGAAAAAAGTGGAGGATAATAAAATAGAGTCAGGAAAGCAAGATTTCAGAATTGCATAAGTGCATAACATGGAAGCTTTTGCCTTTAGGAAATATGAGTAGCAATAATCATTGATGCCACCCAACACTACATCTTATTTCATCTAAATTACAATACTTACGGAATGTTTTATAAATGGCTACCGATAACATATAATATGTTGGCCGGTACCTTTTAGCTCAACAACTTTATTAATACTAGCTACGTAGTATATTTTTTTATTGATTAATTAGCTCTATAAACCAAGTTTACTAAGTGTCTAAGTACCTTGTTGGATTGTAACACTTGGGTTTAATAGATCTACGTACTACTATTTCATTGTCAGTCAATATATTAATTAAAAAACTTATATACGGAGTATTAATTAAAAATAAAAGGAAGCTACTCCAACATCCAAGATGAAGTTACAAACCATAATTCTTAATCCTATTTAGTGGACTGTCATTATCAGTGATAATAAATGAGGTAATTTTGACTCAGGAGAACCAGATGTTGCCATGTTGATTAGATTTGAACTTCATCCCAAAATGGATCAAACTTAAAAAGATCTTAACTAAATTATATTACAAATAAGTGTATAATTTTGTCGATATATAAAGTACATTAACCATAACGCATACATTTCACATATTCTTAGGTACGAACTTATAATACATAGAGCGCAACGAATTTTTGGCATGTATAATATATTAAGGTTTTGCGAGTGTCATATATGAAATTCCCTCAAACCTGGTATATATTATAAAACAAAAACGCAACCTTTTAAGATAGTTAGAAGACCAAAAATGATACATCAACAAATCCATCCTTTATAATTAAGCAGACAATTAATAGATTTTTGGAGAAACATCACACAATTTGAGATTGATTAAGGTAGGCACACCAAAAATGATGGAAGGCATTAGTCTTGTGAATAAAGTTGGTACCTTGATGAGCTTTTAATCATTTCACAAGGAGAAAAGAAACCATCCATGTTCTTAAGTAGACCAACTCTTTAATAACATCTTGGTCCACCCGGCCCTACAAAATTATGTCTTTACAGAGTTTTTGCTTTATCTTTATCACAATTGAGATTTGAGAGTGAGACTAGACCAAACCTTTGTATGTTATTAAACAAGACTGTTTGTATGTTCATAATTGACTAAAATAGAATCTTGGTGGATATAAATTACATTACATATCAACTAGAGAGAAGAGATTGAGTTTATCATTCATTTATATATATTTATATCTACATTTAACATGTTGGTGATATATCTTAGTTATTATGGTGGTTGTTGCCCATCAACTTTAAGTTTATATCCATTGTATCCTTTTAAGGGGAAAAAGTTTGATGTGCCTAACGCTTTTTACCTAAAACTCTACAAAAAGATTTAATAAGTGCATATGTTAAACTAGTTGTTGGATATAAGGAGAGAAAATAAGCGAAATTCATATGTTAAAGTTCTATGATTAAAAATTTAGACCTCATATTATATACGAGAATGCTAACCATAGCACAAAACTATGGTAAAGGTTTCTACATTAAAATTGTTTAACTTGGTATTAAATATATATTGTTCTCTTAGCACTTTGTAAATTTATTATGGCTACATATTTATTTAACTTCTATTTGAGTAACACCACGTATTCATTTTTGATAAATTCACTATTAATATGCATTATTTACTTGTACAGAGTAATCATGTAATATATATTTACGGTGGATCTACGTTGGTGCGCAAACAAATAACTGATTTTTAAAGCCCGTGTGTAAATTTGAATCCGTTCCATCCGTCAACCCAGCTCAATAAAACAAAACCATTGCAAAAGAAGCTCATGGAAAGCCCAATAAGTTCTTTTCACACTAATCGTCCCAGGTCCACTTAGAGATGGGCCCGAGGCCGAATAGTTGCTCCATTATACCAGTACTACTTTTTCGAATCAAAGAAAGCCCATTAATAGTTGTTATTGGTTTGTTATAAACGTATAAACTAAAACCGATTTGAATCGGATAATTAATAATAATGTCTACAACTCTACAAGGAATTGATGCATCAATGGTGTCAAACTACAAGCCTCAAAAATTTATGAATACATCTCCCTAATGTTTTCTAGCAATGTGATATCCCGAGGCCTAAATAATATATCGGGTGTGAATAAAACATGATCTACTCTAGTAAAGTCGTGGCTAAAATGACCAACACCAGGGACCTGGCAGCAAAAATAGCATTCGTGGCGGTGACACCTAGAGATGAATCACGAACATTGGCATTCGCAGTAGGGGCAGTTTTTGTAGATGAAGATGGTGGAGCTTGTCGTGGTGAACCCGTAAAAGGAGTAGTTTTGTTAAAGAAAGGAGCATCATCCCAAGGACCCGCAGATGATGATGGTGCATCGGCAGAGGCCGATGGTCCATCAACGGCGTTAGACATCGGTGATGGAGAAGGAGCCTGAACGAAAATAAACAGATTTGTTAACTTCACGCTAAACATAATAACAACATACTGTGTCTTTTTACAAGTGTGACTAAAAAGTATAACTCCTTTCTAGATATAAATAGTAAGTGGGACCTTGTTACATTGTCATACACCAGTTTTTTGGGTACGTCAACATGTCATATGTTGTACATTCTAGAACGTGCAAGCATAACAAAATTTCAAGTTTTCAACATTTTACCTTCAACCACATTCTGTTTTAATCTTTTAATTTCAACATTTTACGTTGAAGTATTTTTTTATTGTTTAAAGAATGCTTACTAATTAAATAATAGATATACTACAGTATTCTTTAAAAATAAATTTTCTCTAAATTTTTTAAAATATATGAGACAAGCGCACATGGGTATATAACTTTCGGTGCGATCGATAACTGTGCAGCCGTGCTAGTATGCCACGTAAACTTTCTCTTCTAACGTTAACAAATACCATTTGGACACGTCAGAAGTCAACAAAAGTCAAAATAATGTCAGAGAAAAAAAATCTTACCAATGGCGCGTGCATAACCCCTACGTTATAAACTTGAGTAAAATCGGGTCGGAATAACCCGAAATTCTTCTCATCCAGCGACGGCCCTTTCAAATTCTCATTAAACAAAGCAAATATGTACGTCTCGAACTTCCGTCCAGGCATCAACGGCGTTCCGTCACCGGAGCTAACTTTCTTCATCAACCCGCCGATATAAGCTGCCGCATTTGTAGGATTTGCGTGCACGTTTGCCGGGTCACCGCCTGACGGCCACCCGGTTTCCGCCACCACGATTTCCACGTCTGGATAACCCAGTTTCTTCATTGACACGTGTACGGCGTCCATCAATTGATCAAACTGGTTTGTGTACCTGTAATTCAAAATCCATCAATAAATATATACTGTATTAAAAATGACCTTTTTCCTATAAAGTTGATCAGCAAATAAGCTAAACCAAACATCTTGAAATTAATTTTGATGATTCTAGAGTATTTTATTTTATTTCAAGTGAAAAAACATAAAAATACAAGTACGAAAAGCTTACGTTATTCCGGTGTTTTTATCGAACAATCCAGCATTGGGTTTAAAAAGACAGAAATTAGCATTTGCCGGAGACCATCCGAAATAAGTATACGGGTTAACCATGAACCCGGCTTTAGTCTCCTTCAGAAACTGCAGCATCGGAGCCAAAGTACCCACATCCCAACCGGGTCGGAACGAAGCACTACTGGGTGGATCCGACGAAAGCAGAATCCCCAACGAATGCGGACTCGAGATCTTAATCTCATCAAACCCTTCTTTCACAAGTGCAGCTTTGAGCACTTTCATAGCCGGTACTAAAGTATCAATAAGTGGTTGAGGCCCCCAATGGAGCACCTCAGTTCCGACACAGATGTAATGGATTTTAGTTGCTGGGTAGAAGGGTTTGATGTTGGCATCGATCCAACGGCGGGCGTTACGTTGGTCCGTTAGCGATGGGATGTCGCCGTTAGGAACGGTGACGGAGACTAAGATGTCGGTGTTTGCGAATGCCTTGATGATTGTGGTGTTGACGTCGAAGATTTTGACGCTGTCGATGTTGGTCCGGGTTTGGAGGAAGTGGGCGACTTGAGAAGGTGGTGGGAGGTTGTCGCCGAGGGTGCCGTAGTTGACGCCGATGGAAAGAACGGCGGGTACGATGATGAGAAGGGTGGTGAGTAGCGTGTGGAGTGATTGGTGGTACATGATGTTTGGTTTGTTGACTGTTTTTGTCTCAGTGTTTTGCTTTTATGTAGGAGTAAATTCTCAGATCTAAGACATGTGTATGAGTCTAACGGTTGGATTCCATTTTTTAATGTAAAAAGGATTTATTAGAGATCTAGATTTTTTATGATAAATGTACGTTTTAATGGGAAACTGAGACACATGTTAAATCTAGAGGTAAAAAAGATTATTGAAATAATATTAAAGCTACGTGTAGCATTATTTATTTTTGTAATGTTATAAGAGTAGTTGTTAACTTGTTATTGTTTTAAATATCTTTTTGATGGAAGTTTGCCAGTGTCGACATGTATTTGTTTTTTTTCGGTATTAGTACATTTAAGTGGACAAATCTATCGATATTACGATTTTGTAAATAAATATTATTTTATCTTATCTTATTTTATATACTCGTATATGATCAAAATATTTTATCTTATCTTACCTTGTCTTATCTTTTATATATATATACATATATATATATATAAAAGATCGTTCTGATACTTCATAACTTAACACGTGGTACTTAATGGCCGTCTTAAAATTTCACAATTTGCTATTCAAAAGATAATCAATTTACAATTATACTTACATCAGACCTCAAGTTGTAACAAGTGTCCAACACATAAGGACATTCGATACATCTATATTTCATTCTATTCTATTTATATAAAAAGCACCATATATCATAAATTTTGACAGCTGACATCCTACAATTTTTGTCATGTGTCCTTCAGCAAAATTCTTTAAAAAAATCATCCCTTCTAATTATTTTATCATCTTTTTTAAAAAAATTATGTGTACCTTAATATGTAAAATCTAGTTATAAGAAAAAATTATATGTACATTGAACTAGCTCACTAATGATTTTAGGTTGTTTAATAAAACCAATTTATTTAAGTTGAATATATGAATCTTAATTAAACCAGGATTAGCGTTCACTTATCCTACATCTTAACTTTGAGTCACTAATTTAAGATTTAATCTAGTGAATAACTCCCGTCAACTTCACCAACTTGCACATTCATGTTTAAATGATTATTATGTTTAATGTTTGCTTCCGCAATCAATTAACAACTATTCATAGACTAATAATTGTAATAAATAAACTATTATTATGAAAAAGTTCCCGCTAAATTGATCATATAATAATTCACCAACAAAATAAATCAATTGAATTAAACTTAAGCACATAAGGTTCACGATTAAACAAATATAGTTTAATATAAATACCAAAATATAACAACCCTAATCATTATATCACTTCATTCACGTAAGTGCAAAAGTATTTATTGTAACGCCTTTAAATTCGTAAGTTAAATTATATAATCTACGTTTTATTGCCTAAGTTATAAAGATATAATATATTAAATATGTGCCTAGTATATGAGAAATAAGTTAATAGGACTAACTGTGTCGGATGAATTAACTAGAGAGGGAGTTATATTAAAAATGTTAAATTAAAACCCCTTCTTTTACTACTTCTAGGTGGTGTTTGAGGGAGCTTATTTGTTGAATTTATTACTTATAAGCAAATAAACTAAAATTTTCAAGCTTATTTTGGAACCTCTCACAAATAAGCAAATAAGCAATATAAGTTGGGCTTATCCAAATACTAGTAAGGAAGATTATTAAGCAAATAAGCCCCCAAACACCCACCTAGTCTAAAATATAAAACACAACCATAGTACTTTTTTAAGGAACTTACAAGATTAATCTTTTAATATTCAACATATAACATATAAGTCTAGAGAAAGAAAAATCCTGAACATAACACTAATGTTTAAAAATTTTAGACATACATAAATTATTTGTACACTAATAATAACCAACCACCTTTATATTTTACTTCTACTAACCAACTTATTGTACTATCACTTTATCCATCAAATTTATGCTTAAACATGGTCTTTAGAGGCTTAGAGATATATTTAACAAAATTCTTAGAGAATTTGTGTAATTGACTACTTTATTACATCTAAATATTAACTTTATTCATCATTAAACATTATACCTTATTTTTTCAACATTTTATACAACGTAATATTAATTTATTAGCAAAAAATAACAGTGGTAAAACTGTTAGAGTTTGTAAGTGTTGACAAAACACACAAGGATGTTCCCAAACACCCGAAGCTATAAACACTTACTCGTTGATGAAATACTGAAAAGCAACCATTGAGAATCAAACCAAGCATACCATACGTTTCATTTTTAACTAGCACAATATCCGTGTAATGCATGTAAAAAAATAAAGATGTAAGTTTCATGTTCATTCGATATGTAGTATGTAAATAATATTCAGAATTTATATTATTGTACAGTACGCTATGACCATTTTTAAATGTAAAATATCAACTCTTTACCCATTTTTAGAATAAAATCAACAAAATACCCATATCTATATATAAGACTGTCAAAGTGCATGTTCATATGATCAGGTGCAAGTTAAGTTTCAACATGTGGATTATTATGTATGTAAAATTTAAATCATAAAATTTGATAAATAATGAAATTCTTGAATATAGGAATTGACATTATAAATGTGAAATTACGAATATAAATAAAAACGTAAATTTGTAGTTTTATAAACAAACATCATTAAGAATTTGTTTCTAGTTTTTTTACGGCACTTGAAAAACATCTAAAATTGAAGGAAAAAAATATTTTGAAGTCCTTAGAGATGGACCAAAATCAGTGGACAAACCGTACATAATTGACACGTCTCGTAAGTCCTTACAGTTAAAAAGTTATGTCATATGCTAATTATTTTAACTTTCAATGATAGAAGTATAGATAATAATTTAATATATGTGCAAAGTTATGTTTATAATTTCATGTTCAAATATTAATAATAATGTTAAAGGTAAAATTAGTAAATTCTCTTTGAAAAAGAAAACATTATTATATATTACTATTAGTATATATAGATATAAAAAAGCTTTAATTAATAAGTATTGAATGTCATATATTTATTACCTTTATTGTCTAATAAAGATAGTACTAATGATATATTAACTTTTTGTAATTAGTTGTATTAAATACTAAAAGGGTAAATAAGTAATTTACAACTTCTCCTTTATAAAACTTTTACTCAGAATATAGGAGTATTATTGTGATACGTTTACAAACAATTAGTATTGGATATAAAATCACACCCAATGGGTTTCATCGGTTGAGAAGTGATGAAATCTTGAGAAACTGATGCCATTGGCACCATTCTTTGGTTGCTTTCATTGGTTTCTTTCATAAGTTTGGCGACGAAAGGAAGTAAGGTTTGGGTGGGGCTCATGAGATTATATCCGTTTTTCAAAGGATATACACCCATTATTTTCATAAAAAAAGTTTTTCTTGTTTTTTAACCTTTTTATGCTACTCCAATCACATTATAAATATATACACAATCAAACTTCAATTCACACACAATTATCATTATCTTTTACACACAACTACAATATTTCACAAAATTTACACATTATACATCCATATTAACACACAATCGTAATTTTGTTATTTTCATTTTCGTAATTTTTTTAAAATTATTGTAATGTTTATTTTTATATAATTTTTTATGATGTTTTATATTTTAATTCGTGTATGTTTTTTAACAAGTTATTTTTACCCGCGCATTGGGGCGGGGTATAAAAAAGTTTATGGTTTTTTTTAAAAAAAATTATATATATCTTTAAAGTATGTTTTAGTTTTCGACTAATATTGACATTAATTATCTAACACGCCGAGTTTATAATTAAACTATACATATCGAATAATAACCTTTGAAAAGGAAAAAAAATTGATTCGACAATTGAATATGATTTTAAATAATAATCAAGTTACTAGCGAAAAAACCTTATGTACTTTCATTTAGCAATCGATTTAAGTCTCTTATCATTTTGCGCATGTAGTCATCATGAATTAGATAATAAAGTGTTAGTGGTTAACTATTTAACTTTTCTAAAAGGTATTAAAAATGTGGATGATATTCGTGCACTTTAGATTTGTGAAGACATAATATAGAGTAATTAAGCATATGAAAAACAAAACTCGCATTTTTATAATTGATGTTTTTACTCTTTATATAAAGAGGAAAAAAGTGAAACTCCTTTAGGATGATGATATACCATTGCATATTTTTATTAAGTAAGCAGTTGAAACCTCTTATTTTCATGGATGGATGTATTAATTAAGTGTTAGTTGAACATATATAAAGTGTTAGCGGTTAACCAATTAACTATTTTAAATATAATATAATTTATATTTGAAATAAATCGTGAATTAAATTTCTATACTTCATTTTATAAGATATAATATAGAGTATGTGAAAAAATTGAATCTCATTTTTTTTATATAGATGATGTATTTACTTTGTAAAGAAAAATTAAAGTTGAAAATGTTTGATTGGAGAAAAAGAATATAAAATAAATATAAATACTATTCCTAACCTATTCACATTCACCTTTGCTAAATGTAGTAGCTATAATTTTGATGAAAGAGTTTAGTTTAATTTGTGTTTTAAGAAATTAAATTAATAGTCAGTTGTTTTTTTTTTTTTGAAAAACAGTTGTGAAATTACTGACGGACCTTTGGTCCACCCGTTCATCTTTCACAAGCGATTACACCCAGATATGAGAACCGCTCCATAGTTTGAAATCTCGATGACGCTCCAAAGGGGGTTGCTCTCCCATGTCTTAGATGGTTATCGCGTCACGGAGTCTCCCCCTCCCCCAGGCGAAATGCCATGGGCGAGATTCGAACTCATCACCCCCAGGAAGAAACCACATAGTGAAAAACTCCCTGACCATTGGTCTAAGACCTCAATGAAATTTTTATGTCCCCCACGTGGATCGAACCCACAACCACATGAATTAAAGCCATGTGCTCTTCCGCTAAGCTAGAAGGTGAAGGACAATATATAGTCAGTTGTTGGTCCCATAAATTTAAGTGATAAAATGACTGTTGATAGTGTTTAATTTTTCTTTTATCAAATTTGGATGTACTGCCGACGTTGAGCTTGTAAAACTGAAAAAACAACGATTGCTAGTGGTCTAAGCAATAAATTAGTACTCATATGTAATCTTCTACGCACTCATGTAGATCTTACATATATCTGCACATCATTAGAAGGACTAATAGGTAATTCTAACAAATTAAACAAAGTTGAGATTGAAGACACAACAATCAACCCATGAACATACTTAATTGATTGATAAAAATATGTGTTTTGGAGATTGTTATATTGAATTTCACGTCGAATCATCTTAAACTAGTGTCATCGGTTTTGTTAGTTTACAAATCGATGAGCGTCACTTTAGGGGCATCATTGGCATCGTTGTGTCAGTTTGGTGTGTTCTTGATTTGAGTCAGTATACCGAAGAGATTTGTTTTTTTTTTTAATTTGTTATATATATTGAAATAAAGGTAAATTGGTACATGTAAGACTCAAAAATTGAAGTGACATAGTCATTGTTGGCAACATTATGTCGGTAGTGAGAGAAGTGATCTAACATGAATCTTTAATGGTTTCAAGTAGGGTTGTCAATTTCGACACAACCCGAAATACGACCCGAGACCGACTCGAAAATAAGCGGGTTGGGTCATGATTTTTTGACCCGTTGACCCACCAACCCGAAACCCGATAACCTAATTTTTTTCAGGTCGAGTTCGGGTAACCTGATGGGTCATCAAAGTCAACCCGATGACCCGAAAATAAAAAATAAAAAAAAATTATAAAATATTTATACTTTTATTTTTAAATAAAACATTTATACTTCTTTTTATCTATAAACCATATTAGAGCTGACAATTTCTGACACGACCCAAAATACGACATGAAACCGACAAGAATAAATTAAAAATGTGGTTAAAATTTTATAAGTTTTATTTTACTTTAATGAATCAAGTGTTTTTTTTTTGTTGTTTTTTTTTTTTTTTGTTTTTTTACTAGATTTTGATGAACATGCTAGCTAATATGATTGTTTGGGGATTTAATAGACACTTTATCTTTATTAGTGACACATTATAAATTTAAAGAGTGACCCATGTAACCTATTTAACCCGAAATTGAACCATTAACATTAAATTATCCGAAAATACGTTGATCTCGTTAAAAAATTGGGTCAATTGGGTTGGGTTAGAGTTGGGTTGAAATACTCAACCCGATTAGAAAATTAGGTCAGGTCTGGGTCAACTACTTCTGACCCGACAACCCGAGCGAATAGTTCGACCCGACCCAAATTGCCACCCTAGACTTTCAAGCATACATGAACCTTCCAAAGTTAAATGCTACTCCGTATGTTTGTCAAAACTTAACATTTAAAAGTTAATTCAAATCATGACTATAATAAGAACACAACGAAATTTTCTGTGGAATATATACAATGATTTTCATCATATATAAAGTTACAAACTAGTGTAGCATAGCTCACTACAACAACAATACATATGTCATTCGTTTTAATAATCCAAATAAACTACTAACCATCTTAGAATTGAAAGGGTGAATCTAAAACCATCTAAGAATCGAAATGTTGAATCTAATATTTAACAAATAGTAACACATTCGAAGTTCTTCATAGGACAATTCTGCCATACATAAGAAGAATACAAAATTGTTCAAGTAATCTCATAGTAACGTGTCAACAAACAAATCTACCATTTATACAAAAGAAAGCTCTTTCTCCCTGTAGATGGCTTCAAAAATGACAACTTAGCAACTACAGTCTACAACTATTCAAGAGTTGAAAGTCTCACCTTACCTGCTTTCTGCCATAGCCCATACCTTTATTTCCCACACACAACCACCAACTACTCTAGATAATTTTCACTACTCACCACTGCACCACATCGCACCACTGATTCATCTTCTTCTCACCATTGCAAACCTTTTGGAATTGATCTTCCTGGCCTCCTCAAAAGAAAAAGGTTGGTTTTCAAATTACATTAATCTATGTGTTAATTTGTTTGCTTTGATTTGTTCAAGTGATTTTTCTCTCTCGTTTATTATATACTACATTATGTGTTAATCCTTTTCTTGAAACCACTTGAACTTCTTGTTTACTGTGATTTTATATTTTTATGAGTACCAAAACAAAGAGTTTGTAACATGGTTCTTGAACTATAACCGGGAAATGGCTTTAATTATACCTACACAAATACATATTATAGATACCCAAATTAACACGCATACATATATAAAGACACAAACATTAAAATTACCACTATGTTTGTTGTTCTGCACATGTACGACGGTTTATAAACTTTATCTTTAGCGTTTAATTTTTTTATAGTACTCTCTTATAATGATGCTAATTTATTATGGGTTGTCATTACAAATCACAAATTTTGGAACATTATGGATAGTAGATTATACAGCAGGTACTAGAAGTTCTTCATTAGATGATTCGGAGGCAGTTTTTAGTAATTTGAAGGACTTAGAGAGATTTTGCACTATATTGACTCTGGTGGAATGCGCCAAACCGTGTTCGAGGACAGCCAGGTCAGCATTTACATAATAATAAGCAGACATTATACCTCTTTCCGTCTCCTACCAGTTTTACCTCCATAAAAGTCCTAAATGGTTGCGATAAATGTAACATTCTTTACACTTTTGATTGGGCAATTATGTGTAAGTGGGTATAATTATGTATATGATTGCATCAAAGACTTTACTCTTCATCGGGCGGATTTGAGTAAACTCCAAATGTATTATATATGTATTGATGGATGTAACATTCGTTTCCTTTTAATGTTATAACTGTGTTTTCAAATGGTATGCTTGTGTATGAAATATGTGAAATATTATCGTTTCACTGGTTCACCATATGAGTGCAGTGGAAAATTTTAGCTAGAAGTTTAAGTTAGTTGGTGGTGTCCCTTTGGGTTTGGTTTTGTTGATGTAGGCTGGTTTTATTTTGGTCATGGTCTATTATTTTTTAAATTATTTTGTTCTGAGATATGTTTGCTATCTATCGGTACCTGGTAGCTTTTGTTTTTCGTTGGGTCCCCATTGTAGGATTTTGTTTCTGTCTAGCTGTGTAAGTTTTCAATATCACAGCTTGTGATATTGGTCTTGGTCCTTTGTGTCGTGTTGGCTTCGTGGTATTGAGACTTTGTTCTGGGTGTTTTTATTAACGGTATTATGTCAGTCTATTTCCAAAAAACCATATAATCGTTCTTTCGATTGTTATTATCTAATGTATGTAGATTTGCATAAACACAACATTTTGCTTTCTTGCACATGTCTCTCATTATAAAGTAACATGAGCCATCATGGAAAAAAGATTACCTAGTATTAAAGATAACATAACTAACACCGGTATATGTGATGAAGATGGACTATTTAGTCGTGTTGCAGTTTTTCTTAAGCTAAATGTATATAGAAAAAAGTAATATGTATGGTACTCTTGACCACCATATTTTAATGGTACATGGTCGCCTTATTTGCAAGGAGAATCAACCGCGTCACTACGGCAAATAAGATGTTCACAAATTACTCACTTATACTGAGGTAAGAATTCGAACCTCTAACTTGTGTATCGTGAGTCTGGATATTTGCGATGACGATACTACTTGAACAATACGTAGTTTGTAACTTATCTCACATAAATTACATAATAGTATATATTTAAAACAAATAAATAACATAAACACATTTATATTCGACATATTTCAAATGATTAAAACAAAAACAATTATATGAATATAAACATTATATATAGAAACTAAATACAAACATGATATATACATATATATAATCTAAAGATTTCTCATTTAGAGCTGACTCTTTAAACACGTGGATCACATACAATTATATATCCACTCATTGACTTAAATCTCTTCCTTCTTTTCATCATTTGCAAAATCACAATTTCCTGCATCTATTCTCCTCCTTATCTCTAACACAACAAATGAACATGCTCAAAAGCATACTCGTATTTATTTTACCAAACTTATCTCAACAAAAAATCAAATGAAAATCTTTCACAATAACATGGTAGTATCTACTCAAAAAATGGTTTACGAATACAATTATTGAAAATTTATATATATATAATCTGAGGATTTTTTCATTCAGATCTGACTCTTTAACACGTGGATCACATAGAATGATAGAATTATATAGGGTAAATGATAAAAATCGGCAATGAACTGCTACAAAATATTTCAAGTATGCAACTTACCAAATAAATTGCTCAGGTATGCAACGAACCGAGAAGTTTCATGTTTAAATTTTTTAAAGTTCAAATGTTACCGTTTATCATGTTACAATGCTGACTGTACCTCCACGTCAGGTGACACGTCAAACTTTTTGACACGTCAGATGTGCCACGTGGCAAACACGTCACACCTTCACATCAATTTAAAAATACATCATCTTTTTGAAATTTTCTTTTAATAAATTCATCAAAAAATACATCTGCATATAATAATATTAAAAAAAATGTGATTACAAGTTAAATTTTGTCCAACCATGTTTGTAAAGCTAATTGTAAATGATATGTTGTTAATTAGAGACATATCATTTGTACCATATATATATATATATATATATATATATATATATATATATATTATAGTTATAATATATTAATATTATAATATAATAATTCCAATATGAATAAGAAAATCAAAAAATTAACTTGTTCATATCATTAATTTCAGTAACAACATACAACATCAAATCCTTTAATCACTTTTGAATTTTGGAACTATAAACCCATAACAACAACCTTATATTTCCAAATCGAAACCTTCGATTAAATAATCAAAACCAAAACCAAAACCTTGATCTATCAATTGCAAAAAATCAACAACATATGAGTAATAGTATACATTATTAGTTGATTACTCATACGGACTATACATTATTACTAGTATATGGAATATCAATTCTTCACGAAGGTTGTAATTCATTAAACTCCAACGGATCCGATTCCGCTGAGGTCGGCAACAACAACAAACCGAAATATACCAACTACCGTGAACAGAATCGGAGGAAACTTCTCATCTCGATCGCAACCATCACCAAAATAGTTAACATCTCGTTACGTCACCATCACCCGAAACCTTCACATCTTGTTAAACCGCCAACGGCATCCCTCATCTGGAAGCTATTTCCAACAAACTCAACATTGCCAGTGAACGAGCAATCTCCAGCAACCTTTCCGACGGATCCTTTGTTCCAGCAGAATGTTGGATATAAAAATCTAGAGTTTCGATTTAGGGTTTTCAATTTTGTGAGGACGATGAATCGATTGTGGTCGGATTTTGCAGACATATGAGTTGAGGTCCATGTAGGTGAAATTGGGTTAGGATATGTAGTTTGGGAAGAGTGAAAATTAGGGGTAATTGTTAGGGTTAGTGTTTTGATCTCACCATTGTATTTTGTTCTTGTTTAAGTTAGTATATAAGATGAAGAAATTCAAATTTTAAAAATGAGATTTGATGAATTTAAGATCTCGATGACGATGATGATCCGATGAAAAAAGAAATGATATAAATTTTCTATTTAGTTTGTTGAAAAGGACATAAGGAAATGTTGTTTTGTTAAAAGAATTTTAACATAAAATAAAAAAGTGATAAAAACTCCAGCCACCTCACTTTTATAAGAAATTTAAAATGCCACATATTCAAGGTTTACCGGGTTATCAGGTAACCGGTTACCATATTACTCACATCAGTAAAAGTTTTTCCGGTTCGTTGCATACATGAGCAAATTATTTGGTAAATTGCATACTTGGAATATTTTGTGGCAGTTCGTTGCTGATTTTTATCATTTACCCCATTCACTCATTGACTTATATCTCTTCCTCCTTTTCATCATTTGCAAAATCACAATTTTCTGCATCTATTCTCCTCTTTATCTCCACCGCAACAAATAAACATGCTCAAAAGCATACTCAATATTTATTTTACTAAACTTATCTCAACAAAAATCAAACAAATAACATTCAAAAAATGTTTTACGAGTACAATTATTAAAATTTTTTGGGTGTGATAAAATATAAGAAAATAGATAAATTATAACTAATTATCATTTAATAATTCACTTATATAAACAAAAATAATTATTTGACAGCTTTAATGATTCTCGTTTTAAATAAACACATATATTAAAGTTACGAGTGTAAGAAACTTATTCATGATAAATTTAAGAACAATAACTCATTGAAATGGAAGATTAACTTTTTTTTCTTTATTAGATATGCCTACAAAGTTTTTTTTTTAGTTTTTCTAAAGACAGTCATTTTTTACTTTTTTATTTTTAAGATTAGAGCATATTATTATGCGTGTACAAAAATGAGCATTTTGAGGGTACTCGGGACTCGTATCATATTCAATGTTAGTGTATATTTTATCCGTAAGGAGCATCAACATCGGACAAATTACATGTCCACAAATCAACCAGTGTCGATGAACATATTTGAACCCCTGACGTAAATGGCACACATGTGGAGTCGGTAACGGTACCACTTGAGCTATGTTCAATTGATCACATATATATGTATATATATTGCTACAACTAGATAATATTCGTATATTATGTTTGTTTGGATAAAATTGAATCCTGACGTTTATATAGATTGTCACCTCGTAATTTAATGACCATGATCTAATTCATTCACGAGATATAGGGTATGTTTGGCGCAAGTAGCTGGTAGCTTGTAGCTGGAGCTGGTAGCTTGTAGTTGGTAGCTTGTAGCTGGAGCTTTTGGTAATATTTGTGTTTGGCAGAGTAGCTGGAGCTTGTAGCTTATGAATGTAAAATGACATAAAAGGACAAATATATTAATTTTAATAGATGAATATAATTATTTGAAGGGTATTTATGTAATTTCATCTTCCATAAGCTACAAACTACTTCTATAAGCTACTTCAAGTAGCTTATGGTTTTGGAGCTTATGGAAATCATAAGTTACTTAAAATTTTATTAGCCAAACGAAGCTTATGAAAACCATAAACTACAAGCTACAAGCTCCTATAAGCTCAAAAAATGAGCGTTCCAAACATAACCATAATTGCATATGTAATCAAGGACTTTATTCTACTTGTGTATGTGCAAAATTCTAGGCATTTCAAGATGGTATTATTAATAAAAAAAATTAAAGATCTTGAATGATAACTATTTATCTCGATGTTTATATTTATTATAATAATAATAAAATATATTAGTTTGGCTAACCGTAAAAGCTAAGCTTTATTAAACGTACTAGAACTTTTTTAAATTATTATATAATTCATTTATTTAACTCAGTAATATTAAATTATACATCTTTATTTTAATTAAATGTCCTAAACATATGCCTATGACCACAACTTAGATTATCAATTATTAATTTTAGCCTTTTAGGGATAAAGCATTTAAAAAGGTCTCGTTATCAAGTAAATTGATAGTTATCATACTATTAGTCCGCATGATTTAAATTTTAACAATTTAATTCGTTTTACGATCCATTGATTTGAACATATTTTAAAACATTGTTATACATTAAAATTATATAAAATCTTTTGATAAAATATTTGTATTATTTAAAACTCGCGGGTTACCAGCGCCCCCAGGTATCTGAGGGTCGCGGGTACGGGTTAAAAAATAAACTCGTTAATGGGTGTTTTCGGGTTTACGGGTTAACAAACCCTTCTCGGGCGGGTGATGAGTTTGATATATCCGTACCCATGACTCGCAGGTACCATCCCTAATCCCATGACTCTAAGACCACTCGTAACGCAGGTACATGGCGGACGTTCTCACCATCCAGAACGCTAGAACGCCCCTAGTGGCGTTATGGGCAAAAGAACGGGGTGAAAACAGGCGTTTTCGTGGGACCCATCATATTTTAAATTGTATTTTTTTTGTGAAATAAATGAAAATTAAATTTAATTAGTGAATGGGTGGGTTCCATATGGGGGAAAAAGGACGTTCTGGTGTTATGCGTTAGGAAAGTGAAAGAGGCCTTCTGGTGTTATGCTGACGTATCACCTGAAAAGGGAGCGTTACGCTGTTACGAGTGGTCTAATGTTTTTAACATTAATTGTAAGTTACCTGTACATCATCAAATTTCATGTGCACACCAGAATCAGGCATAGATGACATTGTCCAATATGCATTGAGTAGCTATTTAAATAAAAAATAAACATACACACGCTATATCAAAACATCAACACAGATTAATAAAGCGATATAGATGTGATTTGTTTTGAATAATAACTTATATTCAACATTTAAAGTTATGTATTTACATAATGAATGCTTACATGTGTAAATCAAAGAATATTTTTTTTTTGCAAAGCAACCTATCTATAAGATTTCAACAAACAAAAAAATTACAAGTAAAAAAAAAAAAAGAGAGATTAAAATGATAGAACAAAAATAGAAAAACAAACCAAAACTTCTTCAGATCCACATAACAAAACACTGAGGATCAGATTATCATCAAATGATGAAAAAAGAAACTCACAAAAATCTATAAAAACAAAAGACACCAAATTTCTTTAGGTGCAAAAGAAAACAAAGTATACCACCCCCATCAGGATCTCCGATGGCCAGAAAAAAAAGAAGCATCAATCTTGACGGGATTTGTTATTCCGTTATTTAACCATATATAAAACTCTTTACATCTCATGGTGTTCTTAGCCTCCACCTATCAACCTTCATTCGACCTGCAACTTTCTTTAAATGGTTTCTGTCAGTTTCCATTTCCAACTGGATCAAAGTTTTGAGTCGATTCAGGTGTCCAGCACAGCGTTTGTGTTCAGAAATAAATGTGTCAGAAACCGTTTCTAATTCAGGGTGGATGTGCCTTTGATATGGAGAGTGCCATTTAGACTGTAGATACGTGAGTGATCTCCATGGAGGAAGTGGCATGGAGTTCTGGTGAAGGGAGGATTTAGCAGCTTCCACCATTACTTGAAGAAATTGTTTCAGTTTTGTCAGTGAACCCACATACACAATGGGAAGAGATTTCAGTATCCTATTGTAGGAAGGAACTGCTCTAGCTATCTCAAAGTGACTTCTAAAGTCCAAGTCAATGATTAAACGGTCAGAGTTTCCTGAACCATTGTAGTTTATAATGTCAATGTATTCATGATCCCCTGCATTTATGCAAAATTTATATGGTTAACACACCACAAATAAACATGATTACCAAAACTAGCAGAAAGAGGCAGCAAATCGGAAAACAAATCAAAACAAGTTTAGGCCAATATAGGGAATTTTGAAGGTAGCAGATAGTTGGTTAAAAGAAACAGATTGGGTTCAGTTGACCCTTTTACTTTAAATCTCACTTGCAACCACTATACTAGAAACAAATATCATAAGTATACGATTCTATGGACATTATAGTACCAAAATTATGATTATTTAATAGTAGAATTAGATGAAAAAACTTTAATATCCATATCCATAAATAATATTTCAAGTTTTTTATGGTAATGGGTAGGCTTAGGAGACATAATTACTTCTGCATAGCCATCTTATATACATAAAGTTTTATGTCTTGTTTTTAACTTTAAAGTGGATCCCATTTTGACCTGAAAAGCATTTTCTTTTCGCCCATATTGACCCAAGTAACTACACAAATTGAGTAATTTAGGCATTCGATACGGCTTTTAATGTGTATAATATATATAGAAACTAAGTTGAAGATCACCTCCAGGAACTTTTCCGGTGCCCTGCCACCTTGATATGCACACAGCAGCATCGTAACCAGCGAGCCTCAGAAGTTTTACCAAAGAGAACCTTATGCAACTAGCTTTACATGAACCGCATCTGATAAACTCAAGGTCCAATGAATTGATAGATAAGATGAGTGAGTTTACCACCGACAGCATGTCAATTCCATGCTGATCCGGTAGAACTTTGTAGTGCTGCATGAACAAAGATTACTTATCAACTAAAGGCCTTTCTAAGTTTTATAATAAGTACATCACAACAACAGTACGTATCACTTAATTATTTGAGATTGTTTCTGTTTCATAAGAGTTGACAAAACCACAAAGATATGTGTTTTTTCCCATAAAACCAATATCTTGAAACAAGTTGACCTTAGAGCCTAAATCCGATATCTTTCACACAAAATTTACCCTAGAGCTTTAATTTTAATATTTCTACATGATAATAGAAGTTAGAGCAATATTCATGACACGGTTGACCTAAAGGAAGAATATAATACGTTACAAATGCTGTCTTAAAGGCAAAGGATTACTTAACACTTTGAAATGGCGAATATGACAATATTAAGGTTTTCCTAGACTCGCTAGAAAATCAAACTTATATTGATGCAAAGCCCATGCAAAGACTGCCTTGATTCATGACTCATTATACTCATGCTTTCATACTCATATTAAGCAATCAAAACTTAAGATACGCATTATGTATCCATACTTCTTTGATATCAAGATATGCCAAAGGGTGGAAATCATTGATGTCTTCATGAGAAAAAATGGTACTCTGCAAACATAATTCTCACAACAAATGCGAGCAAGGATTGACACAAGAACGCTTAACGCGGGTGGTGTTTACTTCTCTGTAACATTTAACCAATGTTACATAGGTGCATTTAGTGACCATATATCTTTATTGCTTAAAACAGCGCATTTTGAAAAATTTCAACCACATAATGCCAGTTATCTGTCTCCGGGCATGATACATTACCCACTTAAACATAAACATGAAATTACAACAGATGCAGATAATACCACCAACAGATACACAGGCAACATCCATTGTAATGACAAATATTCTTTATTTCATGCAATCTTTGTAGTGTATTTATCATTTAATTGAAGACTACCCCCATAGTTAAAGTTGAAGAACATCGACAAAACTATCGTCATTTAAACCGCAAAATAGTCATAAGTTTACATGATGGGTCCAAAAGTAACAATACATACCCATCATTTTAAAATTTGAAGAAACTCAACATATGCCTTTCAAAAATATTCATGTTTTATCTTCTATTTTAAACATCGAAAAATTTAATGCGCCCCATAATCATATCTTGATATTGGATTGAATTCTACAGCTCAGATAGCTTATATAGTTATGGCAATTGCCATTTCAGAGTGAACTATGGTAACACAAGGTTCATTCCACAAAATTGACATCTTTTATGATAGATTCAATTATAAAAGTACCAAACTTGCCACAAATATATGGGGCCTTAAGAACATAATGAAAGAACTATGAATAGCAATAATTGAAGAAATTTATATAATATGATAATGATAATGATGATTCTTGAATGTATCCTGCAAAAATGTGTAGAGACAGAAAGATACCGAAATCTTGTCGGCCAGATGAGCAAGTTCACAAAAACTTGAATCGCTGTCACTACTACACCTTGAATCACCACCACAACTACTTCCATTTTCCAGAAAATCACTAACCATTGCTGCTAAATCATGTTCACTTTCATGACTAAATGCACCACCCAACATCCCACCACCACCGGACCCACTTCCACCCATCATCAACCACGGGTCCCCAGTTGCTGCGCAGACTCTACAATCCATACTCCGCCACCGGGCAACCCAAACCAACCACCACCAACTTTAATCAAAATTCAAAATTCATCATTTAAAAAAATCAAACCTTTTTTCATAAAATCAAACACCCAGTTATAAACTTCGAATCTTTTTCACAAATTTACAATATCAACACCCCAAAACCCCTAATCATTCAAATCCAATTTTATATAGATTATAAAAAACACAAAAACCAACAACCCAAATTTCCTAATAATGAAAAAACACGAAAAAGGGTATCCGAATATAATCGTATTGTATCACTGTATTAATTATTTTTTACAAAAAAAAAAATCAATCTTTCGCTATTCTTGTTTGTTATATTCAAAGAATTGATAATATTAAAAGGGAAAAAACTGTTCGTGATTCAATAAATTAATTTAATCAAAAGAACAAAACTGAGAGAAATTTGGGAAGAGGTTTGATGGTTTATTGATTACAATCAAAATCAAATGATTGAAGCCACGGAGAGAGGATGAAGAACCAGAGACGAAATAAAAATGGGGGAGAAGTTTTTGATATAAAGAGGATTTGGGTGGAATGTGAAATGACCAAAAAGGGCTTTTGTCGGAGGATTTTGCGTGAAAGTGGACCTAGTAAAGTGGACGATTTGGGTGAATTACGTATTTAGACACAAAATTACCAGCATATTCCATTTTGGGGTACTTTCGTCTTACTATCATTTTTCCCTTCCCACCCAAATTTTTCAATCATTTTACCGGTTTATTATATTCTAGACCACCCAAACTTCCAAACCAAACATTATTTCTTTTACCATCAAAATAAATAAATACAGGCTTAATAACGTTTTATTTGGTGCATGATTATCCAAATTATAGAAATAAAGTGTTAAGAACATTGTTAGATTACAGCCCATGAACTTCTAGAAAATCAAATAAGCACCCGTGCTTGCTCGAGTAGGTAACCATTGATCAAATTACCTATGTGTATTGAATATTGATAAATAACGGTCATCGTAATGTCGGTATTATAACGATTGTTGTATGTCCAATGGTTAATTTTGATTCAAATTCTATCATTAGAATGAGTGAAAATTTTTGCTTTTGCATGTTAGTTTAATTTATACTATGATCAAATAATGCATAAACATTATTTTAAGTTTATAACGATAACACTCTATTCATCTCATGAGAATCTTCGTACAATATTGAATGGATTCAAATTCAAAATGATGTTATCACCAATAAGGATTATAAGTTTTCCCATTTTATCCGATATATATTATTCAAGTATTTTTCATTGAAAGCAATTATTTATTAGACTTGAAACTACGCCGATAAAGTGAGACATATTACCATTTCATCGGTCAAAAAATATATACCAAAGTATATCAGTAAAATATTATAATCATAAGTCATAAACAATGTACCAAAAATACAAACAAAATTGGAATGGTATGAGAAGAAGGGCAAAAGAGACAATTTGAAGATATTAGTAAAATATTTTGGTCATAAACAATGTACCAAAAAATACAAACACAATTGTGGTCGTAGTATGATATGAAGGGCAAAAGAGACAATGTGAAGATGACGGTATTTGACGGAAAAGTAAACGATAAGAGCGGGGGGAGATGACGTGATTCATAGGGTCACCGCGTTTGCACACAATGCCCTCCAACCCAATCTATACAGTTGCCTGCTTTTAATGTACAACATGTGAGAATAATAATAATACTCTGTAATAATAATAATAATAATAATAATAATAATAATAATAATAATAATAATAATAATAATAAATTATAACATACGTAGTAAAAATAATAGTAGTAAATACTTTAATCATTATCAATTTTTTAAATAAGTCTTATGAATAATTCAGACAGCACACAATTAATATACTAGAATCCAGGTTTTTTTCCCTTCAATATTCAATAATTGTATCTACAAACACCCTTCATCATCCAAACGGAAGTGATTAATAAAAATTATTTATAAATAATTTTGTACACAACATTGTAAAACATAAAAAGTGATTTAAGGAGAATTTTTGATGATATTTAAATCACCACATTTATTCAAAACCTACATATATAAATTTAAACTTAACATAACAATTCAACATTTAATTGAAAGGTTATAATTTTTGTGCATATATATGAACAACCATCTATGTATCCATATAACGGGTACTTGATTATATCTAAACAGTTCGTATCTTGAATCTTTCTGTAAGTTCTTAATTTGTAACGCACTTATTGATATTTTAGACATATTAGTTGAATTTATAGCAGAAATATCTTTGAAAAAGTATTTTACTATGCAAAGTCAAAATAAATTATTTAAGATTAATAGAGATGAACATTTTGTTTAAAGAGATTGGATCATGAGAATACATAAATTATGAAGAGTATGGAAGTACCAATAGGAAGGTGTCATTTGTATAAAGAGAATACAAAACTCATTTACCCCCTAACTTAAATATCTCACAAAAACTCAATTCGAAAAATTATGAAAATTGCACCATTAGATTCAGCGTTTGATCGTCTTCGATTTGCCGCCCCATCAAGGCATACTTTCGAAGAATTTTTTTTCCACGTTTTTTGGTGGGTTTTACAATTTACTAACATCTGTGTTAAAGTGTTGCAGTTAGGGTTTGGGGTTTTGGGGTTATGGTTTTGGGGTTTCGGCGCTTTATATAACTCTAAACCCTAAATCTTGATAAACCCTAAACCCTACTAAACCTATTAAACCCTAAACCCTAATAAATCCTAATCCCCCTAATCCCTAAACTCTATATTTAAATTAAATATTTAATCAAATATTAACACATATGTTAGCAATTAGTAAAACTCACCAAAAAAAGGTGAATTTTTTTTTTTATCGAAAGTATGCCTTGATGGACGGCAAATCGAAGATGATCAAACGCTGAATCTAATGATGCAATTTTCATAATTTTTCGATTTGTCGTTTGTGAGATATTTAAGTTAGGGAGTAATTGGGTTTTTAACATGTGGTTATTCTCTTTGTACACATAACACCATTTCATTGGTACTTCAATTCTTTTCAAAATCCTTGTACTTCTCCGATCTTTTTCTTTGTTTAAATATTTATTTATTTATACATAAAAAAAAGGACATTGCATGTGCATGTACATTAAAGATAACCGAAACCGCAAATGATTAGCTTAAAATTATAGAAATAAATGATAGCATGCAAATTTTCTAACTAAACTTTAGTTATTGACTAAAAAACATATTATTTTATTATACTTGTAGTATTATTCTTTTAATCTTTTATTTAAATTATAACAAACTAGTAAATAAATTAAAATAATACTATCGTATTCATCTGAAACAGAAAGCACGTTCATATAACGTACGTATGACAAATTATAACACCCGAACTCTACATTTACGTTGAAAAAACACGTGGATCATAAATTAGTAACATACAAATAAAAATTGAAATATAGCGTTATATATGCATGATGGTGATGATTATGTTTTCAAATAAGAACATTTCCAATGGGCTAGTTGGTGAGCCTTCGGTTGAAACCGACGGAACCAACTCGATTGTACGGAGCGGTCAGTTTTGTCTGACGGTTTCTTCCTCGGTCATCTGACGTTTCATCGGATTGTTTCGATGGGGTCCGCATTGAATGAGTTGTGGATTAAAAAAGTTTAAAATTTAAAACGCAACGGCTATCATGGTGTCTTTTTGTTAGGTTTTTTTTTTCAAACTCACTTTTCATTATCAATAGACACCACCTTTTACCCATTATTCACACTACAATTCAACACGATTTTAATAACTTCTACATGTTCCACATATCACAATACTCACTACACCATGTCTAAAAACAACAAATCCAAATCAAAACCAAATGAGCAACAAATTAAAATCTTATAAAGGTGTGTGGCAAAATTTATTAAACAATTTGATGACAAACCAACCAACACCTACGTGGTCGTTTTCCTCTCAGTCAAATTACGCCTCCCCGTCTCAACCTACGAGATTTGCACAATTCGTACCCATTGTAATCTTTATTCCATTTCACCCGATGACCCACAAAACAACTACCAATTATTCAAATTTTCACATCATTCACCAAACACACCAAATCCAGGATTTCAAAACACTAACTTTGCCGCACCCGTAAAACAACAATTACTAGAAAGTTTGGACGAGGCCGAAGGTGAACCCGAAATCGAACCCGAAACTAAGAGCCAAATTGAAAAAAGGGAAAAGGGTTCAAGTTCAGTGGTCCAATGAGGAGGCAAAAGTATTGGCGGAACGGTGGATACATTGTTCCGAAAATGACGTTCAAGGAAACTCTCCATCAAATGAAGTTTTAAAATAAAGTCCACCCGGCTTACAACTCTGTTGCGCCCATTAAACGTAACTTTAACTCACTCATCGGCAAATGGAATAAAATTTACCACGACATAAATATATTTCAAGCCATATACAAACAATTTGTCTATGTTTGCCCTCAAAGTGGTGCCAACGATAAAAACGTTTTAAACGCGGCCTAGAAAGGTTTTAAGCAACAAATGTGTAATCGTAAGTTCGTTTACAAGAATTGTTGGGACAAACTAAAAAAGTACCCAAAATTCTTTGTCAAGATGGGGTGATGTGCAACAAACGTCATTCCAATCCGAACCCGAAACCACTTGTAACACCTCAATATTCGAGGTATTATTTTAGTGTATCCAGAAATATAAGTATTTCGAAATATTATTATATAAGGAATGAGATATTCAAAAAAACCTAAATGAGTTCCTCAATTCCAGACTATAATTAATTAAAAGCTTTGGGGTAATATATTAATATACTTATCTAATTCTAACTCATTTTAAATTTCTCCAGAATCTTAAAATCGTGAGGAACCAAACTGTGAGTTTTTTCCATCATCATCTCTTCAATTCCACTTAAAATTAAGTTGAAATCTCCACTCAAGTATCTATATCATCATCTTCCTTAATCATTGTAAGTAACTTTCTTCCATTTTCTAACCTAGAAATTGGGTTTCAAGTGGATATTGATTAATTAAGGTTGTTAATCCGAAATTTTGTACATAAATTTGATTAGGGTAAGGTTTATGAGTGTGATTACCATTATTGGTAATCATATTATTTTAGGAAAATGATGAATTCATAAATTGGGTTCTTGATGAACTCATGGGATTTTGCTAAAATTATCTAGGTTTGGGTTAATTAACCTAGAGTATAGTT
This sequence comes from Pseudognaphalium luteoalbum, assembly GCA_963422505.1. Classification (NCBI taxonomy): domain Eukaryota; kingdom Viridiplantae; phylum Streptophyta; class Magnoliopsida; order Asterales; family Asteraceae; genus Pseudognaphalium; species Pseudognaphalium luteoalbum. Next base: position 5,152,429 of record OY730195.1, on the reverse strand, counting down.
AGTTATGTGGATGGAAGTATTAATAAGTGAATTAAATACGAATTTTATAAAGAATCTAAGAAATCAAAGGTTTGAAATAATTATGAGTCTTGAAAGTTTAACTTTGATTAATTGATAATGAATATATTTAGATTAATTAAAATGGGGGAGAGTGAATTATGATTCACTAACTAGTGTTATGGGTTTTAGACTCTATATGTATCATTACATACTATGTGTATAGGAGTGAAAAGATTTGGAATAACTTGTATCGTATTACTTGAAATCATCACCCAAACATTAAGGTGAGTACATGGAGAATCAATTAAGTGAAGATTATCTAATTTTGGATTGCTCACGAGCAAGAGACTTTGCATAATCATGTTATTATTGTTGTTTTTATACATGAGTATACTTGGTATCACTGTATTGGATTGTTATGGATTATGTGATTGAGCAATAGTGTGGAGATTAGTTGTTACGAACTACGCTTTACGAAATATGTGCTAAGAACAGCTTGTATCTTAAGGACCGCGGATCCCTTCGCTATCAATCTCTACCTATGTTCATTTGTTGTGTGACTTAGGATTATGTGTAAGTGTAATCATAATGTGTAGTATTTATGATATTGATTATTGTGAATTACTTAATTGGTAATCTATGTATTCACTAAGCATTATATGCTTACTTGTTATATGTTTATGTATTGTAGGTAGTAGTTCACATTGGGAGGGCAAAGAAGTTAAGAAGGACTAGAGTGGATTCGGCTTACGTGTTTGTAAGTGGCAAGCATTCTCCTCATGAATTATCGTTTTGAAATGACTTGTGTAATACGCCCTAAACTTGGTTTTGAAATACTTAAAGTAAGAGTTGAATGTATGTATTGATGGTTATTGACTTTGAAAGTCAATAATGTATGTAAATTTTGTATTATAAGATTTTAAAGGTATAAGTTTCTTTGGTTATAAAATGGTATCATGAACAGTCTAAGTGGTGTTAGTGGTAAGTTTATGTGTCAAGTCAATTTTGAATATAGTATGTGTATTAATATGATTGCTAGATGGTTTTGGATTGAAGTCGAACATGGGATGAGTCAAAACAGTCCTAAGGACTCAAACGGGTCATGGGTGTCAAAATAGGTCTTTAATGCCCAAAACGGGTATAGTGAGCTAGACTAAGGTTATGAACATTGGGTCGAGTTCCTTAGGTTTGTTTTAGTATGTTTGAAAAATGACCAAAAGACCCAGACTTGAATTAATGTGGATTGAAATTTGGATGGTTGTCAAAAAGTGGCGAGAATGACCTTAAATTGGCCATAGGGCTAAAACAGTCATCTTTGTGAAAAATTGAAAAGTACAAAAACGGAAACCTTCATTTTAATAATATAAAGGTGCCTGCAAAATTTTACGACTTAATTCATAATGGTTTAAGAGTTATGTTTGTTTAAAATTTGTATTTTTGCACTAAGGGATTTGGAGTCTGCAGGTCTGTTATGTACACCAGTTACCCGGCGGGTAACAGAAAGCCGGGTAACCCATTTTCTGTGGGAACCCGACCGCTAAAAGTGGTACCCAGCTGGTACTACAGCCTTAAAACGAACGAAATTTTCTGTTACCGATTTTGCTTAAATCACCCGACTGTTAGCATTAGAACCCGGCTGCTTGTTGGACTACCCGGCGGGTAGTTAAAGTACCCGGCGAGTACTTCTTGTGTTCAAAATATTTTTGTTTGTTTGTTATAATTGGGACTATTGCATTATATAATGAATTAATATGTTAGTATAACGTAGCTGAGATTATAATATACTAAAAAAAATTGAGCGTTTCACCACCGATCTTCACGCGAACAATTTTGTGATACCTTCGTCTCTTGAAGCAAATATGAGAACGTTGTTCCGAGACGACCCACAATGTCGTCCACCGGGTCGAAAGTCGGCCAAAAGTTCGGCTTCATCAGATGTCGGTTCGTCTTCAACAAGTAGTATACATTCCGCAAAACTTGAAACCCTTGAGATGGTTAAAAATACCGCCAAAACAAAAAGCAATAACCATAAGTATCGAGAACAATATCAAGATTGCGGCTTACAAGGCGTTGAGCTTTCTCAGTAAATATATTCCAAAACGGACCTCAAAAAGGGAAGTCAAATTGATCAAAACAGCTCGGAAAGAAGTGCTGCAACAATATCAAGACATGTATGGGGGACAAGATTCGGACAAAGACGAGGATGAAGCTGACGAAACGAGCTCGTATTAGACTATTTTATATTAATTCTAGTGTTTTCATTTAATTATTGTAACGTGTTTATATTTAATTATTCTGATGTTTTTTATTTTAATGAAATGTGTTTATTTAAATTATTGTGCTTTAAATAATTAATTAATTAGTTAGTGGGTCTCAGAAAAAAAGTGATGAAACACTGATAGCAGAGCCCTATTAGTTTCTGTCATCTTTTTTTACAAAACTGACGTGATGGAGACGTAATACGTCGGTTTCAATGAATTGATGTCGGAATGGTATAAGTCTATAACAAACCAATATAAACCAATATAAAGACCATTTTATGTACTCGTACTAGAGCTCTTTTAATAATTACCTAGCTACAAATACGCTGCCAAGTGCCAACAGAATACGTGGCTCAATTTAGGATTATTCTTTATTCGCTCAACAATGGCTTTTCTTTACCACCAGCTGGATCTACCTATCAATCAAGTTCAAAGAAATATTATTATTATAATTTAATATTAATTAATGAAACTCGTATCAAAACGAATTAAAGTATCATTTGTATGTCACATTTGTAGTGAAGGAACAAATGATTGTAAATTAATTAAGTCTACTTGCGCGCGGCATTAACATTGTTGATACTTGATAGTTGATACTAAACAACAATTTTCTTTCGATGATTACGAAACTTATTGGATATACACTTTGCATATTCAACATATATTATTTTCAAAATTGAGTAAATATAATAGTTGATTAAAGCACTCGTCGAAATATTAACAAACAGTAAATTGGTTTACTTGACAAAGTAGAATTACAATCTGAAATAATATACGAAAGAGTTGATATATGTACTTGGAAACTCTATGATATGAATTTAACGGTTAAATCATTTTTTCATTATTTCGCCACGCATATATAGCGAAAATCCCATTTCAACCCCAAGATATTGCAAGTGATTTAAAATAATATTAAAAAAGAAAAAAAAACCCCACAAGATACGGCCAAAAGAGTTTACTCAATATGGTAACATGAATATATAATGCCTAAAGGCTAAAACGTCATTTTGTAAATAGTATGATAATAATAACATCATCATGACAAATTATCAAGAATGTAGTTACATGTCCAAATCAATCATCCTCATATATCATTGGGCAACTTATTTTTAAGTAAAGACTTTGATATTAACTTGTTTACACATGATTGCTTTAAGTTCCATATGCATAAGTGCATAACTCAAGTTATATAAGCATCACTTTTCAAATTAATAATTAAAAACAAATATTTTGAATCACAACAAAATTGTTGTTAATTAATTGATTATAGAAGGGAAAAAACATGATACAAAGTCACAAACACGTCATCGTCTAATTAATTTTAGTAGTGCATTAATTCAATATAACTTTTGGTTAAAGTTATAAGTATCGCATAATTTGACTAACACACTAAGTGTTAATTATTTTTAAATTAATTCAATAACTATATATAACTCACACTTACTATGAATAATAATTACTTTTCGCAAATTTAAATAAGAAAATTTTGATATTAAAAAACAATGTTCATACTTTGTAATTAATTCAACCGAGTTTAAAATTTTAAATATAGTAACTTCTAACTTTAGCCTTAAGAACTACTTTTAGCATTTTTCAGTAACTGATTATCAAATTATGGTCATATACTTAATTAAATTATTAACAGATGACAATTGACATAGTTCATAACTTATTCTAACTAAAGCTTTGGCAATAACAATTTTAACTAAAAGCAATAAAGTTTAAATATACAGAGTAGCATCTTACAATGTCTTTTTTTCATAACAAGATAATGAAATTTATCAAACGAGTAATTGATTGTTAATAACTTTTATGATGTTGACATGATGCTTAACAAATATGGATGCATCGATTTGACAATGTAAATGGCAGTTATTGTATGTCCTAATCAATCACACTCGAAACAAACAAATAGTTATATCTACATTAGATAGATAGATTAGATTAGATGAATCCAATGATGAAATTATTAGTTAATTGTCAAATTATTATAAAACTAAAGACTTGTTTTTAATTGAACTTATAAAAGTGGAGGGACTTTTTTTTAATTTTAATTAGCCCTAAAGTAGTAAACGGACATATATATATAGCGGGCTATTTGGTTTATGTTTATTCTCATTCGTAACATTATAGTTTCATTACTTTCCGTCAAATTAAAGGGTAACATGTAGTTAGCATTTCTTCTTTCCAAAGCGACCTTCATATATGTTGTATTTAGTGATTGTTCTTGAACATATAAGTTGAATGATATAATATAACTAAAATAGTATCTACTTGAGTTAAATTCAATATTATTACTAAATGAAACAAAGACAAACATATCCACTTTGAAACAGCCAGGAGAAGGTTGTTTAGCAAAAGGAAACAAGATGATCATTTAATTATTTTGGAATTATATATTATGGAATCTAATCATTTTGTCTGTAACAACTCGCGACTCGCCTAATATTATTATAAGATTAAAGATCACTCTCAAGTCTCAAACCCTCATTTTCTCACTTGCTTCTTTAGTTTTGCCAGCTCAATATCATGTCTGATGTCAGCAGCACATCCACAACTGACTGATTAAACACTTCTAACCCTCTTTTGAGTATTTTCATCACTTCAATTTTTGGGTCTCACATTTACCAATATACCTACATTAAACAAAAAAAATACAATGTATTAAATATAAACTGAACCCCACATTTACCTCATCTCTTTTATTCGGTAAATCGAAGAGAAACAAAAGAAGAAGCCGTGCAACTCTGTCAGTTTTAAAGGCGAAGCCGTGCAACTCTGTCAGTTTTAAAGGCTTATGCGGTTTTAACCGAACAAACCCATTGGCAGTGGTATAAAAAGTCATTTTGGTAGTATTTGTTAGACATTTAAAATGTTTTCATACGATACTACTATAACATATCCATCCACCATCCATGATCTATCTATATATATACGTTAAATCAAATTTTACAAGGTTTTTTTTAAAAAAAAACAAAAACAAAAACAATAATAATATGTTGTTATGTGATTCATGTTTTAGAGGTTGAAATCACATAACACGTTTATCTCATCTCATCGTAATAAGTTTGTTAAATACGTAGTGGTTGTTTACTTTCCACTTAATGGTCTGTTTCCAAACACCTCTTAATACAGACAGATAAATTGTTGTTTCTTTTTCACTTATTCTGAAAGGAATGTTTGTTTCTGAAATAAGAAGAAAAATGAAGCCCTTACCAAAAAGAGCCACTTAATGATAAATATATATTTTTTCAACATTTTATCTCCAATAGAATTTGAACACGTCATTTTTTATTCAAACTTTATATCATTTAAGTTCATTATTTTGGTCAAAACAAAAATTACATTTACATAAACAACACTTGTTATAAACAGACATGTTTATCTAGACAGACATCACATGCAAATCAGCATATAATAGGAAAATGGTTATGGACTTATTATGGGTATTATTATTGTGGGCCTGGATATGAATTAGTCACTGCCAGTCTGCCACACATATTTCCTCATTTCAAATTTTCAATCGGTGTGTCCATGTAACATTATACTCGTGAGCAAATTAAGCTTATGTCAAAAAAATATTATTGACACTATACTTTTTCTGCTTTAAAAAAATAAGATAACAATAATAATATAAACATGACTATGGTATATTCATTACCCAAAATTAGTGTAGGGACTGCTACACAAATGAGTTACTCGTTTGTTTGGTCAACGGGTTCTAGGAGATTACAGGGGATTAAAATTTTAGTTTTAATAATCTCCAACCCAATTTATTATGAGCCCCGTTTGATACCATAAAAAGGATGGAGATTGATGGAAAAATAATCTCATGGAATCTCCTCACATAGAAGATAATTCAACTAGATTCCGGAATAATATATCCATTAAAATTCTCAATCATACGTTTCAGCTTCAACTAATTTGTTGCCAAATACAGTCTACATGTGAATGTTTAAAATTTAAATCAACCATATGTTTTTCAATGAAATTAATTGTAACATAGGTAAGATCCCATGATACGCTAGACATAGACTTCCCTTTTTAAATGTCTAACTACACATACAATCACCAAATTTGGTCCAAGTCTCACGTGTACTTCTCGTATGCAACACACAAACAAATTAAGTTTGTTATTTGTCTATGTTGTATAGCTCTTCATTGTTACGTAATTATGTACAACAAATAAATAAAAATGTTGAAACTACATACCATAATTGCACGAGTACGTTCATGCAGATCGATGTTTTAACATATCACATCAATTGTTGTCTAGCAATTGAACAAAATATAAAGATCAACCTACTTCCTAATATCTTTTGAATAGTTGCACATATTTTTCACAGTTGTCACCACTAATTTCTCCCCATTTAAGAATGTATGTGAACCATATGAAATGTCAAGTTCTAAACACTATGTCCAACAAAAATACTTATACTTTTTTTTTATGATACTCAGAAAAAGCTTTGAGCATAAAATAGATAACAATCAGGTCCTTAACCATGGATGAAAGATTGCACACATGGGCTGCTAGTTGACCTCTGCGAACAGATAGCTTCTTCACATGTTCATATGAAGTATAGAAATTTCATACACGTTATTTAAAATATAAATATAAATATATAATATAATATCAAATGTTGCATGTTAGAACTTTTAGTTTCTTCCTAGGTTCCCATGAAAGAATATCCAACCTTTTTAAAATCTAAGTATAATTGTGATTTGTAATACTACATTAACAAAGGATAAACATGCCAGAATGGCACAGCATATATATTATATAAAAAGAAGATAGAAAGTAGAAACACCTACAAAGATGCTACATAATCCCATACCAAATAGGGGCATACGATCTCCAAAATGTCATGTCTGTTGATGATCAAGTCACCAGACAAGGTACAACATCAAAACCTCAGAATGCATCACAAATTTCGTTATGGGTCATGAGGGCTGTAATGTAGCGTTGTGCTCGGTGTTCCACGAGCATTGCTTAACCCATCTACCATATAAGACGTGTTTAATCTTGGTTCGCGCCACCAATTTTGTGGCATTCCATATGTCACAAACTTTGTCTAATAAAGAGAACAAAGAATAAATGGTTGTTTCATTTCTAAGAAACTGACATGTGAGATCTAACAATTACCTTTAGGGTGGATTTAATCGCCTGTATTAGCTCAAGAAGCATCAGAATGCTAGCAAGTAGCAACCTGATTTCAGCAGCCAAAGATTGCATTTAACAAAGATCCAGTAACCACATAATCAACTAATGAAATTTCATATTGTGCCTGAAAGCAACTTGTACCATATAGCCTACTTCGGTCCATTGAAAACTGTAGATGTTCAATCAAAATTCAATATAATATATTTGTCATAGTACCCCTGAAAAAAATTGAAATTAAATTGCGAAGTAGACAACATAGCAAGAATCCCATAGACAATATGAAAAAAACGACATGCAAAAAAGAACTAGTTTAAAAATATACATATGGAGCCCAAAGAAATTACCACAGTTATATACGTTTACCATGGTTTTGGAAAGATAATTTATTAATCATTTCATATCCGACAGACTCAAGAAGCATCTCAGAAAATGAATTGATACTATTGCCATGCATGAAGAAGCCCACAAGTTACATGAAACTTGATAAACAGTCCTACAAAATCTCAGTTTATGCATGCAACAACATTACACTTCAGATAATGTCAAACTTTACAGACGGTTATCCACAAACCAAAAACACGAAAAGTCAGAGAGAGTAATTTGACTGCAAGAAAGCAAATGTCGAAAGAAATATAAAGAAAGTGGTCATGGAATCACAGACGTATCACCTCTTTATATGAAAGCTATTGGGTACAAATTCTCTACTAATAAAGCGGAAAGATGTTCAAGCTGTCAGCTCTTAGATTTCTATCAAATGTAGAATTAACTAGATGACTTGAAGTACTTTCCTTGCTCACTTCAGAACAACATAAGATGGACATGTTGAAGAGGTCTTTATCGTCTCAATTCACGCTGGAAATAAAAGAAATAAATGAAGGTTTAGCATGTATATAAATCATAATAGTATGTAAGTTCCTGTTGATAGAATGAAATGAAAAAAACAACTTACCCTTGGTCCCCGATCAGCTGCCTGGGGTCGTCTATACTCTTGTCTCTCTGTTTCTTGGATCATATCTGGGTTCCCAAGTTTGTAAAATGTTTCAAGCCCTCCGGTAACGAATGGCCTTATTACATTTACTTCCATCGCAGATAAATTTAGCTGCAAATGTGAACATTGGATAAAGCAAGGACTGTGAAAAAAATGATGATGAGAAACTATGTCTAAAGTACTACACTTCTACAGACCATAACAATGTCATTCCCAACCCTTGTAGATAACTTTCATGAATGTCTAATCAAAATCACAAAAAGAATCAAGTCAACATCTGTTTAATCCAATAATCTCTATTACAGGTGGCCATTTCAAACCATTTACTAATTTAAAGGTGGCCATTTCAACCCATTTACTAATGAATTGGTTCATTTGGGTTGTATGTCAAACAATTTGATATAAAAGAGGTCAAATAGATCAGACTTGTCAAACGTCACTCAAAGTGTAGTTACATACATCATAAATCATGTAACTGGAAAAGTTGATCATCGTTGAAATAATAGTACTTGTTGTGATCATATATGACATACTAAAATGGGAATTAATGAATTCACCCAACCCATTCCAGATGAAATCTAGTTTAACCCTTGATCCAAACCCCCACTTTAAGCACTATGTCAGTGAGGCAAATGTTATAAAACTACTAGTTACATAATTAGAAACCCGTATATCAACTGTGTTTGATAAACAAATTTTGGTATCAACTCAAACATTATACGATATAAGTCAAGTTTAACATCATTTATGCCCCAAAAATGTTGATTGAAAAACTTGTCATCCTCTTCTATGTTTTTATTAAACACAGGCAATAATAAGACATGGTTATTAAATGGCCCTTTTATGGTTTTCTTGAGGCAAGAATGGTAATGCTATATGCCTATATCAGCACTTCCAAGTTCCAACTTCCAACCACATATTTGATGTATTCTTGTTCACAATATAAAGGTGAAGCATACCTTCATTGCAAACGTCCGAGTTGAAAGCTTCTCTAATCCAGTGCCAATTTTATGAAACCGTACATCTTTGATATCCTCAATAAGAGACCTTACCTATTACAAATAAAAAAAATGAGCTCATGAACTTTTGCTTTCTCTATATACTACTAACAGTATCCGATATCCACAAAGCTATTATTCAGAAAGAACTTCAAGACTAACCATATAAACTTCAGGAATGTCATCACGCGCACTGCAACAAAAAGACAAATGATCACAAACCCTATTTCACTACCTAAACAACTAAAGAATAAGTTAACAAACAAGTCAAGCTACTCACTGGTCAAAAAGAAGCCTTGAAATCTCAACATAATGAAACGGCAACGCTTCAAAAGAACTTGCAGAGTCACGTTCTGCCTCCAAAACTTGATTCAACTTATCTAGTTGAGAATAACGAAATAAAAAGACGATTGGTTACTACTAATATATACTCCGTGATAAAGACCACCAATAACATTTATTTACATAACAATTATTCATCTTCACATGATATGGACATGCTACATAGGGCTTGAAGCAACAGATAAAATCCACATCTATCTATACCTATCCACATACATAAAATAATAAACGTAAATAAGTATCTAAATTTTTCATTGAAATATATAAAACACATACCAACAGACATCCAATCAGGAGGTCGAATTGTGCATTTGCCTCTTTTTTTCAAAGCAACAGCTAACCATATCGGAACTTCAGTAGGTATTGGTGGCTGAAACGGACCAAAATTACCCTGCCAATTATATTATTATTTTCAAAATTCATTTAATTGAATGTGGATAATAATAATACAATAAGAACTAATCACTAAATATATATACACAAATTAAATCGAGGCGGTCCATTTTTAGCTTGGGAATAATCTCTATGGTTTCATCTTCAGCCAAAAACTCCAACTGAAAATGATTCAAATCAAAATTCATAAGTCACTTAAGCTAATAATAATCGGAACGTGATTAATTCGTGGTTTTTTAATTTTGATTTTTGTACCTCTGCGGCTGAAAATGTAGAACCGTGTGGATCGGATTGGCCAGCCATGTTTTCGGAGTGAAATTTAACGGATCTGAAGGTTTAGATCCAGCAATTGTGTAGTAACTGAATAGATTGATTGATTGATGATTTTATGAGTAATTAGGGTTCGTGTGGATTTTGAGTGCAGTGGCGGGAAAATAGAGTTACTATTAAAAGTCGATTTTTTGGGGGTAAATATATACCGCCAAGATGATGAGACAACGACCGATGATGAATTTTGATGATCGAGTTAGTGATGGTGCACAATTGAAATGGGCTCCAGATTTATGAGTCCAGGGCCTTGTTTTGTATGGGCTAAAAGCACATAATACGGACCAAAAGTTTCCTTTTCAGTATTAGGCCTAAAGTCCAGATGATGATTCTTCTTCCTATTCCAACTCTCCGATAATTGACCTTTTGTAACGTTTATATTTTCTCAAGTTGTTGTCAAAAAAAATGAAAAAATAAGTACACCGAAAAATAATAGTGATCACAATCAGTTATACTAAGCAACAAATTTACACACATTCTATTAAAAGTACAATAATTATACTGTTTACCAAACGAATTCCCTATTCTCTATTTAAATACTGTAATTGAAAGTGAATAATTATTTTAGAGTAGGAACGTCCATTAGTACCACAATTTCAATACCGTATTCATATCATAGTGGTCTTGTATCCGTATCTGTACCATACCACTTTAAATGGTACGGTATTCGGTACTTATAATTTTATTTTTTTTGATGTGGTACATTTGGTATGGTACCGATATTTTCCCGGTTTAGTACCCGATACCGGTATATAATATCATATCTTTTTGCCACTATATAATTATACAATAATATCGTCTATTAATAAATGGATTTATTGTTTCGTTATGCGCTCAACTTTATACTCATTACTATTGTATGCTTTCAACTTTCATACTTTCTATTGTATGAGGTGAACTTTCTACAAATTATATTGTATGCTCTTAACTTTCATATCCTTTATTGTATGAACTGAACTTTTCTAATAATTGTCTAATTTATAAAATATTACTTACAGTTTTTAGAAAGTTCGCCTCGTACAATAGAGGATATGAAAGTTAGGAATGCACAATAGAGTTTTTAGAAAATTCACCTCATATAATAGAGGGTATGAAGGTTGGACGCATACAATACTAATGAGTGTAAAGTTAAATGCATAATGAAACAATAAACTCGATAAAAGAACGTCTGCTAATAACACGTGTTATATATACGGCGACTGATGAGTTTTTAACATTCACAAAATCTTAATTTTGATCATCATCAATTATTAAGGATCACAATCAACTATAATTGTCATCATAATATGCAACCTCCATCGTCATTATCATGATCATCAACAATAACAACAAAAATATGAAAGTACCTATATTATTTATACGTAAACATATAAAATCCAATGGTTGCAATATACGACACTCTAAGTAATGAGAATCATCTTTTAGAATCATATTTATTTATTGTATTTCATATCATATTTGTCAACTTTATTTATTTATGTTATAATATGATCAATGTTCTTATTGATAATTTGGTGTTTGATGAATTAATATGACAATATTGACTATTAAGTACTTTATTTTGAAAATATATACATAAATATTCTTTGTCACTTTTTGGTTTAAGTTGCCATACTTGGTCCACTTTGGTATTGAAGTGATTATATGTTTTCATGTTGCACCACTTTCTACAACTAAGTATTGTTTTTTTTTTTTTTTATATATATTTCCGTTACCAAACAGGTATAGTACCACTTTTTACCGTACCAATACCCGTACCATATCAGTACCAATACCACTTCAATTGGTACAATATTTGATACTCACATTATGTCCAAAAGTAAAAGCGGTACAAACCGATTTGTACGGTATGATACCGGTTCTGTACCACGCTCATCCCTATTTTAAAGTATAACAAAAAGGAAACATGAACAATAAATTTAGAACCGATGTAATATAAGTAGAACCCATTTTAAAAAATTTGACACATTACAAACTTCTAAAAACTTACTATACGTACACAATTAAAACTAAAGTTAGAATATAATAATAATAATAATTAAATAACACTTACTTTGCTTAACAATAACAAATTAATATAAAGTACTTCTCCTAATCACATGATCATTTATTCCTATATATACGTTACAAATACATGATTACATGATAGCTTAATATAATGGTAACTCATCATCACATCTTTGTTTTCTACATATTTTTTTTCCAAATGAAAATCGGTAAATATATCTTTTGAAGTTGTCTAGCATTTAAAAAATACAATAATATTTTTATAGTTGCCAAAAAATATGTTGTGTCTACTCTCTCGATACATTCACATCCCACTTCAAACTTTATCTTTTATAGCAAGTACTTTTACTTTTTCAATCTATATTCTTCCCTGATCTTCTTATAATTCTTTTTATATGTTATAAAGTTTCATTGCTTCTTAAAACATATTATCAATAAATGTATTAATCGAAGTGTTGTGCTTTCCAATAGTATAGGATAAGACATAAAAGTTTGATTTTCGTTTCAATGAACTATCAACTTATAAATTAATATACATTTGAAATCACAAAATTATTATTTTTTTTTAATATGAGTCGTGCATCACACGGTCAATATATTCACTAGTTTCTATATATAGAGAAAAAATACTGCATAATCGGGAGAGAGATAAATAGTGAGGCAACTATAGACAATAAATACATTTTGTTAAATTGCCAATTGATTGCATACGTTGTGACTTGTGAGTGTATAGTTTAAATAATTTAGTGAAATTGAAACTAAAAGGATATGTTTTCTTACAATTCGATATAATAAACTCAAATTTAATTTTTTTATGGTCTAAAACTCAGTATTTATGATACTGTATTAGTTAGGCAAGAACTCAAAATTTATAGGATTGTAGATTGTAGATGATCTATCAATAAAAAGTTATGTATTATTAATTCAGAAATTAGGGTGGTTCGGAAAAGTTTTATAACCATTAGATTAAAAATAAGATTTTATAATCTTATGAGGTGAGGTTGTTGAGAGAATAAGTTACGAAATTGTCAAATAAATTAATTGGATGGCTTAAGGTCAAGGCACTAGTTGTCCAGTTGAGGTTGTGAAACGACAAGCGTTGTAGACCAAACTATTATGTCATAACTTTTAGACTTAAAGTATTTTAACTTTTTTTATACAATATATATACATATATATCTACCGTCTGTATAAAAAGAAAGCCTTGTTTACTATAAACAAGTAAAGAAGCCATGTAAGCACAAATAGTGTGGTACTATAAAAAGTGGTTGAATTTAAAGATCTCTAGCAAAGTGCAAAACAATACACAATCATGTATCCCTTCCAACTCTTTTTTTACTGAGTCGGGGCAAATAAAAAATTCAGAGCTCATATATCATACAGAGGATGTGTATGTCACATACTCACATGTCTCCCTGGTCACGTTATTTCCTAAATCTATGATTCATATTGCAGTTAAGATCAAGATTAGTTGCTTGTGCAAAAAAAGTGTATCACACTGCTAAAAACTAAAACAAGGCCATGAGAACACTTGACATTTTGACAATTGAAAAAGATGGTTCCCTTGACTTTTTTGTGACTTGATTACTTAACCACAAATCACCAAATTGTTTAATTTCTCTATTTCAAGTTTTTTATTTTTTATTTTTCTTTTAAACTAAAAAGCTTTTGCTTTCCATACTTATATTATTATACGTCAATTTACCAATAAGAAATTATAACATTATAAGTAGGTTCATGAAAGCAGTCACAAATTGATCATAAACTTAACAATTTTTCTGATCAAACTATGATTAGATGTATTATTATTGATGGTTGGTACGATTATCAATGCGTATAATATGTTCTTATTTAATTTAATTATGTTTCACTAGAATACTTTTATATGCTTTCCTAACCATTGAAAAGGAGTAACACACTTTAAAGCAAAACTCAAAGAGATACAAAAAAAAGTGGGGGAAAAAAATCAGAAGAAGAAGAGATGATTGGATGGTAAACACTGATCATATACGTTTATTAATAATAAAATGTTTGCGTATGGTTGTTTATTGACATTTTTAGACATACTAATTGTTTACGCTAAAAATGATACTCTCTCAGTGTTATGTTTTGACTTTATAAAGTATTATATAACACAAACAAAAGTTAAAAAGGAAAGGTTTTAAAAAGTCAAAATATGACGCTTGTAATAAGACGGAGGTAGTAAAGAAATAGAGATTTCGATATAATCTACCAATTTATTCTTTATTAATAACTGAGGGATCTGAATCTAGGGGTATTTATTCGGTTAATTCGGTTTAAACCGAACCTAATAGATGAAACTGGTCGGTTTTCAATTTTAAAAAATTGAAACTGAACCGAACCGAACAAGTAAAAAACCAAACCGAACCGAACTTGATTACTATTCGGTTTATTTGGTTATTACTATTCGGTTTATGCTTTCATATATTTATAATATAAACAATCATACAAAATCAAAAAACTTGATTATAAAAGAAAACTAATTAGTACATTTGTTAAGTTCGTGACAAAATTATAATAAATTGCAAGACAAAACAAATGTATAGTTAAGAAATTTGTGATACACGATGAATAAAGTTAATAATGGTATAAGTATGCATAGTATTCAATGATTAACCTAATTAATTTATACATATTTTGAAAGTATTACCAAAATATATTATTATTCGGTTAATATGGACTATTCGGTTTCTACATTGGTAACCAAATCCAATCCAAAAACCAACATAAATTTTCGGTTTTGAACCAAACCGATCAAAAAACCAAATTATCCGAACCAAATAGTCCATTTCAAATTGTCCGATTGGACAATTTAGTATCTCCATATAGTGAACACCCCTATCTGAATCTCCTTATATCAAAGTCAATGTTTGAATATATATATATATATATATATATATATAAAGTACTACATAATATAAATATAAATAAAATTATAACAAAGAAAAGTATAAATAATACACTTGGGTTAATATACAAATATGTCACTCTACTTTACGAAAATGTTCATATGAGTTACTAAACTTTAAAAATGTTTAATTGGTTTAGTGTACGTGTAACACATATTCAACTAGGTTATCAAATTTTCGACATTGTTCAATTAGGTTACCGTACTTGTAAAAATGTACTTAACATGCAATTGAGTCACTAAACTTTTAACCAATATTAAGCAAAGTAGGTGGGATGACACTTTTTTCAAATATAGTAACCGAATTGAACATTTACAAAGTTTAATACTTCAAATGTACATTTTCATAAAGTACATGTTCCTCCTGTATATTAAACCACCAACGGTAAAAAGCAACCTGGGCAAATTAAATTGATGCACCAAATTAACAAGAGGAAGGATATAAAAAAGAATGTAATGAGCAAATTGCATAAAAGTAGCTTCTAATTTACAATTATAAACAGTTATTTACTAGTAAGTGTTATTATATAATTGTGCGTCATGATGTTGATGGAGAAGATGAGGATGTCTACAAACAATTTAGCGACTCGGCTCAATGAATCTTGAAGGGTTGTTGACCATGCTTCACTGTCTATAAACAACCTAATGTCACTATTTTACACAATTTAATCTGATTATTGAATTATTTCTTCCATTCCCACCATTAATTATGCTCTGCTTACCTTTGATTCCCCCGGTTAAAATAATTGTTTGATTTAAGATTTGATGTAGAACAAAGCAAGTTGCAGTGAAGAAATTAATGGAAAAATAAGTCAACTCGTTTTGTCATAGGGGCCTGTTCTCGTGAACCCAACCGAAATACACGTAGACCTGCCCCCTTTGATTTTTTACGTTCATGTTCACACCCACCAACTGTTTGATTTAATTATCCAATGAGTTTTTTTCACAGTCTCATTACTTATTCTTCAGAAACCAAAACACTGCCAAAAGAAACAAGTTTGAAATGGGTACTTGTTTCTGTTTTCGTTTAAAAATAGAAAGTTCACGTTATGATGGTGAGAATCTGATAGAGTTTATATGGCAAACATGATTAAGCTGTTTTTCCATTGACAAAAAGATTGGATTTTTAATGTGTATAATGTGTTTAACTAACAGGAAAGGTGACAGCTGCAACAGTTCCACTTAGCCCAAAGAGCCAAGATGAGATTTTGAAGTCAGCAAATCTGAAATCTTTTGGCTTCAATGTACTTAGAACAGCTACGAGGAATTTTCGGCCCGATAGTGTGTTGGGAGAAGGCGGTTTTGGATTAGTTTTCAAGGGTTGGATTGATGAACAATCACTTGCAGCTGCTAAGCCGGGCACCGGTACTGTTATTGCTGTCAAGAGATTGAATCAAGAAGGTGTTCAAGGTCACCAGGAATGGTTGGTAAGTGTCACTTGGTGGATCTTATTGGGTTGAAATTGAAATTGGTATTTTAGTAGACTAATTTGTTGTAATGATGTTGTTGCAGGCGGAGATTAATTATCTAGGGCAGTTACATCATCCAAATCTAGTACAGTTGATCGGTTACTGCCTAGAGGATGACCAGAGACTCCTTGTTTACGAGTTCATGTCTCGTGGCAGCTTGGAAAACCATCTTTTCAGGAGTAAGGTTTTTTTTTTGTACTTTTTTTTTGTTGTTGATAATTTATTTTATTGAAATAATCCAGTTTATCTGCCGAAATTTTGGCTACTGATCTTTTTCAATCTGCTGTGATGGTTCTAAATAGGGAGTTCTCACTTTCAACCTCTCTCTTGGAACTTACGTTTAAAGGTTGCTCTTGGTGCTGCCAAAGGGCTTGCATATCTACATAGTCCAGAAGCAAAAGTGATATATCGTGATTTCAAGTGTTCCAATATCTTGATCGATTCGGTATGTTTCGTATTCATGGCTTAAGACATCTTGTCTGGAGTTGTAGTTTCAAGCATTTACCTATTTGACCTCTGTACTTGGTCAAAAACAAAACAGGTTGAAAGTAACCTGAATTGTTTTTGAATGTTTACAATCTCTTAAGTCGTTTAATTTTAATAAAACAAGATTACTATTATAATAAGAGGAGTTTTTTGTAGAAGTAGGGTGCATAATAGTACCTGCAATAGCCCACTTATAGAATTCACAAAGAGGAACTAAAAAGTTTGTTGGTCAACATAACCCTCCCTGACCCATTTTCCCTGTACAATAAAGTTACCGACTTTGAACTGAACCCAATCCGCCTATTCACCCATGTGTCCACCTTTTGTTTTATGCTTACCATTTCTACTTATGTGGATGTTCTAGGATTACAATGCAAAACTTTCTGATTTTGGGTTGGCGAAGGACGGGCCAGTGGATGGAAAAAGCCATGTATCTACGAGGGTCATGGGCACATATGGATATGCAGCTCCTGAGTACATGGCCACAGGTGATCTATATACAAAACTTTGCGAACTAATTTTGGATTAAATTTTTCTTGAGTTCATACTCGTTTCTCATTGTGGTGTGAAACTGTGAATTGATCTCTTTTTTACTGATCTGAATTCTGATGTAACTTCTATCTTCATGAAGGCC
Organism: Pseudognaphalium luteoalbum; assembly: GCA_963422505.1. NCBI lineage: Eukaryota > Viridiplantae > Streptophyta > Magnoliopsida > Asterales > Asteraceae > Pseudognaphalium > Pseudognaphalium luteoalbum. The sequence goes on along the minus strand of OY730195.1, from coordinate 5,134,434 downwards.
ATTTAACTGAGAGGAGCGACATCTATAGTTTTGGGGTGGTTCTCCTTGAAATTTTGACAGGTAAACGATGCATTGACCAGAACCGTCCATCAAATGAGCAAGTCTTGGTTGACTTTGCTAAACCTTACTTAACCAGCAAACGAAGGATACTTCACATAATGGACCAGCGGATTGATGGTCAGTATTCGATAGATGTAGCCACGAGAGCTGCAAATCTTACAATGAAGTGTCTTGCAATAGTACCCAAGTACAGACCGACTGCTAATGAGTTGGTCAAAGTGTTGGAACACCTTCAAGAATTACAAAAAATTTCAGACAGTTGTTGAAAAGAAATGAGTCAGAAACAGAATGGCAATAGAAATGTTGGCTACCCAAGGGCCGTGGCCGTGGCATCTAGATCTGATAATGTTTGAAGGGGTGACCCTAGATTCCTTGTATAGTGTCGACTGTCATGAATGTATAACTTTAAGAAGTAAGTTTCAGTATCCCCACCATCGCATCAACATTGCGTTGCAACACAGCGGTGTTCATTATGGAATGTATATAACGTTAGTGGAATGATAATTAAAGTTGCACTAAAATTACATGATATTCATACTAGTATTGCATTTTAGTATTTTACAGAATAGTTTTAGTTAAGTGAGTTCAATTGATCCCACTTACATCAACTGTCCCTGTTTGATTTAGTAACATAGCCAAAAATAGCCTTAATGCAATATGCTTATCCTCACTGCAGTCAATATTTGTTTCTCTCCAGGAGTTTTAGTGCCTACAAATCATTGTTATATAGTTTGGCCTCCTTCATTAGGAATTTCTGGTTCAGCCCTGATTATGTGATCAATAAATCTAAAATTAAGTTGCCATAAAAATGAACAAACGAAATAATTACTGTAAAGAAAAAAGTTAAGGTAAAAATGATGATTGTTGCCATTAACCAATAATATTTTTATTTTTATTTTAGTAAATCACATAGAGTTAAAAGGAAAATGATTGGTAGGCAGGGCCGGCCCATATGTATAATGGGTTTAGGCAATGACCTAGGGCTCCCAATATTTTAGGGCCTCCAGTTTTTGTTGGGCTTATAAACATTTTATGATATTTTGAGCTTACCAAATTTTTATGATATTTTGGGTTTAGCTATTTTAGGACCCAATATATATATTATATTTTGGGCTAACCAAATTTTATGATATTTTGGACTTACCTATTTATGATATTTTAAACTTATTTATTTATGATATTTTAGGCTTATCAAATTTTTATGATATCTTGGGCTTACTATATTTTTATAATATTTTAGGCTTATCTATTTTAGGGCCTCAAATTTTTCAAAACTAAAAATTATAAAAATTATTTACGGACTAGGCTTCGAATAAAGGTACGTTATTAACTTAGTTTTTTATGCTAACGGACTAGGCCCCAAAATTGATCCGCCACCTAAGGCCCAAAAAACCTTGAGCCGGCCTGTTGGTAGGTGTAAATTCATGGCACTAAATATAGATCTAACCATGTGATTTGTATGTTTGAAAAATCGATGGGATGAGATTAGAAAATAAAAAATTCAACTGATACACAAAATTAATTCTACTTTTACGTCATGTAAGTAGCTTATTTAGCATTTGTTTTTCGCCAAAAAACAAAAAACAAAAATAAAAAAATCACCATTGATAATCCTTACGTTGGTTAATTAAAATGTATGTATACCATAGACAGTAAGTTCGTATATGCAAGCCTAGTAACATAATCCTGGATCCAAACTCGAGCATCTGCCAAGGCGTCAAAACCTGTTTTCCATCTACTCAAGAAGAGAAATCTCCCCTGTTGGCAAATCTCTCTGTTATCACAATATAAAAGGTAATATTATCTTGATATCAACTTTTGATCTTCACTTTCTTACGATTATGATCAACACTTATGTTTTGTTTCCAGTTTTTAATCATAGAACCCGGTGATAATATTTTATTATTTCTTTTCGAACCGGCCTTCTCGGTAGTAGGGTTTAATTTCTTGAATGGCAAAATTGTGACTAGTCATCGAGAAATCGTTGTTTTTCTTTCAACTATTTATTGATGGTGAGAGGTTATAACAATGTTAGTTGTTTTCTCATTCCGAATTTCTGGAAATCAGGGTTTCTATTATGATTTTTAAGTAAATCAGAGCATATACTTGAAGATGCCTGCTTTATGTGAATTTTCAATGTTTGATAACTGTTGTTAAAATCAACTGTTATGTATTAAAGAAAATAATTTTCATAAAAGATGAGTAATGAGACCTTATGTACTTGTGCAGGAATGTGTTCCGTAATTTATAATACCAATTATTTACAAGTTGATATTCTAGTCCTTCTGTAAAATGGAAGTTTATATGCTATTAGGTTGATCTTACGATACCATATAACAGTTATAGTAGTCATGGTAAATGCGTCTAGTTTGGCTTCGTTTATAATTTGTTTTAGTTGGTTAGGGTGAACAATGTGGAGATATAGTCCATGCAGAGCACATGGCGGTCGACCAAGAGGCCACCCCCCCTCCCCCCAGCAGAAGGGAATACGGAGGTGAGCGTGGAGGTCCAAGGAGCAGAATCACGGCAGCCTTTTGGTTTGTAATATTCTCGGTTAAATCATCTGTCTGTATTTCGTATGTTCGTAAGTTGGTGCAATATCATGCTGCATTTTTGGTGGATTATCTTATTGGATTGTTAGGTCTGAAGAGCTTCGTGTCTCATTTGACAGGTTTGGAGTTATCAGAGATGTATGTCTTCCAAAGAGCTATTACACTGAGTGAGTATGTATACCAATAAGTCAGTAACATGACTTATCTGAACATTTTACCTCTATTTTCAATTAAATATCATAACCTGAGTAATAATTATGATTTGCCTGTTACATGTCGTCTGGTTTGAAGCTGTTCAAATATACGAATTATTTATATTATAAAGGAAATGGTTCTAGGGAATGACATGAGAACTGAGACCTCATAGAAGAGCTATTCCTGCTAGGTCTAAAGTATCGTGTTATGTTTGGTTAGAGTTTATTGCGTAGTAGTTTTGTTAGTCAGTGACAGTTAGAGGATTGAGTTATCTTGACTAGTTATTATTTTATATTGTATATGCTATTATATAAGCCCTTCTGTCATTTGTCTTCATGGTTACTTATGTTTTGACCTGGTTTGTCAGGGGAGGTATGTTGGTTTGAAGGTACAACAAGCCCAGGCCCCACAATTAACGAGGGACTCTTGTGTTTACCATTTTTCCTTCCAAGGATGTTAAGAGTTATGTGCGTATGAAGAATATTTGACTGCTAAGCAAGATTGTATAACCACACTACCATTAGAAGTTTGATGTGGAAGAACTTGATGCAATTTTTACTTTGGGACAACGTTGATTTCAAATTGTTTCTACAATTGCAAGAATGTTGAAGTCATTTGCATCTTTTGACGTTGCCAATTTGCCATTCTTACTTGATTATAGAAGAAAAGGTTAGCCACTTGGATCTTAGTAGCTTTAATGTACTTCTGTATCAGATTCGTATAAAATCATCACAAAGCTGATACAATTATATAATCTCACAGAAAGGTATAGTAAGAAAATTGTGAGTCAATTAGAGTTGCATATGACTGGTGTTTCTTGTTATTTGGAATTATGAATTCATGTTTATTTGAAATTTTTTTTTATGTATTGTATATTTGTATGCACTATGCAGGGAACCTCGTGATTTTGCATTTGTGCAGTTTGTGGATGCTTATGATGCTGCAGAGGCCCAGTATCAGATGAATGGAAGAATGTTTGCTGGTAGGGAGATTTCTGTCGTTCTTGCTTATGAAACAAGAAAGAGGCCTGAGGAGATGCGCCGAAGAACTAGGGTTAGGTCATAAATGTGGGTTTTGTTATATGATTAATTTCTGTGACAGTTATCTGATATTTTTGCTGTTTTCAAATACTCATAGGGGGTCCTCGGGTGATGAAGGACGCCGATCTTATCATGGTATATCATATTCTCATTTTGTTTTGTAATCGAATTGCCATTAGATATGTGTTTATAAGGGGAATAGGTTGATGTTTTCTATTGTAATTTGATTAATTTGTCATTGTTTGTGTAATTGGCTGTGTTTGTTTTATGTCATACCCAGCAGGGCGATTTTAGTCACAGTCATGATCCGGTTCTCGCTCCTCTAGCCGTCCTTCAGACTCTAGAAGCCGTTATCGTTCAAGTTAGTTTCCAAAGTCGCGATTTGTAGAGGCAGGTTGCGCAGGTCGACTTGCTGACACCGTTTGACCATTTATATTAAAGGTGATGAACCTATTTTAATCTCACAGGTCCTACTCTCCCGCTCTTAAACGCCTAGATGACTATTCTCGATCCTTTGTAAGAAGAGAGCCTCAAGCGCCCATGGATCCTACCCTAGAACGTGAGGTTGATCATACTCGTAGGTCTTATTCTCCTGGTTATGATGGTGCTACTGATCAGAATGCTAATAGGTGTGTTGAGCATATGTTAAAGTCTTACAATGACAGATTCTGTTTACGTGTCTTAAACTTGATTTTTTGAAATGAGGTAACACTGTTGTAATTTATATAGATCATCTGATGGAGGCCGAGTACAATACAGGTCCTCTCCTGGTGAAGCATTAAGGTCATCATCAGGATCTAGGTCTGCTGATTTGTCACTGCCAACCCAGGATTAAACTAGCTGCAGATGAAGTTGCTTGTGTGCATGATATTAGTTTGTACATGTAAGTGTGTTATGCGTTTTCTAACCCTACTGGTTAATTGAACTGGAATTTCTGATATATTTTCTCTCTAATGTAATTTAAATTGTGATTTTTATATATCTGTTGGAAAATAAAATGAAAACTAGTGTAATTTCTTCTAGAATATATATTGAAGCTAGTTTAATCCTGGGTTTTTTTTTGCAAAAAACCATTGTTTCTATATCATTTAAAAGTTCTATAGGTTAAATGAAACTGTGTCTGAAGAGTTACAATTGGAAAGTATATACCAGACAAAACTTTAGTTGTGTTGTGATAAAGGGATCAACACTGCTATGTGGTACCCTAAAAGCAAAATAGTTTTGTTGCTTTTCTTGGAAGATGAGTACGTCCACTTGGGTTATATGTTGGTATAAGTATAATAATACATGTATCAGAAAATACTATTCCAATTTTTATTACAAATGATTAAAACAGTGAGATTGATTATCAAAAGCATTTCTACTAAAATAATTATGTTCAAGGAGATTTGGAAATTGCATATACGGAGAACCTGGGGATGAAGGAGTCAAAGACGCCATTGGATTGAAGGAATCTTGAAAGTCTTGTTCAAAACAATGACACCAGTCACACCACCTTTTTTACAGCCTAACATCCTTTTAATTACTAAACATTAAAAATTACTACAAGTTGGTTGATTTGATTGACTTCAAACTTTGGGGGCTTAACTTGTTATATTATATATATATACTAGCATCTTTCAATCTGGATAGCTCCATTCATGTACATTGCAGTCTGCTAATTTTAATTTCATTTTCAGTTTATTCTTAAGTGTGCTTTAGGAAGAGAGATTGAGATAGAGAATTTCGAAGTTCAAGAAGGATGACAATCGGAATAATTGAGGTGAATCTGGTTGATGCTCATGGTCTTAAAAAGTCAGATTTCCTCAGTACGTAATTATATTCATTCTAATCCCGATCTTGTACTTTTATGCACACTTGTGTTGATGATCGATTAAAAGTCATGGATAAAGATTACCAGATAACTTAATGCTCTTTATTCGTTCTTGTGCAGACAAAATAGATCCATATGTGTTAATCCAATACAGGAGTCAAGAGCACAAAAGCACTATTGCCAAAGGTAAAAGCCTGAAGTAAATAAATAACATTTTTTTGTAATTAGTACATTTGACACGTGTCACGAGTTAACAAATACTCGTAGTATGGTAATTGGTAGATGTATTCATTGAATTTTCATACTTCATCTCATTGAAGATAAATTGACTAATATGTTCATCCATAACCCAAAATTTATGAGTATCAACATGAAGGAATGTAAATATTACCCCGATGTGGGTGAGTATGTGAACTAATAACTAGCCTTATACTTGCAACCTCAAATAATGCAGGGCAGGGAAGTAATCCTAAGTGGAACGAAAAGTTCACATTCAGGGTAGAATATCCAGTAGCTGACAAACAGCCTAAGCTTGTTCTGAAGATTATGGACCATGACACCTTCTCATCTGATGACAACATTGGACAAACGACGTACGTAACACCTAATCCCATGGAATCATATTTACGGGTTAACAAAAAGTTGCGATTTTTGATTTTGTTTCATTTTCGTTACTTATTGTCGTACATTTCAGGATATACTTGAAAGAATTTTTGGATCTAGGAGTGGAGAATGGAAGCGCTGAACTACATGCTCAAAAGTGTCGTGTTGTGGATAGTAACCAACGCTACTGTGGAGATATTCGAGTCGGTGTAACCTTCACCCCGAGGGTACTCATTTTATCTTATACCACATAGAAAAACCAACAAAATGAAAAATAAAAATGATTGATTAAAGTGACTGGATCTCAGATGGTGTCACTTACTTGTTTTCTGTATGTTGGCTATTCATGGATGTTGCAGGTTAAAACCGAAACTCACGCACAAGAATTTGGAGGATGGAAGGAGAGTCACTGTTAGCATATGTTTGATGAAAATGTAGATGCTAAATAGATTGCGATGAAAATGTTAATATATAGAACTTGAAATGGCTTTTTAAGGTTCATGCATAATCTTGTTGTATGAACTTTAATAGGTTGTAGTTAAATTCTATTCTTTATCTTATGCAAAGAAAGCTTGTAACCTCGGCACTGCCGGATCTAAAATTTATATAGACTTGTAGCACAAATATTTGACCAATTTAGTTACGTAAAATTGGTTTTATTATAGTTATATTGATAACATATAAATTAATTATTGTGAATATGACCGCTCTTCTAATCTTTGTGAACATGTAGTACCGACAAAGAAGCAATTTTTTTAATAAAGATTACACGTCGTGGAACGAGTGAACTCATATACATAGTCACCCTTCCTTTACCCTTCCTTTTATGTAGCTCCATCCCCGAACCTCGGGTATTGAGAAATGTATAGAGTTATCATCAACATTCCATACTAGCCTTCTACCTGCGCAATACGACGACGACTAAAGTGTTTTTGACGATTGTGTACCTTTCAATTGCTTTTAGATATTTTGACTATTTCTCGGATTGTATGTTTTCGTTTTAGAATTTAATCTACATATCCAAAATGTAAAGTTCATGATAGATAAAGATCCAACAAAGAAAAATTATTCACTATTTATATACTTTGTATTATATAATAAGGATGATAGAGGGGTGCAATAGCTTGAGATTGTCTTTACATTATCTCTCTAGCTCATTTTATAGCTTTTTTTAATGAATTTAGATGATAAAAAGCTTTTTATCATTAGATCAAAAGCTTTTTCTATTTATTTTTTTGCAATTAAGCTATGACAACATTCAATAAAAAAAACACTTGAAAAAAAAAATGTTATGCGGGTGCTACACGTTTAAACATTCAACCGAAATGTTAAAATTTTGAAAGTTAATGGGTGTTTTCACCTCGAGAGTGATGACCTGATGGGTCATATTCAGTCATATTTCCGACATTGTTGGAATCTCGAGGAGATGCAATTGATCAGTCAAATCTACTTTGCTAATTCTTTCTAACATTTTTTTTCAAATAACGAAGTTGTAATTTATACAATATATTTAAAAAAAAAAGTTAAAGAAAGATGAGTTTTTACTTTTTAGTACCCATATTGAATCTTTTTATAAGCATTGAATTAAATTCATGAAATTAATATACTTTTAATTTTAAGCCAAATTTTTAAACTTGTATTATTACTAACTTTCATAAAACAAAATGTGCGATGATTGAAACGTTTGAAACTTCGGAAAAATTGGAGTGATCAAAAGTAGATAAAAAACAAAGTTTATCCAATCTAAGATGAAATGCTAGCAGAATATATTTCACACATTCAAAATATTAATTAAAAATAGACACGTTAAATTTTATTGCTAACAAACCAAAACAATATATAAAATTATTAACGTTTCTTATACTACTTGAGAAGATACTAAATTAATGACCTTAACCAAAGCTTAATGTTACAACTTGTCATGCATATGGTACAAACCAACAAAAAGCACAATATCCACAACGATTCCTTACAACCATAACATTTGTACAACCTAAAAAAAGACAATCACATAAAGAGAAATCTTAAAATACAAGCTTAATCTTGTTGGTACTGGGTTGATGTCGACGGAAGCACATACAAAACAGAAGAAATATGAAAATTTAAGAAACGAAGTCAACCTTGCAAGCCCACTTTTCTCCGTTTTTTTCCGTTTGCCTTATGAAACCGGTTTGTTATAAGAGCTTTGACTTCCTGACATCATTTTCGTCATTGTAAATGATAAAAAACCCCGCAACTTTTACACCTGGAGAAAGAACAAAGAAACAGAAATTTTAGATCTAAGAAAATAGTTTTGATCTATATAAAAAAAAAGAAATAAAGCTACATTTTGTAATGTTAACTGTTGTTTTATTTGCTATTGTTTGTTTTGTTTGCTTTGACGGAGAAGAGCCTAGTCACTTAGGAGGGAGGTGGCTGAGGAGGTAGAGAAATATTTTGGTATTGTATGTTTTTATTTTGTGGTGTGTGGTATGTGTTTGTTTGTTTATTGGAGTAATCATAGTATGTCAAATAAAAGTTAAGGGCTCAGATTCATATTGCTTTAGTGAAAAGAGACGGTTAGGATTTCATTTACTTAGTCTTAAAATCTAAGGAAATGGAAAGCTGTAAATGTTTTATAAAGTAGTATAGATAATGTAAAAGGAGTTAATTGTGTTAAACTTGTATTAGAAGTTTAGAACCATGATGACCTTCATTTGGTTTGTATTGAAAGAGTCAAAGGCTGACTTTGAGTGAGCCAAAGACGCAATCTTGAAGTCTTTATCGAGACAATGACTACCGCCTTCATTTTCATGGCCTTTAACAAGTAACAAACTATCACTCCTTTTCAGTTTTATATTTTAAACAACATTAAGGAAATTTAAGTACGTAAACTGTCCACGATAACAAAAAACAGGGGGTGAAAATGTAAATATTTTTAAGTCGTGACGACCTTCATTTTCTTTATCACTAACATAAATATAAAAATTATAATAGCTTTCATGTAAAATGCCGTCTGCGTGTGGTTTTCTCAAATACATCATTTCTAAATAATTCTTCATTTCTACTTTCTTCATATTCTGTGTGTGTGTGTGTGTGTAGAGAAAGTGAAATGACGATCGGAATAATGGAGGTGACTCTGGTGGATGCTCACGGTCTCACCAAATCCGATTTCCTCAGTACGCAAATTTCACTTCTTGTATTCTTTATGTTCGCTTTTTTTCTTCAAAATTTGTTTAATCGGCCGCTAATGTTCAATTTACGTATATTCTAACGTTGTTTTGTCGTAGTCTTAGGTAGAATTTTGAAATGATGAGGATTTGTTACTGTTTTTCCGTTCATGTTGACCGTCAATTTCGGTAGTTGACTTGGCCGGAGTTAGCCAGTCGCAATTGTAAACTCAATATATCTCATCAGTTGGTTAATAGTCTCAAAACGACATCATTTTAATCAGAAAGAAAGAAAATATAAAAATAAAAAATTACTTGGTAGAGAGTAGTATTTATTGTTTTGGTTGTATTGTAGGTAAATTAAGTAATTAACCATTGAATGTTCGTCGTGTGTGCCTCACCTAATTACCAACTATATAACAAATATATTCTGTAATAATAAGATTATAATAATAGTTAGTACGGAGTATTATATTACAGAAATGCTACAATAATGTCAAAAGCTTTACACAAAGTAGCTGATTTAAGGCTCAAATTTTATTTGGAGTAATCGATATCTGGGGATAAGTTGTAGTTCAACCTTTCCAAAAATAGATAGTTAAAGTTTGTGGTCTATGAATTGGGCTGATTACATTTTTCATACTTTTTTTCACTTTATTTGTTTCATTCTTCATAATTCTATGTCACAGTAAATCATTCTGTAAGAATACTTTTCTAACCTTTTGTGTAATTATATCTCTCATTATTATTGCTGGATTATAGTATTACTCCATTTTTAGAGTTTATTTAATTCCTGATTTAAACCATATCTGCCTATCTGGACTCTGGAGAATATTATGTGGTGACCCACATAATGACAAACAGTATATTCAAACCGTATATAATATGGAGTAGTTGTGTAGCATGTGTATTGATTTATGCTGTTTTGGACATCAGGTTGAATGACTAGCTGCTTGTACCTGTACAAGCTTATAATAATCAATTAATCATGACAACTTTATTGTGTTATACTGTATATATATCTATTATCTACTATTGCTATATGTGTTTTTCTCTTAATATTCGTTAGGGAATTATTGTGTTACATAGGAGTACTTAATTTATGATTTTATTTTCTTGTATTCATTTTGGTGTAGACAACATCGATCCATATGTGTTGATCAAATACAGGAGTCAAGAGCACAAGAGCACTGTTGCCAAAGGTAAGACTTTATCTCAACTGGCTGAAATAAATTATTGAATTTATGCTATCATTGAAAAAAGAGCAGTATATATTTGGTTATAATATATACAGTATATCTGCCACCATTTAAATAAGAGAGTGTATATACATAAATTGAAATCTTGATTCCAAACATTGACATCATCTCATCTCAATAACGATAAAGAAAGAAATTTGATCAGTATCCCTCCATGCCTAACTTCACATGGTATCTTTTTAATTTTACGCAACATTCATCTTGTGTTTGATATAAACAAGTTGATTCTAAGACTTCAATTAAATATGTCAAGTATTTTGAATGGTCAAGTTAGTGATATGAGATCATTACTCACAGTCACAGTATATATTGTATGATCTGTTATCCTTATGCTAAAATACTTTTAATGTTTAAATGATGTAGGACAAGGCAACAACCCAAAGTGGAATGAAAAATTCAGTTTCAGGGTAGAGTATCCTGGAGCAGATGAACAGCCTAAACTTGTACTCAAGATTATGGACCATGACACCTTCTCAGCTGATGACTACATTGGTCAAACAACGTAAGATTTTAATTTGACGAAATATTGAATGTTGATTTCACAAATGAATTGCTAGCTAGTAGCCTAGTAGTAAATAAATCTTCTTCTTGTTGGAGCTGGCTAATTCGGCAGGTCGTTGGGTTGTGGTCTGTTCAGAAGGGGTTGCATGACATGAATCAACAATATTATACAGTAACATTATATTGAAATTACCAGAATACCAGAGTCAAATGTAATTACTAAAACATTTTTTCCTAATAACTATTTGTATTTCAAAGAATATGATTCAATGATTTTATGCATTCCAAATGCACTTTGGGCAACATTCATCACGCTAGACCAAATTCGCTTTTCCTTTTAAGCCAATTTTCTTTATTATATATACATGTGTGACCCCGTAAGAGATATAAAATGACTGACCCATAACCCATTATCAAAACAAGACTGGTTGAATTACGACAACTAGTCCAGAACATGCTCATTGTTGTTCCTTATCCACGTGTATATATGTATGTAGGATATACTTGAAAGAAGTACTGGAATTAGGAGTGGAAAATGGAACTGCTGAGATACGTACTCAAAAGTACAGTGTTGTGAATAGCAGCGAAACCTACTCTGGAGATATTCGAGTTGGTGTCACCTTCACTCCCAGGGTACTTATTTTTGAACCTTTTCTACTAAAACTTCATTCAGAAAAGAACACAAAATTGACAAAATCTCCAATAGTTTCACGTCCCAATTTTTTTTTTTTTTCATTTGGGTTTTGGGTTTTTATGGATACAGGAGGAAACAGAAACTTATGGACAAGAATTTGGAGGATGGAAAGAGAACCAGTGGTAGACTGGTACTTTACGGGTAGTTCCTTGATTTCATATATGGAAGTCTTGGATTTTGGAGACTTGAAAGTTAAGCTGTAGTTGAATCCTTTAGTGGTAAAAGATGCTTATAGTCTAGCTTGCTTCTTCTATGTTTTAAAGGTAGTACTTGAATCATATCCGTGTTAACTTTTAATCAGATGGAAAAAATGTTTGTGAAAAATGAAAACCTTGTGATGTTATGATCCCAAAAAGAACTTTTTTTCTTTGCAAGCACAATAATGGATGGTGATAAATCCACCATTGTTTTTGATAAATCTACTAAAACTGTGATGCACAAATTTGGTGGATCTATAAAAAAAGGGTAAACTACATTTTTCATCCTTATGGTTTTTCATTTTCCCACTCTCATTCCTTTTAATTTTTTAATTACAATGGTCGTCCTTATATTTTATGCTTTTTCGCAAGTTAGTCCTTTTACTTTTTTAATTACAATGGTCATCCTTATGTTTTGTACTTTTTCCCAAGTTAGTCCTTTTAGTGTATAAATGACTAAACTAACCTTTTAAATTTCTTTTTTGATTTCGATATCTTTTTCTATAATTGTTTTACTTATATAAACCCCTTATAATTCATTTCCTCTTCCTCTTCTTCCTTAAAAACTTATCAAAAGAAATATTGGAAAACCCCAAAATATTGAATCTACTTATTCTCCACTAACTACACTTTTCATTAATCAAATATTAAATCTACCAACTAACATCTTTTTTGATTGGTTAAACAAAAATGAAATTTAAAAGGTTAGTTTAGTCATTTATACACTAAAAGGACTAACTTGAGAAAAAGTACAAAACATAAGGATGATCATTGTAATTAAAAAAGTAAAAGGACTAACTTGAGAAAAAACACAAAACATAAGGATGACCATTGTAATTAAAAAGTAAAAGGACTGAGAGTGAGAAAATAAAAAATTAAAAGGACGAAAAATGTAATTTACCCTAAAAAAATAGTGGATATATCACCACTCATATATAATGCATTGCCTACGTGTTGAGTTCAGGCCTCGGAAGAGGTAATGTGTCAATATGTGTGGTTATATATATATATATATATATATATATATATATATGTATAATGTGTAAAGTGTGTGGTTATATATATATATATATATATATATATATATATATGTATAATGTGTAAAGTAGTACATGACTTATCCCTTCTAAAAACTTTATGAAATATATTCAAGCAGATCAATGAAGCTTGAAGAAATGAGATAATTAACAAAAATAAAATGAAATATTATAAGAAAGAGGTTAATGAAGATTGTATTTCTCTTTCGCGTTACAATCTAAAGTTGATTGCAAAGCATGTAATAGTTAAAAGACACATATGATTCCTTAGATGTGTTATAACTTCATTACAACAAATTTCATTATATAACCACCCGAATTTGTAACTAGTATATGTAATGCGCATCTTAATATTCTTGGATTTATTTTCTTCCTTCCAAACATACACATGACTACTGTTGTAGCTAAATTTTTTTTGTAAATTTTGATTAATGGGCAATTAAGATTCTTTAAACTTGGACTATGTAATTACCAAGGGTTGAACAAATAGCTTCTTTTTTCTCTCTCTCACACACACATTAAAATAAAAAGGTACGTGAGAAAAATGATTTCTTAATCAAAAAGTGCAACCTTGGTAGTTGGTTCGCTTCGAAAAGCCATACGTGCTCTGATGTTTGTAGGTTCATTTGTCTAGATAGATAAAAAATAAGATAAATAAGGATTGAGGAAGAGGAATGATATAAGCCGTTCTAGCTCAGTTGGTAGAGCGCGTGGCTTTTAACCACGTGGTCGTGGGTTCGAGTCCCACGGATGGCGTTAGTTTCAAGTTGATTCTTTTTATTTTATTTTGATTTTGGGCCAACACCCAATAGAACCATCATTCCTGTCTTCTTTTCCATCCCACCCATTAAACTCGTGATCACAAATACCTTTATCATCCCAATGCCACAAGCAAGCATATCTTGTTTCCATAGTGGCCATGGGAATCTGTTTTAGCTTCATGTGAAAGAATCACTAATTAAAGTTTACAGTTTTGTATAATCATACACTCCGTAGACTAGAAAAGTACGGAGTAATTGACTTGGAAATGGGCATGTATGAGGCTCACGGGCAAAAAGGCACATGTATTGGAGCATTGACCCGTGCCAAAAACAAAAAAAGATGGAAGTGGGTGAGCAAGTTGTGAAGATTGAGGCTAAGTTTTTATACTTCTCATGGGTTTCATGTAACCACCACCACCACCGCTACCTCCTTTAATTCACCTTCACATTTTCATTACATTACCTACAGTCTTATATGATATGTTATCTTGTTGTTAACTTAAGGTGTTTAGCTATAAATAAGTAATATTTCCCCAATATTCTTTTAGTTATCATCCGGTTAATATTGATATAATTTGTCCTTCAAAACATACTTAACGCACATTTTATAAAGCATAATTAGACATCTTTATACTCATTTCACAAATTGCAACTACAACAATGTTTTCTAATTAAGCTACTAACTTTATTAACTACAAAATAATTTGTCACAACCCTCAAGCAATTACTTAACCATTCCAAAATATTATCTACATATATTGATTTCTCCCTAAACAAATAAATAACACCCTAAAACTGTATGTTATGTACAAAGTACTATTAAAGAGAGTAAATGATGAAACACTAATTTTGAGGGTAGGCAACATGCACCTGAGTCCTGCCTCACCTATATATATATTATTACTACTGTATAGTTAAGTTATAGAACCCCTCCCTACAGTCTCTTCCAAACTACTCTTCCCCATCATCTTTCCTTTATCCCTTTCTTTTACATCTGATTTGATCAATAAGATGAAATTTGAAGAACTCATCATGCAAGAGACTCAAGAAAAGCAAAAAACTATGAATCTTCAGCATGAGGTACCTTTTTATCTGTTTCTACACATCTGCATATATTCATGTAATACTTAAAAAGTTGTCACTCTTATAATCTAATGATTTGATATTGGTGTTATATCTGTTTGACTATAATTCCCTTTTATGTTAATAAAATATGGTTGACTAGTATTTTTATTTGAAAAAGGTTGAACAACTTGAAGCAGAACTAGAAGAGGAATTGAAACTCAGCAAAATTTTGCAGTATGCATTGGATGGTCCTATTCACCCTTGTTGTCCTTGTTTGTCTACTCAAACTAACCTTCCATTTAAGGTAATAAAATCACTTCATGTTCTTTTTATACTTTTAATGAAATTGGATAAATTTAAAAAGCAGTGTGACAGTAGAAGATTACACATAACAAAAATGTTTGTTAAAGCTATACTTTACTCAAAATTAGATTAGCCATAACTCAAGGTGTCTGTCAATTTCAACCTATTTGTATTATAATAGGTCCGAGGTAATATTTTTTATAATACTAGGTAAACTAAAAACAGTTAGCTATAAAGAAAACGGGTCGTCTAAAGTTAATTGCTTAAAATTGGCCCGACCTGATTGTTTGCCACCTCTGGTCCTAACCCAAATTGTGTGTGTGTGTGTGTGTGTGCTTGTGTTGGGTCAACATACCATTTCTAGACTCCAAAAATGGGTATATTTAGCATCAAGATACTGGAATTCAGTTTCAGTCTTGGAAAGTATATGTGATGAACTGATGATGAATTGTTTGATTGCAGATAAAAGAACTACTTACAGAACTGGCTACAGTGGAAGACGAAATCACATGGCTCGAGAAGAAAGTCGAAAAACTAAACCTGAACTTGTACCTAGAGAAAAAATACACCAGGGAATGGGAATTACAGCACCTGAAAAGTCTGCATCCACATCGTCACCACAGACCACGAAAACAATCACTTAGAAGAGCACAGCAACATCGATCAAAGTTCATGGATTATGAATTACAAGATTATGATCCGCACAAAAGAAGATCCTCATTTGGTTCATCCATTGACACCAAATATGCTAAACTTCAATTATCACTTTCGGATACAAAAAATCCAAACAAGTTGTCTGAGGATCTTATTAAATGCCTAATAGGAATATTTCTTGAATTATATCAGTCATTGTTAGATGGTGAAGAAATGTTACCAAAGCAAATATCGTGCAAAAGTTTTATCTCTAAATCAACCTTCAACTGTACAGCACCAACATTTTCCTTCAATAACAGCAGGTCAAATCTTGACCCGTATGCCACATTGCTTGATTTTGATGGAGGAATCAGAGATATTGGTCCATACAAGACTTTCACCCACATCACCCGAAATACATTAGACCATACTCGCATTACTGAATGTTCCAAAGAAGTTAGAAAAGTCAGGTAATTAGTAAATGTTAATAAGAATCTGTTTACATGTTATGAGTTGCGTAACTTATATATATTACTTTATTCAGTGTTTTGATGCAGAAACTATGCAGTGTCAACTTAAACCTATTGACATACAAGCAAAAATTAGCATTTTGGATCAACGTATACAATGCCTGCATAATGCATGTACTGTAAGACATCTCATATAAGTTAAAATGGACAGAAATAAAAATGCCAACATATCTCAGTTATGGTCAAGTTATTTTGCTGCAGGCATTTCTACAACATGGATTGCCTTCAACACAGGAAAAACTTCTAGTTCTCATGAACAAGGTACATAATTTATCTCTCTCGTGAAGCAAATGAAGCAAATCTCGCTCTAATACTGATTTATTTATATGGTTTAGGCAGTAATTAACGTGGGAGGTATTGTGGTAAATGCGCTGGGAATTGAGCACTTCATTCTCCGGCATCCATCAAGCTCCAATCATGTAAGTTAATATTTATAAGTGAAAAAAGTGACAATTATGAAGATATAATTTGAATCATACAAGTCGATAAATCTAACATACTTAACACTATCATACCTTTATTGAAGTGTTTAATAACATCTTGAAACATTAAATTACACTATTTGATTTGTGAATCCGTAAATCTGTGCATCTATGTATCTTTGATATATATATAGTAACGGGATCAAAAAAGAAGAAAATTTAGGTGGAGAAGAGGGAGAAACAATATGATTCAGTATTTTTATTACTATGATTCATTTTTTTATTATTATAATTCAAGTAATAAAAAGTTGAATCATAGTAATAAAAATACTGAATCATATTGCTTCTCCCTCTTCTCCACCTAAATTTCCTTATCCATAGATCCCAATATATATATATATATATATATATATATATATATATGGCAACTTTATAAATTTATGTACTTGTAAGATTTAAATAAAATAAAAAGGAAGAAGAAGAAGAAGTGACATTTGCGTTGTCTTACATTTTGTAAATATAATCCTAAAAGGGTCCAGCAGACGAGAGGGAAATGCTACTACGACAAGCATATGGACTTGGGTTCCCAGAACCAAATGTGACATTTGCTCTTTGCAGAGGGACCTGGTCTTCACCGGCAGTAAGAACAAACATAGTTAATCAATAAGTGATTAGGACTTTTTTTTACATAATTGATAAGAGTCTATTTGTTACTTGCAGCTGAGGGTTTATACAGCAGAAGACATAGTGAATGAATTAGCAAGAGCAAGACTCGAGTATTTAGAAGCTGCAGTAGGCGTTATTAGCAAGAAAAAAATCATGGTACCGAAACTTCTGCAATGGCATATAAAGGATTTTGCAGATGACATGGAGTCGCTTCTGGAATGGATTTATAGTCAGTTGCCGCAATCAGGATCGCTCAGAAGGTTGATAATGGAGTGTTTGAATGGTGAAACAAAATCTACTCTGGCTAAAATGGTAGAAATTCAACCGTACGTTTATGAATTCCGATATTTGTTGCCTTCATGAACAAGACATAAAACGAATAATTAATGGTCATCAAAGAGATTGAGGAGGGCTTGATTAACATCCTGTTGAGGTCAAAGTCAGAGCTAGAGAGAGCCATGGATTATTGGCTTATTACTTACATCCTTGTTATTACTTAATACTAAGGGTTGCACATATTAATTTGCTGTCACATTGTATGTTAGTCCATATTGTTAATCTGTTATCAGACATTCATTGGTTAGTAAAGCATTATATGATGTTTAGCTAACAGAGTGAAATAATATCTACGAAAATTGCGATAATTTGTTTGAGAGTTTTGTTGAAGAATCAATTTATTGGATTTATGAAGAGGAAGTTGAAATTAGCCAGCATCAACTTATGTAAAACATATGTTAGTCTACAGATTTAAAACTGCCCAAATGACAAGACCACAATATACATTTTAGGAGTGTATTGATGGAAAGCCGAGTTATTGACTTGATGCATTGAGTACTTTCAATAGTTTTTCTTACAAAGTAATTCATGATGAACAATGTACATGTTAAGACCCGAGCCTGTTAAAGCCATAACCATTTTTACCCGGTTGCCCGAATTGACCCGCCCACCCATTTTGCCGCCTATAATTTCTAATAATCGTATGTGGATATATCACAATTACATACGCATATGTGAGGCCTGAACGTCTAGTCAACTGTTAGCTTATAAGATGGTATGTGATTTGTTGGAAAAGAATATACCTTTTGAGGAAATGTGTAACATCCGTAAATCGGGCTTAGCTGTTTTATATTATTTCCTTATTTTAAATAATTATTTAAGTATTAAGAAATAGTGTTATAAGTTTGGGGTAGAAAGTGTAATTAATGAAAGTTACTGGGCCTGAATAAGTTGATATTGCGACGCAATCTGGGATGATTGCGACGCGATTCAGTGAGTGATCGCGACGCGATTGGGTTGGATCGCGACGCAATTGAGTCGGTTTCAGAAACAGGTTTTAAGCTTCACAAGCTTCTATTTTCATTTCAAAATACATAAAACACACACATTTCCTGTGACTTGCGAGTGTAACCAGAAATAAGCATCAAACAAGAAATTGTTCCAGGGCTTAAAATCATCATCCTCATCATGTTATCAATGTGATTGTAAGTTTAAATCTCTCCTTTTTGACCAAAGAGTTTGATTTTGATGATTTGGAATTTGGTTATGAATTTAGATGTGAAATCAAGTTAGAAACCTAATTATTGATGTTAGTTAGTGTTAAAGAGTGTTCTTTAATGTATATAATCAATTAGGAAGCAGAAGCAATTGAATTGGGTGTGTTTTGATTCGGATTTAGGGTTGTTGTTACTGGTCCGTGAGTCTGTTGGAAATAACCAGGTTGCGACGCAATGTATTGTGATTGCGACGCAATGTATTTATGGTTACGACGCGACCACAAAAGATCGCGACGCAATGGAGTATAGAATCGCGACGCGATTGTGTAAGATTGCGGCGCGATGTGTGTCTTTACAGGACTGTTTTGATTATGCTTCCTGTTTGGAATTATAGGCTATATGTAAATTTCTCATATATGATGCTAAGTTGTAATTGATTGCTGATAAACAGAAATGTAGATTATATATGATCATTTTTAACATGATCATAATGTAGAACTTAAAGTGGCCTAAATATGTAGCATAATGATAATTTAAGGTTTATATTATAATCTGTTATAATGATAAGGATGTAAAATCATAATGCCTTATTGTATATACATGAATTATAATTTACATGTTTATGAGTAATGTGATTATGTTGGTAAAAGTCGAGTACTTTAGCTAATGGATATGGATGAGGTAAACATGTAAAGTTAGTCTGTTGATATTAGGAACTTATTGTTGTTATGCGAATCATATTAAGTTCCTTGAGTTATGAATTGATGAATGGATAATTGTAAACAGGTATTATTAATATTACAATGTGATTGTTGTTGCTAGTTGATACTATACTTTTGAGATATGTTGTATGATTATGAAATAAGTTGCAATTATAAATGAGATGACATAAGTGTCGGTTACCATTTGATAATTGTTTATCATGAATGAAATGGTGCATTGTGTAATGTGATATTGTGATAAGTTATAACATGATATCATAAATTCATTATTGACGATGAGTTACTAACTTGTGATATTCTGTTGTATTCTCAGATCAGCAGAAGACTCAGTGACATTAGACTACTGAGTGAGATGACCGAGGTATCGGTGAGTGGACTCGTACTTTCAGTGTAATTTGGTTGTAACATATTTGGTTACAACAAGTGAACATAGTTGCTATTGTGATTGTTGATTGTTGACTATTGATTGATGAAATACACGTGTAATATGTGATGAGTCGCCTTCGGGCATTTGGTGATGTGGAGGTCAACAATTGTTGGGCTGGGTTGCTACAGGTTAGTCAACATGGGATTTGTGATCATTTGTTGAAAGTAGAACTTATGTTGACTAAAGGTAGTAACCAACTATCGGTAAATCACTGTATTGGTCTGCAGTGATCATAAGTGTCGCTTGGTGGGCCACCGCGGCTGAGGGCGCCACAAGGGCCACCGATCCTCTTGGTGATGTTGTGTCAGTGTCTATGTGATATTTGCTGATAATCAGTACTCTTATGCTGAATTGTACTGATAGTGACAGGTTGACTCACTTAGCTTTGTGTTAATCCCACTATTTACCCCTCACAGGTTTTGAAACGATTTTTGGGCTGAGCAAGGAGTGGACTGAAGAATGTTTGACTACCGAGTTTTACTCTGATATCTGATTTTATAAATCAGTGTTGTTCTTGTTGTCACATAACACCCAAATTGATAAACTATGTTTTAAAATAGTTGAACTTTTCTATTTACTAAATAATATGAATTATAAATGTTTAAATTGGACTTGCGCTTCCGATATATTATATTTAATTGACAATTAAGTTAAAGGGTGTTATAAGTTGGTATCAGAGCATAGGTTTGGGTGAATTGGACATTATAGGATGTTCAATCCCAAATCTGTTTTGTGTCAAGTCAAACATTCTAAAGTGTGGGATTAGTTGTTGTATGGATGTTAGTTAGTTGGATACGTACTAACCCATAACAAGATTCAAGATTGTTGTTTTGATTGCAGAGACGGAGGAACATGAGGAACCGATTGGTATTCTTACTGATTCCTCAATATTCGCGGGCTTAAGTGTAACAGGTACTTTTCGATACCCTTGTTGAATTTAATAAAGTTGAATTAATTACTTTGCTATAATATGATTAGTAGTATAGTGATTGAGTCAGACTGATATGATTCCCCAGTTATGAGTCATTGATGATTGTTAGATGTTGATGCAATAATAGAAGTATTAAATAAGATATTTAGTGATATGTGTAGTTCTGACTGAACTTTGAATTGCTGATTATGTATTAAACTGAGTAGACACATTGTTGATTTAGATATAACAGTAATGTTGTTTGAATTTGAATGTGTCAAATATATAGAAATAAAGTGATAAACTTAATTGATGTGACACCAGATAGGGAGTTACTGAGATGCTGGATATCTCAACTAATAGGTTTGGAGTTATCTTGTTGTTTAAATGAAAAAGTGTGTAGTTGTTGTAAGAGGTGCTTTGATTAAGCAAAGTTAAAGTTGAATATGATAGCATCAAACTTGGTAGTAGTTATGCTATAAAGGTGATTAAATAATTATGTGTGATATTGATTATAATTGTGAGTTGAATTATGATCTATGTATAAAAAGTGATATATTAATATAGTAAGAAAATAAAGGTAGTTGACAAACCTATATATATGTTGTTAATACGTGATTTGAGGCATGAGATAATGCTAAGTAATGTGATAAAGTACTTAGTACATAATGTGATACTTTGTACTGATTGTTGATAATTAACTATACATGTGTGGTATGTTGTGACATTAGTATTTGATATATATATGTCATAGGTGGAAATTATAATAGTAAATTAAAAGTGGTCGGTTGTTATAGGAACAGCTGTAAAGAGAAATATTTAAGGTATATGGTGAAATAATTATGTGGAAGTATATGCTTCTAGAAAATGGAGGCTTTTTGGAGCAAATTGATTTAGTTGATATTATAATCAATTAATTATCATGGAATACGTGTTTGGAATTACACGTGATATTATCTAATATATTCATTAAGCATCGAATCTGTGTAGACTAAAATGCTATTTGGTAAAATGTTGCCTTCTTTGTTTTTCTTTTATATGTCCAATGTATATAAACTATTACTTGAAATTAAGGTTAGTACATTCTTTGTATTATCCACTCTACTGGTACATGGAGTTTATAGATTAAAAGGTCGATCGCCTATATTGTCACATTTATGTAAGTCTATCCATTGACTGTATTGTGACAGGAACTCGAGTTGTGGATCAAAGGCCCGCCGTAAGAGCACTGTATGATGTTCAGATTACAGAGTGAAAGAATATGTATAAACTGATCATACGACATGTATAAGGGTTGTATAAAGGGAGTTGATAGATACACCACAATTTTTTATGCTTACACCAATATTTATGCATTAAGGTATGTACTGTACAAAACTGTAATGCACACAGTTTGGTGTAGATATCAAAAGATGTGTTGCATCTATCATTGTCCTTGTATAAACTTAACATATTGTCATTCTGAACTCGAAATAACACATAAATCATACTATTAACATTTGATCAACTTAAAGGTGTTTCCTCGAATGCAACTAAAGTAGGGGATCGTACAATGTATGTGAGTGAAGGGAGGGACATGTATAGATAGGAAGCAGTACAACTGTGAGTCCGTGACTCTAATTTATCACTATATCTATCACCCATATTCACCCAAATTAGTTGGATCTTCATGATTTATAGTAACATACAAAAATAATGTAGTGTTTAAAGATGTATCATAGGTTTTTGTTCAAAAATAAAAGAAAAACATGTTTTCTGCTACAATTAATTTTTAGTCAAGTACATAGGATCATTCAGTAACATTATATGACACACCATTTTCTAGCCATGAATCAAAGTGCTTTAATTATTTTATTTAAAACATTTTATTTTATGTTTGAGTTATTTCAAGATATAAATAGGTGTGACACATATTATAGTCATGTCATGTTGATAATAGATTATATCTATCTTTATATGATGACACATTGTTTTGAGGGACTAAATATGACTTTTGATCATTCTTATACCATTATTTCTTGGGAAAATCACAAAAATGATCCAATCATCACACATATTTTAACAAAATAATCTTTTGACCAACACTTTTCACAAACTAATCTATTGACCGGCGTCAAACATGGCGCCCCCGGCGCCCCCACCCTATTTATTCCATTTTTAAACTTTAAAGTCAACAAAATGATGGGCCCGGCGCCCCTCGGATGTCACATCGGCGCCCCACCCTCTCACACACGTCACCATCAGGGGCGTCGGGCCCATCATTTTGTTGACTTTAAGGTTTAAAAATGAAATATATAGGGTGGGGCGCCGGGGGCGCCATGTTTGGCGCCAGTCAATAGATTAGTTTGTGAAAAATGTTGATCAAATGATTATTTTATTAAAATAGATGTGATGATTGGATATTTTTGTGATTTTCCCTTGTTTCTTTATCTGTACACTATATGTTTTACAACATTATACAATACTTGTATACGGAGTAATATAAAATTACGGATTCACATAACACACGTCACCTTGTGTTAGTATTCGTTAATTAATTTTGATTATGATATCTACATTTCATGGGAACTACAAATTGAGTATTCTTAGAAATCACTTTTTACTTAAATTTGTGTGTTCTGGTATCTTTACTTTCCATAGTAATCCACCTCTTCACTCTGCTCTTACTTATTTCCCCAAAATCAAAAAGCCCTAAATTCACCTTTTTGGGGTTTGTCTTTCAATTATCTCCAATAACGTTATAATCCCCCAATCCTATTAGAATTTGACGTCTCTCGATTGCTTTTTGCTACTGCACGCACCAACAAGTGCAGGTTCGTACACTAAGCTCCTATGTTTTTTCTTTTAGTAATATTATAATTATAATTATATAGCTTCAAATATTATACACGCAACATGTGTAATTTGTGAAATGTATGTTTCGTTGCAAGTGTCGTACGAAATTGATTTATTCAGTTTGGTTTGCAATTGGATTTATAAATTTAGGGTTTATGAGTTCTACCTATAATAGACACCAGTTGTTGCTACTTTAAATATTCATATCATAGAATAGAAGAAAGCTTTACAATTTATATGCACCCAGTGTTTTTTGGTCTAATAATGCACACAATTTCGTAAGATCCGAAAACAAAAGGATGTTTTGATGGTTGGGAAGAAGCTTTTGTATCGTATCGGTCTTGCATGTGTTCGTTTCTAGTAATGGGAACCAAATTGCTTCTGCTTTTGTGTACATGTTGAATTTACTAGATATATGACGAGAATCGCGACAATCAACATGTGTAATGGACTATGTACTAAACCATGTAAGCACTAAACCATGTAAGCACCGTCTTCATTTGTATGGTTTTCATAGTTTCAATTACCATGTGGTGATTTTAACAGGGAAGAAAACAGGTATTACAGATTGTAGATTATATGCTTCTGTGGAGAACAAAGTTTTGAAAATGTGACAATGTTATGAATTATGAGATACAAAAGTGTACATTCACCTTTTTGATACTTAACATATGATGTCTTCGTCATAGTTTTTCTGATCTTCAGCACTAGTAATCGTGAATAGTTGTATCTTCCTATCGGTAATAAAATAAATTTTATATATACATGATAGCTTCTTATAGCTTATTTCGTTGTTGTTAGCCTTCTTTGCTCAAGAAAAATGGAGGATTATATGGATCAAAGCTCTGGAGGAGACACTGATGGAAGTGATTCCGAGGTGGAGGAATTCGTGGATGAGTCGTATGAAGATTTAAAGAGTGGAAAACATCAGGTCAGGTTATCTGAAGGAACATATACTTGCCCATACTGCCGTAATAAGAAAAAGCGTGATTATCAGTACAAGGAGCTCCTACAGCATGCTACGATGGTAGGTAAAAGCGACTCACAAAAGAGAAATCCGAGAGACAAAGCAAATCATCTTGCACTTGTCAAGTTTCTTGAAAAAGATATAGGCGGAACCTCTGAACCATCAAAACCTAAAGAGGAAGTTGATCGCCTTGCAGACCATGATGGTGATGAGATGTTTGTATGGCCATGGAAAGGAATTGTTGTTAACCTCCCAGTTGAATTAAAAGATGGTCGTTATGTAGGAAAAAGTGGCTCAAACATGAGGGACAATCTAACTGCGAGAGGTTTTAACCCCACGAGGGTGCATCCTTTGTGGAATTTCCGTGGGCATTCTGGATGTGCTGTAGTTGAGTTTAATAAAGGTTGGGATGGCTTTAGTAATGCCATGTCATTTGAGAAGGCTTATGAGGCTGATCATCGTGGAAAAAGGGATTGGAAAGTCAATAACGATCCCAAGTATATTTATGGTTGGGTTGCTCGTGCTGATGATTTCAAAGCACTTAATATAATAGGAGAGCATCTGCGCAAGATTGGAGATTTGAGGACTGTGTCAGATATCATGGCAGAAGAAGATCGCAAGGCCAATACACTTGTGTCGAATTTGACAAGTGTAATAGAATCTAAGAAAAGAAACTTAGAAGAAATGGAGAGCAAATTTGTTGAGACGGAAAATTCACTCAGCAAGTTAATGGCGGAAAAAGATGAGCTTCATCAATCTTATAACGAAGGTTTTTGTTGTTCCTCGAGTTCTCCTCTACATTTGCAGATAATTATAACATTATTTACTAACTGCTTTCAATGATCAGAGATAAAGAAAATCCAGGTCAGCGCACGAGAGCATTTCCAAAGAATCTTCAATGATCATGAGAAGATTAAACAGCGGCTAGAAAACCAAAAGAGAGAACTTGAGCTTCGGGGGCATGAGTTGGAGAAACGAGAAGTTGTAAATGAAAATCAAAGGAAAAAACTCTCTGAAGAACTTGAAGAGGTGTGACATGTTGATTTACGGTTATTGTTTTGTGTCAATTAGGCTGACTGTGGACGTCTGTTGTTCTCCATGATGCTACGAACTTGCTTGATCTGTTTGCATGGTCCAATTGCTGATTTTGTTTGTGCACATGATTATGTTTTGTTGGTCTTATCTTTTTTATAGTAATTTCAAACATCATAGTTATGTTGACAGTAACATAACTATGATGTTTCAAACATCATAGTTATGTCTTTTTTATATCTTTTTTACAGTAACTACTAAGTTTCATAATGTGTCGTTTCGAACTTGCTTGATCTGTTGCATGTTCCAATTGCTGATTTTGTTTGTGCACATGATTATGTTTTGTTGGTCTTATCTTTTTTATAGTAATTTCAAACATCATAGTTACTGTCAACTAATTGTTTCTCAACTTTTGTGATAGAATGCTGTAAAAAATAGTTTGCTTGAGATGGCTTCTGATGAACAAAGGAAAGCTGATCAAAGTGTGATGAAACTTGCTGAAGATCAGAAGGTTTGTGTTTAACTTTTTGAAATCCTGTTAGAACTTGATTACATCATTTTACTGTTAAAATCATGTGTTGTGGATATACGACAATCAACTGCAGAGAGAAAAGGAGGAACTACACAAGAAGATTATATTACTCGAGAAACAACTGGATGCCAAACAAGCAGTGGAGCTTGAGATAGAGCGTTTGAGGGGTCAATTAAATGTTATGAAACATATTGGAGATGATGATATGGAGGTTCTGAAGAAGGTGGAGGAGATACACAAGAATTTAAGGGAACGAGAGGAAGAGCTTGATGACTTGGAAAGCTTGAACCAAACTCTTGTTGTTCAGGAACGCAAAAGCAATGATGAATTGCAGGACGCACGTAAAGAACTAATCGAGGTACGTATCTTCTTATAGGACACCACATAAAGATATCATAGATTGTTTATTACTTTATCATCGTTTAAGTTGATATATTTCTTTGTAGGGCTTGAAGGAACTATCAAAAACTGCACATATTGGTGTCAAGAGGATGGGAGAGCTTGAGAATAAACCGTTTCTGGATGCCATGAAGAGGAAATACGGTGACATGGATGCAGAAGACCGGGCTTCAGAAATGTGCTCATTGTGGGAAGAATACCTTCGAGATCCCAATTGGCATCCTTTTAAAGTCCTAACTGCCCATGGAAAATCAGAGGTGCATGCTTAACAAATATGTTGGAAACTCATAAATATACCTATGTGTTGAAAAGAACAAAATAACTATAAGTATATATTATTGATGCAGGAAATTATCGATGAAAATGATGAAAAACTGAAAAGTGTAAAGAGAGATTTGGGCGAAGATGTGTATAAAGCTGTGGCGACTGCTTTAACGGAGATAAACGATTACAATCCAAGTGGAAGGTACATTACGACTGAGCTGTGGAACTTCACCGAAGGGAGGAAAGCTACTTTGAAGGAAGGAGTTTCTTTTCTTATGAACATGTGGGATGCTCAAAAACGTAGGCGAATCATGTGATAATTTGAGTGTTGAAAACTCCTGCATTTCGTACGATGGTAGTGTTATCTGCTTGCTACAAAGATGGAAATTCAGATTCTTAGTAGGTACTGTTAGGACTTGTTTATGACAAAGACTCTCCAACAAGGTTTCATCAAAGACTTTGATGTGGTAATAATTGTTGGTAGCTAAACTTTTAATGTTCGCATTCTGTAAAATCTTCTGGATTGTGTTGCATAAGGGATGTTGATGATGTTTTTCCAGAGGTCATTTTATGATGCAAGTACACAAGTGCTGGTTTGAACGGGTCAATGACCTGGTCCTTGGCCAAGTGTCTTATGTAAGCCTGTAAGGGGCTGGTTCATACTCGTTGACTCATAATCGATCCATGATCTAGAACACTAGGCCCATATGGCTCTAACAGCCCCTAACAGATTTGTCATATGTTTCGATCCTTGATGCAACTAGGGGTGAAAAAAAAAACGAACCCGGAACCGAACCCGATTTAAAAACCGAAACCGGAACCAATTTGGAACTGGTTTTTGAATACCCGGTTCGGGTTTTTGGACAACCCGGCGGGTTGGTACCCGGGTTGGGTATTTAAATTCTGGAACCGGGTTGGGTTGGAAAACCGGTCAAAAACCCGATCAAAACCCGGTCAAAAACCCGGTTGAAACCCGAAAAAATCCGGTTCGGGTTGAGAAAAAACCGGTTTTGATTTTTTTTGACTAAAAACCGGGTTGGGTTCAGGTTCGGGTCAGGTTGGGCCCAACCCGGTTTTTGTGCACCTCTAAATGCAACTATGCAAGTTATGTGATTGAAAGTTCTAAGTTACACATGGATGTTCTATAGAACGGATCACATTCAAAGCTCAAATTTTCTTAACTTTTTTATTATGTAAAAACATCTAAAAAGGATTTAAAGTCCACAAATATAATGTTTAAAGAGTATAGTTTAAATGAGTACAATAAGTTTGAGTGAAAATAGGGGAATTAATCTCAATCATTCATTTTTATCAAATACTCATTTCTTCTACATTTTTGAAACATAATTATCTCACAAATGACAAGTTGAATAATCATGAGAATTGCACCATAAAATTTAACGGTTTCTCCTCTTCGATTTGCTGTCGCTCAAGGCATACTTTCGACGAAGTTTTTTTTCATTTTTTGTTGGGTTTTACAAATTAATAACACATGTGTTGGTGATTGATTGTACATTTGATTTGCGGTTATGGTTATGGTTTAGGGTTAGGGTTTAACAGGGTTTAGATTTTAGTAGGGTTTAGGGTTTAGTATGATTTAAGGTTTAAACCCTAAACCCTAAACGCAACACTAACATACGTATTACTAATTTATAAAACCACCAAAAAATGAAAAATTAAAAGTTTTCAAAAGTATTGCTTGTTGGATTTAAATCGAAGAGGATAAAATGCTGAATTTTATTGTGCAAATTTCATTATTTTTTGACTTGTCATTTGTGGGATATTTAATTTTTTAAAAAGATTGTGAAAATAGGTATGTGATAAATATGACTAGTTGAGATTGATTCTATAATTCTCACACAAAATACCATTCTCATTTGAAACCCATCTAAAAACATAATCATGTTGCGGTAGATATCAATGCCCATCGGGATTTGGGAGTACTTAATGGGTTGATAAGATTTCACTAGAATGCCTTAATCAACAAGGTTATGACAACCCGATTGTTACCTAAGATGTCCATCTTGTTGAAGAAAACCAAACTCTTATGAACTCAATCATTATAATATGTTTTGCCTAATTCGTGTGAATTATGATGCATGGGGTTGCTACCGTGAACACGTTTTGAGGAAGTAAAGCATTAATTATTTATCAAATTATGTTGTCATCTCTTCAAATACTACAATAATGTATGTATGATGTAAAATCTCAAAACATACATTTCTACCTTATTTTATCGTCAATCTTGATTCTTTCTTAAAGCTGTAATACTATCGACCATAAAATGATGCCGGAATATTTAAATTTCTACTTTTAGTGTCAACCGGGATGTGTATCTCATATTCTCATTTGTGTTGAGGGGCGGGCGCAGCATAGGGAGCCGCCCCCATAAGAATTTATAAATTACGTAAAAAAAAAAGTATTAATGATATTTCAGAATTTCTGCCCCTACAAAACTATAAAATAAATGAAAATGAAAATTTTTCCACCCCGCCAAGTTAAATTTCTTGGCTCCGTCCTTGCCTATGTTATAATGTTTAAGTACAAATAAACGAATAAACCTCTACACAACAACCAGAGGTAATTCTCATCTTAGCGGATGTATTATTTAGTTTAACATTGTCTTCCACATATTGTATTTAGTACGTGATGTATGGATCCATTGGTTTTTTCAGTTATCATCATTTTAGTGACAAGTAGTGTATGTTGTCTACGCGTTCAGCTTGATTGATCATAGGTTACCATTGGTAAGTTTTGGGCATTTAAGCATAACCACTGACCTTGTATTCGTTTCTGTTTCAATTTCGTCAAGAGTCTGAATGCATTTCAATAATATCACACTAAGTAGATCAAATTACACCATCTTTAAACACAAAGAATAAAGTAAAGTAAACACATAAGAAATAACATAGTATTGTATTCTTGCTTATAATAATTGATTGATAATAATATAAAAAAAGATATGAAAAGCTGCGGGCCGTCATGAGTTGAAGCATGACTTTAGAGCCACTTCAGCTCTTGTTACAAAGCATTTCTCAATTGCTAAAAATAACCCCTAAAACAAACCTCCTCATTACACTCCCCTAAAACAGCTAAAGTTGCCCACTATTTCTTTCTTTTCTTTCAAAAATCTAATTTTAAATTAAAAATCACACAACGCTACACAAAACTTTTATTATAAGTTTTGTGACGATTACTCTATATTTAGATATATCAAAAGTTCAAAACATTCATATATTTTTTTTACGCAAGTAACTCACTTAACGCTCAAACTGCAACTAAACTCGAAAATTCTTGCCAACAAAGGTTTGACCGAACTTCCAATTACCCGGAACAATGTTCCACGATGTGGAAGTGCGACGATCACTACCCGTGACCCTAAAAGAAAGTGACTGACCCACAAGAACCGCATTTGATTGCCAATTCTGACCCCAGTTACGACTCAAACTCATCCATCCAGTCTTCGAACCTTTGACCCATACACGGGTTATATCCCCTGCCCCCGCAACATTCGTGATGAGAACCAAGTTAAAGTAACGGAATCCGTTAATGGTGAACCTTATCCCGCCTTGCTTTCGGCATGGCACCCTATGTCACGTCACCAAAATAAAATTGTGATTTAGTTGTTGTACAAGGGTAAAATAGGTGATTACACACTAGTGAAACCGTACATGTACAAACACGGTTTTGAGGACCGGGTCAGGCCCCACTACTCCGGCTTTAGATAGCAAAGTCAAAATGTTAAGGTAAATCATCAATCACTAAATACGGAGTAATAAATATGCATATTTAAGCCGCAATTTCTTAATCTATACACGTATAAAGTGTTTTACTACTTGCTATCTGATATAATTACTCTATGTATTTTTGCGAAAAATGAGATGTTACAAAGCAGAGACTAACCGTCGGTAAGAGACGGGAACTATGCCGGCTCGATATTCAGCTATCTTGAGAAACATAGGCATGGCGAGATCGAAATGGGTTCTAGGAGGGTTACACCACCCACCGTTATCACTAGGTTGAGCGAAATTAGGCGGACAGAAGTTGGTAGCCGTGATGAAAATGGACGGGCTTCCCGAATGACACCACCTTGGGTCATTCACACATTTTAGTTCAAAACACGCGCCACAACTTAATCCGTTGTTAAATAAAGCAGTACTTAACGCAGCCGTGTTAACCCCGTACCCTTGGCTGTATAAATTCCCATAACCACATGCACCACCTATATACAATTTATTAAATGAAATTCGTTACAGGAACTTTAGTAAATAATGTTAACTAATAAAAATGTTCATGGTGACCTACCCATGGTACCCGAAGCATCATTGCCACCGTAGAATGTGGCGTGAGCACTTTCCCATTGTGATCCAGTGTAGACTCCGGGAATACGAGCGTTAACGGACGTTAGGATTGCGAAAAGAGTTAGGATGTAACGGAGACACTTGAAGCCCATTTTCACTCAAACGCACGTACAACAAGCTAAGAGAGACTTGGGAGTTGAAAGTGTGAAGAGAATGAAATCTTGAACCGCTACTTATTGTGGCCAATGAGGAGAGAGAAATATAAAATAATAAAATAAAAAATAGAAAGGAGGGAGGATATGATTTAGGAATCTTGATCTAACATATTTTGGATTTTGTCACGAATATGAGTTATTTTTACCAAGTGCCTTTTTGTCAAATGAAGTTTTAAATAACCCATGGAATCGTAAACGGGTTGTAGTATTATGATATTGGAGTGTTGTTAAAATGTTGTAAATTTGAGCGTAAATTAAAAACATAGTTGTTCTAAAATGCATTAAATATGACTTTTCTCTTTTGATGCATTCCACTCTAATATTTATAAATTGGAATCTGGCAAACGTTTATTTAGTAAAGTACCCAGAAAAAATTGTGACTTCACATTGAGGCTTTGAATATAGGGTGTGTTTGGCAAAACTAGGTAGAGCTGAGATGGAGATAGAGCTGGAAGTTTGGGGCTGGAGCTGGAGCTTTTATTATTAAATAAGTGTTTAACAATGTAGATGGAGCTCGAACTTATAACGTAAAATGACAAAAAGAACATAATATATTATAACTTCAAATTTTTAATAATTTTAAAAAGGGTAATGTAGTATTTAATAAATAGGGGATAGGGATTTTCTAAATAAGCTAGTTTAACTAGTTCAAATTTAGGGGATTCCTTTTTAAAGAATTATTCTTCTAACTTTCATGTCAAACAAGGATTGTTATTTTATAAGGGATGAAGATTCTTAAAATGAGAATCTCAATCTCCTAGAATCTTTC
This sequence comes from Pseudognaphalium luteoalbum, assembly GCA_963422505.1. NCBI lineage: Eukaryota > Viridiplantae > Streptophyta > Magnoliopsida > Asterales > Asteraceae > Pseudognaphalium > Pseudognaphalium luteoalbum. The sequence goes on along the minus strand of OY730195.1, from coordinate 5,102,088 downwards.
GTAATTCCCTCAAGGCCTCAAATATAGTTGCCAAACACACCCATAATCTCAAAGGAAAACAATCAGTCAATCACATTTAATTGAGGTAACACATATATTTTTAAAATTATCACAAGTATCGTAATCGGTAACAAGTATCTTATACTTTTTATAAACAGCATATTTTGTTGATCAGAAACAAAATGCTAATAGAAGTCTCAACAAAGATATGACAATTTGATTAGAGAAGATTAAAGTTGGTCTTTGATGATTAAAAATCATAGAAATTTCATTTAAATGTTAATATATACCTAATTTACCCTTGTCTTTTTTAATGTGATTAGAAGAATAAGTTTGTATCGTTTGGTGATTCCTTAATTACAGCCACTACTGGCGGTAGGGGATTTTCTAATTCTGATTGACTAAAATCATAAAAAGTCATCTTGTGAAACAAGCCCTTATTGTACTTTCCGTACTTTGTCTAAATTACCCTTCCACTTCAACAAATGGTTCCAGAATCTTTTTTGAAAAGGACAGGGGTAACACTGGAATTCTCAATTAATTTTTGGGATTTACGACAAAAAAAAAAAAAAGAATAAAAAGTGTGAAAGAGGGCCACAAGTTTTTGCCGCTTTGCTTGAATATTAAGTTGTGCTACACTGCTAAATCAAGTATTATGGTACGTGGTTAATGTCGCCCCTTAACTTTTACCTATTGCTAAGTTCAGCCCCTAATGTATTCCTGCGTTTAATCTCTTATCAAATCAATAATAGTCTGGAATGATGAATGAATAAAATATCGTGAGAAATATATCACTTAAAGAGAAGATTCTGAAGATTGACAACCATCAAAACTATTTACAAACACATTGCGTTTATGATTTACACGTACTAAAATGTTTGGTGTTGATTGTTGAAATGAAATAAGATTCGGTTCTACAATTGATATTGCACGTCTATTTTTTGTACTTCCAGAGTTTAGCTACCAATTTTGTTCTAATAGAAAGGTCATTTTGTCACATCTTCACAATTGTCCGTAAGTTGTCACACCAAAGCGTTTTTTTATGTGTAGTTGTACATATCTATATATAATGTGCAACGTAGTTGTAGGTTTATATATATATATATATAAATTCTAACCGTATAAACATCTTGTTATTTACTGTATTACATGTCTCAAATTTCAATGAGTATTGCAACAATAATAATGGGGTATCATATGACACATATAATCATACTCCGATCCTAAAACTCTAAGCAAAGTGAAATCGATTTCAATTATGGGCATACGTCATCATAATTACTAGTATTTAATAGTGTAAACCATCAGAATTAACTTTCACTTGCTGATTAATGCTCCATGTTTGGAATCGGGTTCATCTCCAGCATTAACTAACCGACCATAGTGTAATATCAGGAAAAGTATATTTTTAATTTAATGCAATAACGGTATTAATTTAGCACCACATATAGAAAACGTTCACATAAGTAACGAAGATATTATTTTCTAGTTTGAATCAGCATATATTCAGTTTTAAAGTGGGAAAAAGGATCAAATTTTCAATATCACCTTATCACAAACAAGTTCATCTCATCCTATATGTATAATATTCTTTTTTCTTATTTTACTTTCAATTTTCCATTTCTTATTTTTCATCGAATCCAAGATATGGATTTTCCATTTCTTAGTAATTAAGTTAAAATCGAGTTTCAATAATCTGATTAGGAGACGTACAGGAGTTGCAACCGAGGCTGTATATACTCGTAATTTACAAATTTTGAAGAACACAATGAATTATGTATCAACTATCATACTAATTCAACGTCACATTTTTTTTCTAGGAAAATTAATAAAAAAGCTCTATTTTTTTATTGTATATTTCATTATGCCCTTTAGAAAAAAATTTGTGGTTTTGCCCCATCCGGACGCAAGTCGCAGTATGCGACTTGCGACCCACTTCTTGCGACTAGTAATTATCCGAGTAAAAGACATACAAAAGAGCTCGACCCTGACAACATAAGCCGGACGCAAGTTGCGAGGCTGCGACTTGCGACTCACGACCTGCGCCCGGGTTTTTTTTTCCCGACTGACACGAGTTACTTTGATTGGGTGTTTGTATATTTAAGTTAATATATTAAATGTTTCCTATTTAATTAACGCACTATTTCGTTTTTCTTTGATAACTTTTTATATACAATGTATAAAATAATTCCGAATATATATTTATGATCGGTGTAATTTTATCTACATTTTGACGTAAGTTTTATCGTCATATGTTATGTATTTAACGAAAGCATTTTTTAGTCTCCAAATCAACTTTTTTTATATCGGAATGTAGATAAAAATAAACTGATCATATTTGTATATTTAGATTTATATAATAACAAATAAAGGTGAACTAATAAATGTTATATCATTATTTTTGACCATAGAAAAAATAGGTATAATTTACTAATAGACGAAAATTTATACACATGTTATCTTTATTCAAACTTATCATTTTTACAATTTTGAGCCCCAACCTTATTATTGTCCTATTTCTTCAGTTCTTCCCTTTTTGAACTCTTGAAACTAACCAAATGTCCAATGGTTTTTATCAAGCTTTCTCCAAAGAAAAATCAAAATGAATAAGCTAAAGCATTTACGTCGAATGTACTCGAACTTATAAACTTATATGATGAAGTTGAAAAATCAGTTTGGTGATGACGAAAACATTTATTAGTTCACCTTTATATGTTATATTACATAAATATAAATATACAAATATGACCAGTTTATTTTTATCTACATTCCGATATAAGAAAAAGTTGATTTGGAGACTAAAAAATGCTTTCGTTAAATACATAACATATGACGATAAAATTTACGTAAAAATGTAGATAAAATTACACCGATCACAAATATATATTCAGAATTATTTTATACATTGTATATAAAAAGTTATCAAGGAAAAACGAAATAGTGCGTTAATTAAATAGGAAACATTTAATATATTAAATTAAATATACAAACACCCAATCAAAGTATATTGTTGTTGTCAGTCGGGAAAAAACCCCGGGCGCAGGTCGGGGGTCGCAAGTCGCAGCCTTGCGACTTGCGTCCGGCTTATGTTGTCGGGGTCGAGCTCTTTTGTATGTCTTTTACTCGGATAATTACTAGTCGCAAGTCGCATGAACTGGGTCGCAAGTCGCATACTGCGACTTGCGTCCGGATGGGGCAAAACCACAATTTTTTTTAAAGGGCATAATAAAATATACAATAAAAAATAGGTTTTTTTTATTAATTTCCCTTTTTTCTAACATATGAACTCAATGGAAATAAAAGCTGAATTACTCTGAACTGAACTTGTTGAAGAAAAATATGTGCATATGACGTGGTTTATAGTCAAAAAAATTTTGTTAATGACATATGTGTATATAGTTATGCATGCGAGTCTGTTCCAAAGACAAACAAACCATGTGACTGACGTGGACATATGTATATCATCTACTCCGTATCTTGTAAATAATCTTTCTAATCACATATACAAAAATTAACTTCGAGGTACCCTCCCTTTATCCCCATACCATTTCAATATGTTTAGCACAACTTTAAAGTTTAACCCCGACCAGTAGGTAGCACGTATGAAAATTAAGTGTTTGAATTTGAAATGACAATACCACTTGAGTAATGTCTAATCGATTTAACTAAATATATATTTTCACTTTTTAATTAGATTATTCATGTAACGAATTAATTAAGTATTAAGTTCCTACGTATATATGATGCAATATATAATAGAACGGTAAAAGTATAAATATGTATTTAGGTAACATTAATTATATATCCATCATTTGTCATCATTATCAAATACTACTCGTAGTTTAGTTTACTCAACATACACAGAGGAAGCTAGCGCACATGGATGGGATGGAAGTATAAAATCCAAAAATGGTGATGGTCAAAGAATATAATTTCAAACAATTGATTATTTCCATAAATAGGACTTGTAAGAGACTACTCATTTTTTCTTCATATCTTGGATTCCAAGATTTTTATTTGTACCACCACTCATTATTAATTATTTGCACCATCCATATTCATATGTACCTCTCCATATAATTAAGCATCTTAGACAACTTCCATCGGTGACAAAAACTGACTGAAACTGACAGAGCCACGTCAGCGCCACGTCAGCTTTTTTCACAAACTGACTAAAACTGACTAACCACTCCCATCAGCACTCCGTCACTTCATTTTCTGGGACCCACTGACTAATTAATTAATCAATTTAAATTCAAAAATTCAAATAAACAAAACAATTTAAATAAAACACACTTCATTAAAAATAAAAAAATTACAAATTTCCTAAAAATTAAAAATACAATAATTTTAAAATAAAAAAACTACAAATCCTAAAAAATTAAAATTACAATAATTAAAAACTACAAATCCTAAAAATTAAAAAGTGCAATAATTAAAAACTACGATTCATAAACTAATCTAATTGGAGCCCGATTCCTCGTTGTCGTTTGCGTTTTCCTCCTCGTTTTCCTCCTCGTCTTCATCAGACTCGTCGGCGGCATACTGTTGTTCGTATTGTGATACGACTTCTTGGCGAGCAGATTTGATCATTTTGATCTCTTTTTAGACGGCTTTTTTCCAAGTGTCTTAGCAAGAAAAGAAATAGCTTTGTACGCCGCCTTTTTCATTGCGTTTTCCTTGATCAACTTGATAGCTTCTTGTTGCGCTAAAGCGGTTTGTTTTACTGCATCAAGTGTGTCAATCTTTTCCGAACGAACACTTCGCGAAGACGAACCGGCGGAGCTAGAAGCCGTACTTTTGGCCGCTTTTCGGCCTACTGAACGGTGGATGTAGTCGTCTTGAAACAACCGTTTCATGTTTGCATCTAGAGCTGAATGAACCGGCTTGTCGTCTATGTCAAGATCAGTGACAAAAGGTGCGAAGGTGTCTTCGTTAGCCATCACCCCCGGCTCAGCAAAGAATTTTGGGTAACGTTTCAAAACATTCCAAGATGATTCATAGATGAAAGCACGTTTGACTTGCTTTCGGAATGCTTTTCGGGCCGCCGTTAAGACGTCGTTTTCGTCGGCACCGCTTTGTGGTTGAATCTCCTTGTAGTGTTTGTAGATGCCTTGGAAAGTCTTGGAATCGTTTGAAATCTTGTTCCATTTGCCAGTAAGTTGGTTGAGGTTGCGCTCGCGTGAAGCTACCACACAAGAGTTGTAACCGGCTTTGACTTGAGCCCAAAACGACTCGTTTGTTTGATTTCTTTCTTGGACCCCATTCTCGGAACAGTGGATCCACCTCTCTGCCAAGATTCTTGCCTCCTCATCAAGCCATCGTAGTTGTTTGCGTTTCGGGCCGGCGGCGGGTTGTTTACTCATTATTTTGGCCTTTTTTGGATCGGCAGCGGGTTCGGTTTCAATGTCGGGTTCGAACTCGGGTACAAATTCTTCATTTTCGGGTTGGGCCTCGTCGGAGCTTTCTTCCAACGTTAGAGGAACGGTGAAATTGGTTTGGTGAAAGTGAGCACTGGAAGTGGGTGGTGAAAAGTTGGGTGGTTGTTGTGGTGACCATTGTGTGTTTTGGTACCACCCGGGTTGTTGGTAGTTGTTTCTCGGATCATCGGCGGCAAGGTTGAATGGTTAAGCAATCGATGGGAAGGCGGCATATTGTTGATGTTGAGAAGAGGAACCGGAGCTTGGGTGTTTGGTTGTGACGGGTTTGAATTCGGTGGAAAAACGACATATTGTTAAGGTGGTTGGGAGGAACCGGAAGCTTGGGTGTTTGGTGGTGACGGGTTTGATAACGGGTTGGTGAACAAAGCTGGCCACATATCATGGCCAACACTTTGTAATTTCTTTTTGGTTTTGGATTTGGGGTTTGATTTGTTGTTTTTTGACATTTTTGTTGGAGAAATGTGAGAAAATTGGATGGTGGGTGAAAATGGGTAAGTTGGTAGTGGTATTTAAAGGTGAAAAGTGGGTTTTAAGGAAAAAAAATATTTTTTTGAAAAAAACGGCCATATGACCGTTTGTTTTTAAAATATATTTTTTTTATTTTTTATTTTTTATTTATTTTAAACGGCTATATTCAAAAAAAAGCAGTTGGGCCCCACATCCACTCTGTCCCTCTCGTCGCCAAACCGAAGACACGGAACCGACGGCCGAACCGACGAGTCCGTGCCATCGGCGTCGGTCTCGTCGGTTCAAACTGACGTGAACCGAAGTAACCCAATGGGAGTGGTCTTAATTACTTTTTGCGTAATAAGACTACTCCCAACCCAAAAACCAACTGACTGAAACTGACAGAGCCACGTCAGCGCCACATCAGCTTTTACAGAATACTGACCGAAACCGACTTAAACTGAGTGACCACTCCCATCCCTGCTTTCTCACTTTAACTTTTGGGTCCCGCATTTATCAATTTACATTTCATTCTATACACACAAAATAAAAAAAATAAAAAAATAAAAACCGACAAAACTTCGGTTATCCGAAGTTCAAAACTGACGGAGGCAACCGACGGGTTCGTGCCATCCTTATCGGCCGAACCGACTGAAACCGATGCATAACGTTGGGAGGAGCCTAAGTATCAAATATCAACGCATTATGTATTAATGTTTATGTTTATGGTATGTATGCATACCTCTTGTACATATAATTCATTTAATTAATACTCCATACACAAATTCACAATACAAGTATTTCGAATGTATATATGTTTTTTTTATTATTATACTAAAAATTCAATCATCGACATGTTACTTAGATGTCTCATGTCTGCAACCTGTGATGCAAAGAGATACCAAATCATTGCTACATTGTTTTACCTATATACATGTCGGGCAATATGACCCCATATAACAACATGATTAACCCTATAATCATTCAGTTCTCATATTAACTAGTTGGGAATATGACGGGGGGGGAAATTGTGAAACAGTATTCTACTATAACTTATAAATTACATGTGTTTTGAGCTAAAAATCGTGATAATTTATCAATAAATTACAGAAATAGTAACAATTATAGAGATAAAAATGGTCTTTTTGGTCAACCAAACTATTCATTGAAGTAGGGACCAATTTAGTAGATATTGTGCCTTCTCAATTTTGGCTAGTTTACGCAATCCCCACAAGATTTCTTCTCGGTCACAGAACTTTTCAAGCTAGCAACCAAATTTCGAATATATATCTTAAGCTTTCTATCCAATTCTGTATATAAGTCCTTAATTTTGTATATGTGTATGTCACCTATACGCAATGAACGATTCCACCACCATACGGTCATAATGCATTTACAAAAAGATGTACGTAATAAGTACTTATTATGATCATAATCTGAGCACTAATTAGTAATTACACTAATTTACCTATCATATCATATACGGCAAATATATTTCTATTTCTTAAAAATGAAATAAAGGAAAAACTATCTTTCTTTCGACTAAGGAACAATCATATCTTTTGGAGGGACCAGACTTGGTCTAATATGGTCACTTGGGCTTGATTTATTCCATCTAGCTTTTTTGTACATGAAAGCAACTACCAAACCCAACTAACACTAACTACCTTCCATGGTAATTATATTTATGTCAAAACAACATCACTACCTCATTCCCTGTTTATTATTATTCTAACAAATATAATAATACTGACAAATATATAGAATTGATGTCATTGATTGTAACATAAAGTTTATATATTTAATTGGTGCTAATTGTAATGGGGAGAAAAAACCCTACTATTATTATCTACTTTTTTTTCTTTCTTTCTTTCAATTAGTCTATGAACAATATTAATAACTAAATGTGAAAGTTAGTAATGTTGGCTCCTATCATAAAGTCATTTTAATTATGATATTAGTCATGCGGAACATGCCTAAATGGACCCAATCGTCTCTCTTTTCTGTGTAAAACACTTGTACGTTTTTTGTAAGAATAAAGGTAGTTTAAAAATCAACATAAATAGTAAACTACTAGTAGGAATAATAATTATTTTTAAATACTCCCCAAAAACACTAAAGACTAAACTACTCCTTTAACGTGCATAGTTGCATACATATCAAAGTAGTAAAGGGATAGCTTTTTTGAGTAAGGGATTTAGTTTCTAAACAAGTATCGTATAAGGAAAATAATTCGAGTTCAAACTAGATATCGATAAGATTAAGTGATCTCAAGTAAACAACGAAAATACTAACAAAAGATTTGGCACATTAGCTTTAAGGATTAGCCTTACCTAGCTATTGCAATTTGTTAGAATAAAACCCCCATCAAACATGGGCTAAGAAATTAAGATAACATAGCCTGACAAATTAGTGTAAATAAATTAAAGATCGAAAGAACGGACGTCCTAACTCTAATCATAATCACATGTTTAACTTTATATAAAATCTTAATCTTCACATTCCAATTCATGAATTCAGGCATACATTTTCTAAAAAAAATGGTTAGCCACGGATAACATCTGCAACAGAAGATATTGATACATGTTTATCAACCAAATTGAGCCTGATAGTTTACCGATCCTAGAGATTAAATTGTTTAGGCTTGTTGATATATTTTTTGGTTTTTATTTCGGCCCATTAGTTATGTAGTTCCTAGAGATTCAACTATCAGTATCATATGAGTTTATAGGCCCATTAAGTGATTCCGCGTAAAATAAAAAGAAACCGATCACGATGGGACTCGAACCCATAATCTCCCGCTCCGGAGGCGAGCGCCTTATCCATTAGGCCACGCGACCTTAACTGATAGTGACAGTCTTACTAAATATATATATAGAGAGAGAGAGGCTATAAATAATCGAAAAATAATTTTGAGAAAAAGTTCTGAGATAATTGTAACATTCTAAGTTGGAAGATTCAGCATCCTTTAGTAGTTGGTACTATCCATTTTTAAGTACTTGCAATTCATCAACCGCCTTTAGAATTTAAACGTCTTCATGTTGATCATTGTATTTTGTGGTGATTGAAAAGTAATCCGTTCATCTTTAGTCACAACAGAGCTGAACTCAGGTGATTTAATTGGTGGTTAAATGAACGGGTTATATGTGCTATGCAATGGATTACAAGGGGTTAGGCCAGGGCGGATGTAAAGGGGGCATTGACAGTTCCTTCCTCCCCTTAAAAAAATAACATTTAAATGTATGTATCATGTATGATATTTAAGGTTTTTTGACCCCCAATGGGTTGACTTGTCAACAACTGTTACGGAATTTTATTGCAAAATATTTATCAAGATATGAGTACTAGTATTTCACCCGTTCACTTTTTTCTTTTATTATTACTCCGTAAGTCTTTTTGTCTGTTTAACCTATTTGATACGGAGTATATTATGCAAAAGGGATGTGAACTTATGAAGGATGGATGGAAAAGATAATATATAAGTTAGCCCAGCTTAGTGACCCACTTATCAAGTGGGTTTTTACTCTTGAGATGGCTTCGAATCACCTTACATTGGCCCAATAATGACTTATGAACAGATTCATACAACTAGTAATAAACTAATAATACCCGGTAGTATATAAATAAGACATTTTTAAAAAGTTTAACTTCTTATGAACTTTAAGCTTTGATGATCAGAAGATAGAATTATTTGAATGTCGTTACTACTTGGTCGTAAGTTATAATTATTTTTAAACCACCCATGGCGCGCCATACAGAACACTACTTTGATTATAAGAATTATTATTACTCCGTGTTATCTAGAATCATTTTTAGTTCATAATAATATAATATATACCAAATACGTTTACCCTCTAACTTATTTATTTAAAAATAAACAATGAATGATCAACATTAACAGCTTACTACTAGTCTGCTAGCTCTTTTGGTACCTGGGTTGGTCATTTTTTATTTAACTTAGTACTCCGTTGTAGTTTTGATTGATGAGCAGAGTAAAATCTCCAAGATCGTAGCAGGGACTTTCAGCTGGTATCAGAGCGGGAGGAGTTGCTTGAATCGTTATTGAACGTGTTTTCGGGTTAAACAAACGTGCGTATTGAAGATTAATTGGTTATTCATTGTTTTGGTGATTGGTGGATCATTCAGATCGGTTTTTGGAGTCTTTTTTGGTGCTTGATCGTCCTCCGTTCGTCGATTTCGCTTTGGGTTTTGAAAAACTTCGATTTTAGGGTTTTCTGCTGCTGCTGCCGCGACATTGCGACACAAGCTTAGTGTCGCTAATTTGGGTTATTGTGACATTAATTGCGACATAAGTTGCGACACAAACATTCGTGTCTCTATATGAAGGTTGCGACATTACCTGCGACATCATCTTGCGACACAACCTTGTGTCGCTAAATCCTTGCCAAAAAAAAGAGTTTTTTGGTGGGAAAAGTCGCGAAAAATTTGTGTTTTCAAGTTTTTGTCGTAGGCTTTAAAGGGTTCAATTTCAGCCTGGAAAAAGTTTCATTTTACCCGGGCATTTTTGGACATTTTCGGACGATATTTTGGCGGGAAATTCGCGAAAAAAAATTTCGTACCAAATTTTGTTTTTAAGCTTAAAAGTGCTTAAATTTGGTTTTGGAAAAGTGTAATATTACTCAAGCCAGTTTCGGTATTTCCGAACGAAATTTTTGGTGGGAAAATTCGAATATGGACTTTTTGACCCAAACCATGAGAGACCGGTTGAAGTCTTTATTTAATGAGGATTTTGATCGTTGGAAGACCATCTTTGAAGATTTGATTACGTTGTATGATCCAAATTTATGGATTTTCATTATTGAGCCATATGAACCTCCAACAATTGCAGAAAATGAATTTTTCCCAGAGATACCTACAAGCGTAAAAAAGGAAAGCCAAATGTCCGACACGAAAAGGAAGATGTTTGATTTGGAAAAGAAGACATTTGAAACAATACTGGCTTGTTTACCAAACGGAGTATCCTCACATTACAAAATAGAACCTACATCATAACAATCAACCTTTTGATGTCTTTGGATTTTATTTTTGTGTCATAGCCTCGTCACAAATTACATTTCAATTCAAATCGTGCGTTGAAAACTGGAAATAAAAAATCGAAATTGAAATGTCTGCTAAGTCAATCTTGCGACATCATTAATGACGTCGCATGCGACGTCGCATTCTACGTCGCTATTAGGGTTAGACTATATATAGTTCTTACACGTGACGTTATTCGGTACACTATTCAAAATTACTCTGCGACGTCGTGTGCGACATTGTCTCTGGCGATTGCGACATCGTGTATACGAAGATTTTTCGATTTCTTTTCGCTTTCTAGAGACTTTCGTTCCGATCCACACTCGTTTCCTTGTTCTACCTTCATTCCTCGACATTTAGGTACTACTTTTACCTACTTTCACCGTATATATTATGATTAATTGTTTGGTGAATATACGGGTTTCGTTTTTTTGAGTATTATGAACTTATTAATGGTGTGTTTTACTCACTTGTGTTTGCCGCACCTTATGGTGTGGCCGATTTGCAAAAAACCCAACTTGATCTTCGAGTTTTCTGGGTTGGGCATGCCTGTTCGTCATTGCGACGTCGGCTGCGACGTAGCAGCCTATGTCGCATTTATTTGGTAATTTGCAGATACATTGCGACCTCATTTACTATGTCGCATTCTCTGCGACCTCATTTGCAATGTCACATTTTGTGCGACATCATCTGCTATGTCTCCTTTCTTGCGACAACTTGAGCGACAACGTACATAATGTCGCATTATAATTCAAATGTGATTAATTTCACAATAAATTGCAAAATGCGACATCCCTTTAACGTGGTGAACCTGGCGTGAATTTGTTTATGCGACATTAAATCCAATGTCGCTTGTAATTTTGTTTGGATTTAATACGACATTATAACAATGTCGCTATTCAGAATGTGACAACAACCTTGTTGTCGCATAAATCATTCTGATATGTTTTATCATTGCTATTTCTAACTGTCAAATTTCATCCAACAATGACGAGCGATTTCTTTCAGTTACTAACTGCATAAGAAAGACTGTGTTCACTGCTTCTGCCCAAAATGCTGTTCAACAACGTAAATCCGTGGCTAGAAGGTCTACCTTCCGGTCGTTGAGCCTTTTGCGCTTTCTAGTGTCTTACGAGTGTTACTGCTCGATCAAGTGCCTCAAAGCTACTCTTTGATAACTGGGATATCTTCCCAGTTATCATTCTCGTGTCGTGGTCTGGTGGGATACCATCCTTGTCTTGGATCTTAGCCTGGCCTTGTCTTGGATTTTTGCTATCAATGTATAACTAGGATCCTAGGTCAGGGTCTGGGTTTAAGGTTTAGGTTTTAGGATTTGATATGTGCACTTGTAATGTTGTAATTATTTAACATATCAATGAAATCCTTTTTTTGTGATCAATTGTGCAAAATGTGTTATCTTAGTCTAATATATTTCGAGTATCCTTTGTGTCATGTTTTTCAGATATGGCTTTGGCTTATGTACCTCATCACAACACCGTGGCTTTCTTGGATGATACTCACAAGAATGCTATTCCGTTTCGCCCGATGATTGCATTTCTACGCCGTTCACTGATTTTTCATGCGATTTCGGATTCGACAGTGGTCTACAAGAACTTGGTTGGACCATTCTGGAGAAATGCGTTGATAGTAATTGAGAATGATGTTCCTCGCATTGTGTCTACAGTGTTGAATACCCGGATTGTTCTGACTGAGCAGGGTATTCGGGAGTTACTGCAACTCAATGATCATCCTGATATGCCAGTGAACTTCGAGAATTCATTCATAGTGGGTGGCATGGCTAGGATGGGATATCCGGGGGTTCCAACTGATCAATATCGAAAGGCCAATCTTACCAAGGTCTGGAGATATCTGATGCATATTTTTATCATCTGTTTATCCTCCAGGAAGGCTGGAACTGATGGTATCAGTCATCATTTAGCCTTAGCAATGCTTGTGCTAGTGTATAACAAGCCTTACAACTATTCTGGTCTTATCTTCAAGGCTATGGTCGACAATGTGAACGCTGGCAATTCTAGATGGGCATTGTATCCAAGATTTGTTCAGCTCTTTCTCAATCGTCATCATCCGGATCTTCAACTATAAGGCGATGTGGATAACATTTTGAAGATTACGCCTATGATGAACAGGATCTTTGTAGTGGTGCTCAGGAAAAGGGGGTTCAGGCACCATCGGATACTCCTTTGTTCGGTGCGGTCATTGATGAAAACTACATGCCACCACCTGATCCTCAATACATGGATGCACCAGCTCCGCAACAATAACAACAGCAGTTTGTGGATGTACCTGTTCAGAATGAAGATGACCCTGTTGAAAATGTACTTATGGATATTGAACAATTTGGCCGTGTTGATGAAGTTGGTGAACAACTGGTTCACGTATCTGAAGAGGAATCTTCTGACGATTCTGCTTTTGTACCACCAAAGGACGGCGGTGAAACGCCTTCTGATTACGATGGTGCGGTACCCCATCCTTCTCAAATGGAAACGGTCAGGAGACAAAATCCTGAACGATATAAGAGGATTAAGCGTCGCATCCAACAGGCAGACGTTATATTCCACAAAATACCGGCAAGCGTATTCGAGACGGTGATGATCCCACTGATGAAGATTATCAACCTCTACATCGCCGTGCTCGTCAGTCTTCTTCCACCAGAGCTCCAGTAATCCCGCCCCAGCAAGCTTTGGTTATCGATCCTACTCCTGCCTTCTTACAGAAAATGATGGATGATATGAGGCAGATGCAGCAGCAGCAGCTGAGAGAACAAACTGAGAGGAATGCTTCTCAGTCTGAAATCATTGAGGTTCAATCAAAGCAGATATCGAAACTGCAGGCTAGGGTTTATGTTTTGGAAACCAGGTCTAGTGCCTCGGGGGAGTTTGGGTTCGGGGGTCCCAACGTAGAGTCACTATGACCAGAGTCAGTAAACCCCAACCCTGTACTTGAATCAGCTATTAATGAAAATGCTCCATGTTTAGATTATTTCTCTGTTGATGACATACTAGGACAGCCGAGACCACTGGCAGTTGATTATTCGTTTGCTGATCTATCATATATTCAGAGAATGGTCAATGATGAGGCTGAACAAGGTTATGTGTTTGATATGGACGATGACGTATCAGTTGAAGATGAGCATCTGGACGATGGTGAATATTATGATGATGCTCCTGTCATTGAGACCGATTCGAGTGATGATGAAGAGGGGCCTGCGAAAACTACTCATGGAGAATTAAGTACTTCTCACGCAGGGCCTACTCCGGATACTACATCAGTTCCTTCAGCTCAACAGGCACCGACAACCGAAGATAAGACTGAAAGAAATAAGCAATGGTGGCCTAAGGGAAGATCAGTTGAATCAGTACCTGTAACGTGTAAATCTTACAAGGTTCGTAGAGATTATACGGGTATAATTAAAAGCTGGAAAGTTCATAGAGGAATGTTTATGATAAAGAGATTGGATGGTGTTCAATATTTCAAGCTTAGATTTAAACAATTGAGCACGTTACCAAAAGGAGAAATAAATCAATTAGCTCAGCTGAATTTGATTAATCCGTTTAAGGACGTTTATGCTGAGTTTATCCAGAAATCCTTGCGTCGAGAGGTTCGAAGTAAAAGATATAACAAATTGAAACCTACGCTTGGTACTCGGTATACTTACAAGAAGAAGTTGGATCCACTAATAGGGCAGCCTATCGTCAAGGTTCTTTATCCGCCAACTGATTGTTTGACTGATATACCTTTGGAACCAGTTCCCTACAATTTTCTTCGCAGATTTGTGCATTGGGAACTTGATCCTCATACTGGTGAAGCGGTGATTACTTTTGTTCCTGATTCAGAACCGCAACCAGAGTTTGGAGGTATTTGGAATTTGAGACAAGCTACATTCCGAGTATTCGATCCTATGAGTTTGTTGATACAAGATCAACATGTTTATTGAACAGACAGATTCTTGGAGGTTTCGATGAAGTTGTTGATTAGATAGAGGATTAGTGCTCATGCTAAAGTTGAAGATTTGAAGACATATCCAAGCTATTGCCAAGGGGGAGTTTGTTGTTGCAAAATCAACATGTTTTATCAACAGCTTGTATAAATTAGTTAGCTTGAATTTGTTAGTGAAATTGTATGTGTTTGGGCCTGCGACACTAGGTCTGTGTCGCATTGGGCTTGGGCCTGCGACACAAGGCTTGTGTCGCAGGGCCCAATGGTCCAACATATATAAGGCCACTTAGGGTTTCATTTGAAGCTAATCGATCATTTTGTGTGTGAGAAACGTTTCCAGAGAGATCAAAGAGTCTGAGTATTTGTATTTGGAGCTTAAACCGTTTGTTTTTGTTAATCAATAAACAGAAACATTATTTATATCGTTGCGTTCGATTTATATTCACGTTCATTACAATTGATTGTTGTTTCCGTTTTATTCAATTGATTGTGATTCACATCTCCAAGATCGTAGCAGGGACTTTCAACATGTGTTAATGAAAGCTTTCCCGATTTTTTACAAGTAAATATCCTGATAAAACACTCAAAAATTTGACACTTCCTGATTAAGAAATAGAAATTCATGTTGCTAGGTTTTTGTTCATGTTCTCCTCTTGAAACATAACATGCTACTCTCGTCATTGCTTTAGTAATAAAAGGATCCACCAAGACAAACCTATTAGCTTCAAGTAACATAGCCAGCTTATTTATGGTTTAAATAAAATACAAACAATTGATAATCAATAAACAGCTAGTTAATAAACAATTAGCTTCAATATACACATAGCATAAGCCAATATTCAGAAATAGTTATCTAAAAATGTACTGGCGTTTCTGGATATTTTGGTACTTATATAAAAGCAACTGCTTCCATTCGACCCGTTTGAGATGCTAAATCAATCCATCTATAAGTAGATGGATCAAAGACCCACTTCTATTGGTACTAATACCTAATTCGATATAGAAAGAGTTCTTACTACATTAAACGACAAATATAAAAAATTACTACCTCAAATTAAGCATATGCACATTAAAAATATTCGTAGATCTAATACATGCTTGAATAAATATTCGATAAATAACCAATGGGTAAACATATTATCAAAGAAACTTAGCGGCCTCCTAAATCCTGACATCGATATTACCGATACTCTTTATAATCCAAAACTTTCCAGTCAAAATTGGGTAACCTTACAATAAATAATCTAGGGTTTCATAAGCCAAAAAACGATCAACTGGAACGCAAAATCAAAACCGATTATGAAGGAAAACATCGAAATCAAAGCAAAATCAGAGAAATTGTAGATTGAACAAATTGAGAAATCAAGTAAAGTTTCTACTGTATTAATCGATCGAAGCAGAGAGAAGTATTTGTGAAACAATCATCTTCCGATCTTAATTTTTGAATCAATTTGTTAGGTTTGAGGATATATGGCTGGTTTCAAATTTCTGTACGTAAAAAATAAACACGGGTAATTAATAAAATCATTAAGGGGTAGTTTAGTCTTTAGGACCCCTCTAATCCCCTATTTAGGTTGTCAATTAATCTAATTCTAATCAATGGTTTTAATTTAAAATGCTAATTAATTGAAGGGTTAGAATTAATTAATAAGGGTCTATTTATATAATGACTACCTTATTAACACTTTGTTATAATATATAAAAAAGAGATTAACTAGATAGATAGATAAATGGAATATGTTACTATTAAAATGAAAACAATAAAAAATAAAAAGATCTCATATAATGGTATGTTAGCGAAAGATTTAAAAATATATTACCATTTCAATGCCAAAAAAACAAATTTACCAAGGGTTGTTAGTTTTTAGATACAATTAACCATATCAATTCATCTCTCTATCTCTCTATATATTTAAAAGAAACTCAAAATTATGTAACCCTTTTTAAAATAAATCACTATAAATTAATCTTGACCATTTAATGCATAAGGGCAATTAATTAGGATCATTGATTTTCTTTTTCAAACTAGACTACATAATTAGCAAAATGTCTCAAAGCCAAAAGACTTTATTACCCTTGAAGAATATGCATTATTACCCATTATTAGTAGTAGTATTTAAATTTAAATAAATCTATAAATACTCTTGCTTTTATGCGATTAAGGTTTATGTAATGTACGGGTTAGTTTTGCTCAAATCTATGATTCGATTTATTAATTTTAAATTTGTAATCAATTTTTTGAAAAATTATATTTGAATTTTACTATTAACTCAAATAATCAAACTCAATTGCTGATACAACACTAATACAATTGTTTAGGTCTCATGTACCTTGAGTTTATTATATAATTGATCACCAAAATATCGTCACACTTTATAAGATGTTGAGACGTTAAAACATTTTTAATTGTGTTCAATTATAATTTGCACGAATTACATATTTTACCACCTTAAACCATGTAAATATCAAATATACTTACGTGCCTAACTTAACGTAAAAATTACATATGTACATAAAATCTCTAACTGTATACTAATTAAAACTCTAAAATCAATACTACTAACCAAAAAGAACATCAAATTTTTCGTAATCACCCACACTCAAACATCAATAATTGTGACTTTGTGAGTGGATGTTTGGATCAACGAGGTTAGAATAAAGCTTGAGTTTTCAAGTTGGTCTATTAGGAGAAATAAATAGAGTGAAAGAAATCTCTCTAACATGTGGGTAAGATATGAGATAGTAATAGTAATTAATGGATTTATTGATAATTAATATTGATTTTTATACATTATAAAATTAGAGATTCAGGGTTCATATGTAATTTAAGTTAATTTGGGTATATTTGATATTTATATAGTTTAAGGTGGAGAAATATTTAATTCTCTCATATAAGGGGTAACTTTTTTTTTAAAATGTTTACGCACTTAGCGTTACAAGTTAATGTGTCATAAATACATAAAAAAAGGTATAAACATGTTTTATACATTAAACAAATCAGTAGCATGTCATTACATAAATACATAAAACATACTACTATTTTTCACTCTGTCAAAATATATCATTCATACTATAGTAGACCACATGTGGTTTATTACATTATAAACCGAAAACAAAATTCTTCAACATAAATGTCGATTACTTGATCCATACAATATCCTATAAATACTCTTGAAGAATATGCATTATTACCCATTATTAGTAGTAGTATTTAAATTTAAATAAATTTATAAAAACTCTTGCTTTTCTATGATTAAGGATTCTGTAATGTACGGGTTAGTTTTGCTCAAATCTATAATCCGATTTATTTATTTTAAATTTATAATTAATTTTTTGAAAAGTTATATTTGAATTTTACCATTAACTCAAATAATCAAACTCAATTGCTAATACAATTGTTTAGGTCTCGTATACCTTAACTTTATTATATAATTGATCATCAAAATATCGTCACTCTTTATAAGATGTTGAGACGTTAAAACATTTTTACATGTGTCCAATTATAATTCGCACGAATTACATATTTTACCACCTTAAACCATGCATATAAAGATCAAATATACCTAACTACCTAACTTAACATAAAAATTACATATGTACATAAAATCTCTAACTGTTTACTAATTAAAACTCTAAAATCAATACTAATAACCAATAAGAACATCAAATTCCCCGTAATCACCCAAAGTCAAACATCAATGATTGTGAATTTGTGAGTGGATGTTTGGTTCAACAAGGTTAGAATAAAGCTTGAGTTTTAGAGTTGGTCTATTAAGAGAAATAAATAGAGTGAAAGAATTCTCTAAACCATGTGGGTAAGATAAAAGATAGTAATAGTAATTAATGAATTTATTGGTAATTAATATTGGTTTTTAGAGTTTAAATCATTATAAAATTAGAGATTTCAGGGTACATTTATAATTTTAAGTTAATTTGGGTATATTTGATATTTATATAATTTAAGGTGGAGAAATATTTAATTCTCTCATATAAGGGGTTACTTTTTTGTAAAGTGTTTACGCACTTAGCGCTACAAGTTAATGTGTCATAATTACATAAACAATATGTAAAACATGTTTTATGCATTAAACAAATCAGTAGCATGTCATTTCATAAATACATAAAACATACTACTATTTTTTACTTAGTCAAAATATATCATTCACACTATAGTAGACCACATGTGATTTACTACATTATAAACCAAAAACAAATTTCTTTAACATAAATGTCGATTACTTGATCCATACAATACCCTCCAGAGTTAATTACACATCCATCATTACATAAGAACCTTTATAGTTCAAAAATATAAACCAACAATATACTACGTATGATGCACAAAAACTTTAAAGATGGATTTAACAATAAATGAATTAGATTTATTGTCCGGATCAAGAGTTTTCACTATAAACCGCGACACATTGTTGCCGTAGCGAAATAAAGATTTCATCATCCAATTCGTTTTTGTTGTAAAGGTGACATACCAAGTATCATCAATTCTTTAGGGGATGGTAATGAGATTGAATTTTATATTCTTTCATCTAATTTTGTTTCTTTCTTTAAATAGTTCACTATAATACATTTGTATTACTACATATTAATTGTACTCAACACTATCAGATTAAAAAACAGTTAGTAAATTTATAATCTTTAGAATATAATAAATTGAAATTATTGACTACCCCGCGAATTCGCGGGTTATAAACTAGTTAATCAATACAAAAAGGAAAAGAAAAAAGAATCTACTAATATCATATCGGGTTTTTGGGGTGGGCTCCAATATTATATCTTCATACCTAGATGCGTATAAAAAACCGTTTGATTTGATAATATCAGTTAAAATCAAAGCTAAAAAAGATACATTGTGGATGGTAAAAGTAGCTTGTAGGTGTCTAAATCCAAGTAAAGGAGCTCGAGAACAACTTTTCACAAACTCTAGTAGCAAACAACGTTCTTTTACCCAAATTATGTTATGAACTAAGCAACGGTAAGCAACAAAATTACATGAATGAGTAAATAACTACTTCATACGAAAATCAACAAAACATCACAAGTAAACAACCTAAAATGTTGTTTTTGCAGTATAGTTTATCGTCTAAACTATGTATAACCACAGATTTTCAAGAAAACAAGTTGTGCATTGACGCTTATCTGACGTGTCCGATCTACCCTTTTTTTTATTTTTTGCTACTTTACCCATAGCCAAGGTCAGTTTGATCAGAAGATAAGGCGTAATTAAAGAAGGTAGAAAGGATTAACCCATAATTAGTAAGTTCCATGACACTAAGTCAAGAAAGTTGAACAGTCCCTTGTATTTGTAAGGGTCACTTTCACATTATTAAAGCTAGGAATAAAAAAGAAAGTGTCATTAGAAACCCGAGCATGCAGAACGAGTTCCACCGAGTAGTAAGTTGCTTTCCATAGCTTCCAAGACAATAGCTTGATGCTATCTCTAAGTTCACTAGTTCAACAACTTTAGTATTATAAAAGAAGTTATTTTTGAATAGTTAGACTAAAGAAAAGATGTGAGTATACAGAGGTCGGGTAACGAATGCAAGATTAAAAAGGGTAGAATTGACAACAATGCAATGTCAATTTGTTTCTTTTTTAGGGTGATGAATGATGAATCGGTAAAATCAAATACCTTAACTTAACCAAACCCAAGTAACCCAAAATCAATTAAATCAAATGTTTATTGGGTCGGGTAATTTTTCAGCTGAAACCGTTTAATGAACTTGCCCGTGAGAAAGATAAGCCCAATAGGCTGTTTAGGGGAAGTTTTCTGCTCGTTTTGAAGCCCATATGTAGCCGACAAACTTTAACTTTATTTTTTTTATCATAAAAAATTAAGTTCGCGATAATTCAAGTTTGCCCCAAATTTGGTTTCGTTTCGTTGAGTAATATTTTCTCATCGTTCAATTGTTGGCTTCCGATCGGACGATTATCATCAAAATCTTTGGTAGATATATATCCTGATTCCAGGTATGTTATCTACAATCTGATTATTGAATTTCATTGTTAGGGTTAGGGTTACGGTTAGGGTGAGGGTTAGGGTGAGGGTTAGGGTTTAGTTTAATTGGGGTGGGTTGATAAGTTTTATTGAAATGTTAGTGTCCGATTTTTGATTGGCCGTCTGGGTTGCTTATCACGATACAATAATCAATCGATCGATCAGATTAGTTACGAGTGTTAGGGTTAGGTTTAGCGTTAGTTTAATTGGGGTGGGTTGTTAAGAATTCTTAAAATTTCTATCTTCGATTTTTTATTGGCGCTTTGATGTTTCTGTTTGCTTGCTTATCACAATACAATAGTGTTGATTGTTAAGGTTAGGGTTGGGTTGATAAGTTTTATTGTAATTAATCGTCAAATTTTGAGTGTGTTTGGTTGGTAACCATACATAGAAACCGTGCCTAAGGTAAACAATTTATTGTGACAGGAGGAGGCAATACGTGATGAAATTTATAGAAACTGGACGGACGTTTGCAGGTGTCCCAGTTTATTATGTCGAGGAACCCTTGTTTGTGTATGCTAAACCGGATGCCCCCTGGCCTCCTACGCATACAAAATGTATCAACGTGGATGCGATTATGGGTACGCAGCATATTATTTATGCAACCAACCCTCCCTGGCTTATTTCATTCATTCTGAATATAGTTAACTTGTGTCACATATAAATGTATGCATGCTAACTTTGTAACTCATTTAATAAATTGTAGCTGCCAGAGGTATTCCACCTGAACCCAAACTACCATTGACAAGACGTCAATCTGTTGTTGAGAACCCAAATCCTGTTGCGGCAACAACTTCTTCAACAGCAACTACTACTGCTACTACTACGACTGGTGAGTGTTTCTTCTTCTTTCTTTCTTTTTTTGTTAACAATTTTAGTAACTACTGTAATTAGCAACTGCTACCGTTGAGTTCATTCACCTTTTCGTTTGTTATCATAGTCTCACCCTCTACTCTTTTGACTAATAAACTTCACTGCCCTTACCTGATAGTCTCACACTCAAGACAACCTTTTATTTATCTATAAAAATTTTTTACATTTGCTATTTATACGTTGTACTTTTTACATTGGCCCTTATTATGGTTTTATTGTGTTGGTTAATCAATTAATAGGCGCCAACGCTCAAGTTGAAGGGGGATCCGATTTCAATACCCGCCAGTGATCATCTTGGTGACTCTAGTTGAAATCTTGGTCGAGAATCCTACCCTTGAAGCAGACTCATGATCAGTAACCACTAGTGGGTTTTAAAACTTGTTTGCATATCTGAAATGTATACAGTCTATGCATGTATGTTATCTGCTACTTAACTTGACTTTTGGTTTTGTTTGGTAAAAAATGCAATGACAATGGATTTTATGCTTATCAACTTCTTGAAAGCAAGCCGGTCTCTGGTAAATTGTAAATGCGATGGGCTATACAGATATCGCTCATGTGTGCGTGCAATATAGTTTGGTGTATATTTGATAAAACGTTCCTTTGCTTTTATTATGCTTGGTTGGGTTAACCAAACTAGAAAGAAAATTGGATGTATTTAGTCACGATTTATATTTGTTTACCGAAAACTAAGCAAAATAAACTCAAAGTTATATCACCTAATCAAACACTTGTAAGTCTGTTTACCATGTCAACTTATTATCTCAAAATAGTGGTTTGAGTATGATATCCAAATATGATGTTTGGTTTATTATGTTTGGGTATAGGATTATAGTGAGCTTAGACAATCATAAGCTTTGTTTGAACAAATGTTTTTAACAAAGCCTTTCCAGCCCTTGACATATGAACAATTCTGTTTACTGTTGATGGTAACAAAGATGGCCTTTAAAAGTAAAAATGTAAAGTGAAGCCATAAGGGGTAACTATCATGAAACTGCCTCTGGTCGGTGTTAACATTTATAGTCATTAATTGGGCTACTCGATCACGCGTTAGGAAGTTTTAACCAAATTAACTGATGCCACATATGCCTACGTTGTGCATTTACCTTTTGATTGGTTATCACCCTCTAGTATGTAGAACTAATCAACTAATTATAAACTTCACTGCTCTTACCTAATAATAGTCCCACACTCAAGACATCCTTTTATTTGTCTGTTTATTTCTACTGTTGTAGTATTTACGTTGGCCCTTATAGTGGTTTTGTTGTGTACTTGTGTTGGATAATCAATTAAATTTATTGGTGTCAACGCTCAAGTTGAAGGAGGATCTGATTTCAATAGCCCTCGGTGAGCATCTTGGCGACTCAAGTTGAAACCTTTGGTCGAGAATCCAACCCCTGAAGCAGATTCATCGGTAACCACTAGTGGGTTTCAAAACTTGAATACATATCTGAAATCTCTGTTTATGTTAGCTGCTAGTACGTAACTTGACTTTTGATTTTGTTTGGTAAATAATGCCAATGGGTGTGGATTTTATGCTTATCAACTTATATGATGGTAACCTCATCTCATCATCTTGAAAGCAAGCCAGTCTTTGGTAAATTGTAAATGCGATGGACCGTATTGATTGTCGCTTTTGTGTGTGTATTTGATAAAACGCTCTTCACTTCTATTTTGTTGGTTGAGTTTAACAATTTCTTTTTTCACAACTTATGGTTTGTTTACCGGATAATAAACAAAGTGAACTCTAAATTGTTTATCTCCGAATGCATTAATAAACACTTAACTCCGTCAAACACCCATCTTAACTTAGTATCTCATGATGATAGTGGTTTTGAGTATGATAGCCGGATATGATGTTTGGTTTATTACGTTTGGGTATAGGATTATAGCGAGTTTATACAAATATAAGTTTGTGAGAACATATGCTTGTAACAAAATTCTGTTTACGGTTCGTGTTAACAGAATTTGTATTCAAGGGCGGATCACGTCACATAGTAGTGGGGACCACTGCCCCCAATGACCCAATAATTATCTGCAAATCCTAGTGGACTTTTCAGTAATTATTTGATGGATTTATTGTTTCGTTATGTATTAAACTTTACACTTTTTACTATTGTATGACTTGAACTTTGAAAACTTCTATTGTATGCATTGAACTTGTAAATTACACTTTCCTTTTTTGGCATTGACATAAATAGAAACTTTCCAATTTTAGCATTACCCAAAAAGGAAAGTATACATACAATAGACGATATTTTCAAGTTCAATACATACAATAGAACTTTTCAAAATTTAAGTCATACAATAGTAAAAAGTACAAAGTTTAATACATAATGAAACGATTAACCTTGGTTTACAACTGAACAAGCCCCCAGCCTAATGGCCCATCATCAACAAAGCCTCAACCAAATAGAAAATTAAACTAAATTTTCAAATAGGTTTAACGTCTATTATTAATAAAAGTTTCCTTCTTTTAACCAAGCTCATGTAGTGTCAATGAGGGAACATCCATACAAAAAACCAGTAGAAGTAAACAAGAATAAGAAATTTCTTTGTGTTTAACCTTTTTCTCTTTGTTTTATGATATTATATATATATATATATATATATATATATATATATATATATATATATATTTTTTTTTTTTTTCAGGATGTTCCTTATACTTATGATGTTTAAGATTCTCCAACAATATATCTAAACAAAAACAATAATAATTTTTGTAAGTATACTCCTAGAGTTGTATAGTTATATGTTCGATGTTAAATCGATAAACCTTTATATGTTTAGTTAAAAGAATGTTTGAACTTTGAAGAGCTTAATTGTTGCATTGTAGTTCTTCAATATTAGCCGAATTACAAGAGTACCTGTTCTCCAAACTTTTTTTCTTGCTATTTATCATTTAGTTATCTAATTTAGTTATTTTATCACCGAGATATTAGTAATCTCTAAAGGGAGTTTTATGGTTTTGTGATTTTAGAGTTTCTCTTTATCATAACTTTTAGATTATATATTCGCAGTGTATGCATTATCTTTATTAGATTATTCAGCGTTCTAAATTTGGCATTTTTTGTTGATGCTTGGCTATTTAATGAAGTTGTTTAGAGCTATCTTATACGAAGTAGTTGTTTTACGTTGTTTATTGTGGCTTTGTGGCAAGTGTTTATAAGCTTCCAAATCGAACATTTGAGTTACTTTACTAATTTAAAGTTGTGTCAAATCGATTTTTTTATATTTTTAACAATAACTTTACTAATAGCCCGACATTTAAAAAAATATTTATGCTCATTGCGATCGAGATTTCTGGATCCGTCACTGTTTGTATTATTATCGTTATCAGATTCAAAGGCACTGATGATGGCCTTTAAAAGTAAAAATGTAAAGTGAAGCTTATGGGATAACTATCATGAAACTAATCGGAACGGGCTCGAGTCAAAACGAGCTATTTCAAATATGGGTAGAATGTGTTCGTTTCATGTTGAGCAACTATACCAACTATAATATATATGTTAAGCTTTTAGCATCATCTAAGGGATCTAACTATCAGATAAACTTTAGATTAAAATACATTGATTATCGTGTACCATATAACAAGCCCTCTATTGGGCTCATTATAACGAATCAAGAAAAGCCCGTCAGGCCCAGCAATGAGCGCAGGGCCTGCTAGACAGGCAAAGGACCAGGCCCATCAAGCTAGGGTTCTGGTCCCCTTGATTTGGGACCATAATAGTGCGGAGAATCACCACTGGTAGTGGTGGTCTCCCAGGAGCCGACAAGGATCTGATTTAGCCACTGTCATTGGTTCACATCATCACAGGGGACCCACGCGCAAGGGCAATTGATCCCAACCATCCACTGACATCACCGGATGATGCCACGTGGCAAAACTTGCCCACTAAGGTGAATCAAATCACCACTATAAATACAAGGGTAAGTGCATCATTTGCCCTCAAGCACCTCCAAATTCACCTTCATCAAACAAACCCTAAAACCCTAATTTCAAGGAAAGATAGCAAGCTTATCTTTTCCAAGCCAATTCACGCCACCCTTGGTTTTATTCTATACAATTCAATAGGTTAACCACGTAAGTCACAGAGAGCATCGAATTGAACCAACCCACATGCAATTAAGCTTACTTTCCATGCTTGATCAAATGGCGCCATCCAACTAGAAAACCCCTTTTCTGTCGTAGAGCTACAACAAACACCCTTTAAAATCATCATTTTCACAAAACACTCTTGTTAGCAAAATGGCGTCAAAGTCTGGACCAACTCTGACGGTTCCAACAGCCAGAGAAAACATTGTTCATTTCGCTGTTCAAAACACAATCAGGCGAACAAATGGAGTGGGAACGACGCCTAATACTGGAGCAGTCTCGCCGGCAGCTGGATTTCACAACCCCAGGAAGGCAGAGCTCCCAACAGCAGGGATCTACGATGCAGCAGTCTCGCCGGCAGCTGGATTTCACAACCCCAGGAAGGCAGAGCTCCCAACAGCAGGGATCTACGATGCTAGGCGGAAATCGGGTGATAAAGGGATTGGGGCAACAAGGGGATCACCAGGCCCAACAAAGTTTTGGTCAAATCCCTGTGCAAAATGTTTTCCATCCAACCCTCACGCAACGTTTCAAAGTGCCATCCAACAACCATTTTCGCAGGCCCTACATCAATCCTTCCAGCAGCAGTACCAACAACCATTTTTGCAGGCAGTATGTAACACCCCCAAATTTATTGTTTAGCGGAAGCAAGATTTGGGTGTTACTAATCAATATTCAAAGCACAGAGATTAATAGTAAACGACTCTACATGCGTCGTTTTAACAGAATGTATTAATAGCAAAATGTTTACAAAGTTTGAAGCTACATATAGCTCGTGTTCGTTTAAAATGAGAGATTTCAATACATAAATACTTATACAAAATATATTAATGCAAGAAAATCTCTATTGTCTGCATGCTGACTCGAGCTATAGTTTCCTGGGGCAATCCTGCCTACTGCTTTGTACCTGCGATACATGCTAAAATGGGTCAGCTAACGCTGGTGAGCTCACAGGTTTGAGTATCAAATAAGTTGTGTGAACCGTAAGATTTAAATAGTTGATTTGCATCCAGCAAATGATAGTGGTAACAGTATACAGCCATGAGCACATAGTTGAGCTTAACTCGTGGGTCAGGACACAGCCTGAGCGTTTTCGCCTCCACGGATGCCTAATCAACATCCGTCTTCCTTAAATATTAGTACGTCCGTTTACCCGGTTAGTGCTTGCTAACCCGGACGAGGTGGGTCAATCCTATATGGTACCATATACTAATATTCACGCTACAAATGTATTAACAACTATGCTGATGGAGGGCTTTAAAAGATTAGTTGTGTAAAACTCATGTAGTACATGTAAAAGTTGTACTTGCGTTCACGCGTTAAAACAAGCAATATATCACACCCCTGAGTAAAAATAGTAAAAGAGGGGCTATGAGACTCACCTGAGTCTTTAGAGTTTATATCAATAAACTGAGATTGATGAGTCGGGAATCGAAGTCCAAAGACTTGTAACCTGAGGGTGTCCACGACACGCGATGGTTATAAACATATGAAGGCATCTCATAAGACTACCTTGTAGTTGTTTGTCCAACTAGAATGTCCAAATGATTACAATTTGGTTGATTGTTTAAGTGTTTGAAAATGTGTACGGCCCGTTGGTGATTGTTGGTAATAATAATATTATCATTATTCTTGAAAAACGTGTTCCAAAGTGTTTTAGAAGTCATGTCGCATTCGTGTTTGATGTTATACAAGTTTAACACTTTGTGTAAAAATTTAGATGTAACACTGTTACTCGTGACTCTAGGGTAAGGGCGAAGCCCGTTAATGACGGGGGTCCGGGGGCAGCGCCCCTGGTAGCGGGGTCCAAGGGGCGGCAGCCCCTGGCGGGGTCCAAGGGGCAGAGCCCCTGGCTGGGCTCGAATTTGGGTGGGCTCGAATTTCTACTATATTGCTTTGGTGAAAAACGCATCTGGGCTCGAATTTGGGTGAAATGGGGCGTAAATTTTGGGTCTCAAAACTTAGTGTAAAATTAGTTAAAACTTTCTGTTTATGCGTCACTTATAGCGTCACTTAGGGGCTTGGGCGACACTTGGGAAGTGTCGCTAAAAATGTTAAATCTGAGCATATGCGTCACTTAAGGGAAGTGACGCATGGTAGGGCGTCACTAAGGTAAGTGTCGCTATAAGTGTCGGGTATGGGTCTAGGCGTCACTTAGGAAGTGTCGCTATAAGTGTCGGGTATAGGTCTAGGCGTCACTCAGGAAGTGTCGCTATAAGTGTCGGTTCGATAGTATGCGACACTTAGGCAAGTGTCGCTGAAAGTGTCGCTAAAAGTTGCCATGCGACACTAGGGGAAGTGTCGCACGAAGTGTCGCATATCTGGGTTCGTCAGTGCGACACTTACGTTTGTTCGACGGGTTTTTGACCAAAAACATGTTTTCGAGTTTCCGTTTGGTCCGATTCTTTTACCCAACCCTTATATGGACATTATAAGCCATTTTAAACAACAAACACGTAAAAACACTAAGAAACGAGAGATTTCGAGATTTGTCGGAAACTTACAACGCGAGGAATCGAGAATCCGGAAAGATAGATGTGTAGATCCTTGCGAGATGAGTCTTTTTCTCCAAATGGTCAAGGTGAGATATTGAGGTTTGATGGTGCTATTTTGTGGTTTTAATGGTGGTGGAAATGGTGATGAAATGGAAGAGGAATGAGAGAGAGAGATTGAGTGAAAAAGGAAGATGAAGTGAAGAATGGGGTGGGGAGGTGGTGACCTCACCCCTTGGCAGATTTTTGGGTGGGGGCCCACCCATGTGTGGGTCTCCACTTTTAGCTCCGTGTATTCGCGCTCCGTGTGGTGTTCGATTCCCCGATCGTAAATCGTTACGTAATTATTTTAAGTGTCAAATAATGTAAGTTTTTAAAGAAAATGAAAGTTAATTAAATAAACTTGTTGGAGTATTTTACCAATCGCTTAATGACTCAATTGGTCTCGTCTGTTTGCGCGTTAATGTTTGAGTCGCGTAGGTGCTTATAATACGATATGAAGAGTACTCAAAATATTGTCAAAATAATATTTTTGGTATGTTATTGTCAATATATAATTTTTATATTAATCAATAAAATTAATCACCAACGTCCGTATTTTACTTGAACCGAAATACATTCGATTTAGTTTGCGTATGATTTAAGCAAATCGCATTTTTGTATATATCCAACAATATATAATTTGATACATCAATTAGCCTAACACAGAACTAATTACATGTATTAACAGAGAATCAGGCACTAATTACTAGTCCTAATTTGGCGGGTGTTACACAGTAACACCTTGCAATTTCGACATGATTATAAACGTTAATTGCACGCATTTTTAGGCTAATTCCCTAACTTAAAGTGAATTCACAACATACTTTAGAGATAAGTATAGCAAAGCCCAACTAGTTAGTACGCGTAGTATTACATTTTTTGTAATTAGCATAATTATGTACAAAACATCCGGATCGAACCCGACAAAGATACGACCGTTGGTGAACAAAATTTTTAAATAATATGACATTATTTAATAACTCTATAATATCACAACTATTATTTTGATAATGTTTCTTACATGTTGCGTATCGTACAAATAACGTCTACGCGGTTAAAACAAATGAACGCGCAAACAATCGAAACAAATCTAAGTTATAATTTATAACTCAATTATAAAGTATTTGGTGAAATACTTCAACAAAAATATCGGATAGTTCTTCGCATTTTAAAACGCATATTTAAACACGTATAAAATTTATTAAATGTTTAAACGATCGGGAAAACGAACACCGCACAGAGCACAAATACAGGGGATTAAAAATTGGAGACACCCACCTCAGTGGGGCCCCCTGAAAACCGGCCCAAGGTGAGGACATCACCCCCTCACCTCACTTGTTACATCTCAACACACACACATACTTATCCCCATCTCTCTCTCTCTCTCTCTCTCTCTCTCCCTAAATACTTTCACCACCCACCTCCAAACCACCAATTAATCACCCAAAACTACCATCAAAACACCTCCAATCACCTAGCTCATTTGGAGAAAAACGATCACGAGAACGAGAGCTACGCAACCATCTTTTTAGATTTCTCTCGCGTTAACTTGTAAGAATCCCGACACTTCGAAAAACTCTTAGATTTTAATTATTTTGCTTGTATGTTGGTTATCTAGCCTAGTAATGTCCAAATAAATGTTTAAAACTTGATTTCAAAACCTTTGTCGGAAAATGTCGGTTGGGTCATTTTAAAGAAGCAACATCTCGGGATACCCCCGACACAAACTGATAATTTTTACAAACAATATAAACCATTCTAAACATTGTGTAAAAGTTTCGGGTCAAACCAAGGTCGTTTGACAACAAACCCGACACGTCAAAATCTGGACAGCCTGTTATGTCGCATAAAGGTTGGGCCTTCTGCGACACAAGCCCTTATGTCGCACTACATCACGTATGTCGCATATAGCGACACAAAGGTCTATGTCGCAACACTTTTGGATGTCGCATATAGCGACACAACACCCTATGTGGCATTAAATTGCGGACGTCGCATAATGCGACACAGACACTTATGTCGCAGTCATGACCTGCGACACAACGGCCTATGTCGCACCCAGTGTCGCAAGTGTCAAAATTTAGAAAACACAGATTTTTTTTACTGAGTGTCGAACACTTACAACATCCATACCTCTCTTCAATGACACTCGTACATGGTTCACATATACTTCGATAGAGTACACAATACAACGAAAGTTATAATAGAAATACTTTTGAACTATTATTACACACATCACCAACGAGCCGTATACGCTTTACAAACTTCAAACGCAAACACACGTTAACAAATACTTTGTACATGTCTAGCTGAATGAACGTTATCAAGGATGGTCAACTACGACATCCACATACTTACACTTAAACTCTTATACATTTAGGGCGTTAGGAGATTTCGAACTAGACTTGGGCTTTAGGCTTTTCTAGCACTCGCACTTTACTTAGCTCAACATGTGAGTTCACAGCCCCTACTTTTACTGCTTTACTACTTTGAACAGGGGTGAAAAACATAGTATGACTTTTACCGTTGCCATACTACTTTGTTTTAGCGATTGCTAACTTGTTGATTACTTCCAACTATCAATTATTAATGATGATTTCATGTTTTAATTGATAACTAGAGTGTTTTGGAAACTAAACTTATACATTTTATGAATGATTTCATACGTGCAAACTAATTATGAAACATCACAAGCTTTCATACAAACAGACTATTATGAAACAACATTTTCACAAACATACAGAAAGTCCCTACGTCTTGGGCAAACATACAGAAAGTTCCTACTTCTTGGGCAAGGTTCCATCCTACGTCTTGGGTGAAGGCTCTACTTCTTAAACAGTGGGTCCTACTTCTTGGATGCCAGTCCTACTTATTGGACACAACCTGAAAAGTCCCTACTTCTTGGGCAGTTATTGATAGGTCCTACTTCTTGGACAAACATTTTAAACTATACTTTTGGGCGACATCCCAACGAAACTTCATATTCGATGAACGTTACTTAAATTGTTATGGCAAAACGTTACAAACATCTTGGTTGATCAAACTTACACTTAAATATAAAACCTGTGAATTCACTCAACCTCGTTGTTGACTTTTACTATGTTTTTCAGGGAATTAGCTGCACGTAAGAACCACCTGCACATATGGAACTGTAGGCGACCCGCGAAGCGTTTAGGATGCCATTTTTGAAACCGATGGATTTCTTTTATATAACTAATCTGTTTTAGTCATATTTACGAAATCTACTTTTGTAAACTTAACAACTTTTACACTTGTACGATTCGAGGAATCGCAAACTTTGTATCTATTACTCTTGGCATCTTAATATATATGTTATGTTGTAATCATATGCTCTGATATGCATGTTTGTTCTACGTTCACGTCGGCGCCCCCGACTACACTAATGCTTCCGCTAAACATTATGATAATCACAATTAACGAATTTGGGGGTGCGACATAGGCCCTATATCAATCCTTCCAGCAGCAGTACCAACAACCACCTCAACAACTTTTCCACAGGCATCCCAGCAAACTTTTCCGCATTCCTTCCAGCAGCAGCAACAACAACAGTTTACGCAGCCTTTCTAGCAGCTTTACAGGGCAGAGTGTCTTCCAGGCACAACCCTCTGTCTAGGAAACTGCAAATGCTCTGGGACAAATTTTGGCACAGTTGATGCAACCACAGGTGATACCGCCACCGCCTCCCCCACTCCCACCAATGCTGGTAAACATGCTAGCTGTTATTCAGGGAAGCCGCCAGTTACCCAGAATACCGTCCCTGATTCAAACACATAGTTCCATATTGCAATAGCAAGTGTCTCCCTGCCCTTGGGGTGACGGTTCCCCTAACACTGGGTTATGATGGGACGAGTGATCCATAAGACTTCATCCAGTCATATGTCATATGATCATGCAATTAAAACACAACATTGGGAGGATGTAGTTGCCCGTAAGATGTTTCCTTCTGTGCTACGGTCATACGCAAAATCATGGTTCTGGACCTCCCTGAACGAAGCATCACCTGCTTCAACGACATCAGGAGGAGATTTGTGAGCCACTTCCACCAGAAGAAGAAACATGTAAGATCGCACGTGGAAGCCCACATGATCAAGCAGCATACTCATGAATCCTTGGAAGATTTTATTGATAGATACACAGATGAGTGTTTGAAAATCCCTGGACTCCCTGAAAGTCAACAGGTGTCTGGTTTCATTTCTTGCCTGGATGAAAATCGATTCCAGACACTGGTGGATAAGTTTATTGGTGAGACACCGCCTACATTCGCTGCACAGGTGTCCCAAACCAGGGATTACATCAGGGCAATGGAAAAGCGCCAGTTGAACATGCGAAATAAGCAGGCGGCAACTAACTCCAGGAGCGATCAGAAGTACCAGCAGGATGAGGGAAAGGTCAACATGGTAACAAATATAACAGGGGGAATAGGTTCCAACCTTATAACAAGCATGCAGAAAATGATGCACTCATAGCCTCCCTGTCCAAGACACCAAGGGAAATCTTGCTGACGGAACCTACTACAAAAAGTTTCAAGAAACCTCCACCTATGGTTACCAAGGCAAAAGATAACGGTAAGTACTGCAAGTTTCATAAAGAGGGTGGACACGATACAAATGAATGTAGGGAGCTGAAGGCTCAAATTTACAAGGTAATTAAATAAGGAAAGCTGGAGCACCTGGCTCAGGGAACCAGGGAGTATCAACAGGGGGATACAACAAAAGGAAAAGGAACAACTGAGTTGCTAAAGCCTGATGCAGTAATACTCATGATTAGTGGTGCAGCCCCAGGCAAAAGCGCAGGGTCGAATAGCCTGAGCTATGGCAGTTACAAGAAATAAGCTTTCCCCCGCTGCATATCATCACCCCTTCTGCTGAACCACTGGTTATCGCAGCAAGGATCTCAAACTTCCATGTTGGAAGAGTTTACTTGGATAGTGGCAACTATACTAAAATCATGTACGAACACTGTTTCGAGCAATTACCAGATGAGGTAAAAAGCCGCAAGCAAGAATTTTTGCAACCACTAGTTGGTTTCTCAGGGGAAACAAATTGGCCACCGGGAAAGATTAAGCTTGATGTCACTCTGGGAGATTACCCAAGGTATAGGTCCACAAGCCTCGAATTTGTCATTGTCCGCTCAACCTCTAAGTATAATGCAATCCTAGGAAGAACCGCTATTCAGCAGTTTGGGGCAGTCATCTCAACTGTTCATGGCATGGTCAAGTTCCCAACTCCTGAGGGTGTCGCCACTGTACACGCTGTCCCTTATGCCCCAATAGATTGTTTTTAATCAAAGTACCCGGTCAGAGGTCCCGCGTCAGTTGGACAAACGGGAAGAAAAGGTTGTACTTAACCCTGATTTTCCTGATCAGGCAGTCATCATTGGCAAAAATTTGCCGCCCAGAGTAAAGAATTGGCTGCATGATCTTTTGATAGAAAACCAAGATGTCTTCGCTTTTCAACCATTAGATATGACAGGGGTACCAAGAAGTATCGTTGAACACTTATTGAATGTTAAACCAGACATCACACCTATAAGGCAGAAGAAGCGTGGCATGGCACCTGAAAGAATTTTATTCCTCCGGGACGAGGTCAATGATTTGGTGCAGGCAGGAATCCTTAGGGAAGCAAAATACCAGACATGGGTGGCAAATCCTGTTATGGTTAAGAAATCAAACGTGTCATTAACTCTAAAAGATGTCATTCGGTCTAAAAAATGCAGGAGCCACTTACCAGCGTGTCATTGACTCTGCTTTCATGCACCAAATTAGCAGGAACATCGAAGCTTATGTTGATGACCTGGTGATAAAAAGCGCAACTGAAATTAACATGTTAGCTGACATTTCAGAAATGTTCGCAACCCTGCGTGGTATAAACATGAAACTTAATCCCTGCAAGTGCACATTTGGAATGGAGGAGGGTAAATTCTTGGGCCACGTCATTACAACATGCAACATTAAGGCAAACCCGGAAAAAGTGCAGGCGGTCACAAACATGCCCTCTCCAAAAACAAAGCAGGACGTTCAAAGTTTATCTGGAAAATTGGCGGCCCTAACAAGGTTCTTATCAAAAGCAGCAGAGCGGTCCTTACCTTTCTTTGCAACCTTGAAAGGTGTTGCAGGCAAGAAAGATTTTCAGGCTGGCTTTTAACTGCTATGGTAAATGAATATCTGGACTGGGCGCAGCCGAGCCACACGCTAAAAGTTTATATGCCCTAGTGTAATATGGTAATAATTGTATTTATTTCTGTTTTTGCTGTCTTTTATATTATGTTCAATACATGTGGAGTAAACCTGCCAATGCAGCAAAAGGATACATGTAAAGCAGAGTTAAGATATTACAGTGATAAGGAGGGGTATAATAAATCAGAAATGGAGATCGCGGCTGGTTGCTGTTGGATGTGCTTGAAGGGTTCTTTAAATATGTGGTTTTCTCTTGCTACTTAACCATGTTTCCTTTTATCTGATGTTTGAGTTATTGGTCTAATTGAAAATAGACGACATCAACTACAGTATGAAGTATACTTTGAATGTTGGGGTTAGTGTCTGGAAATGCATCTAACTTGTGCCCGATGTCTATTGTGTGTACTCAACTTACATTTGCTATTTTTAATGCATCCAACTTTCAAAAATGGTGTTTTAATGTATTTTGATGACGTGTCGTTCGTATAACGTGCCACGTGGCATACGGAGAGAGTGACACGTCACCAAAATACATTAAAACAAGTTTTTTGAAAGTTTGATGCATTAAAAATAGCAAACTTAAGTTGGATACACACAATAGACATTGGATGCAAATTACATGCATTTCCATACACTAAACCCTTGAATGTTTATCACTTGTTTTTGTGACACTTGAGGATGTGAGAAATGAAATTTCGAAGACTATTCATGTGCATTCTGAGAATTTTAAAGTGCTAAGAATTCCAGTTAGGTATTGTAAGTTTATTGATGGTCTTCTAAAGTGATTGATTGCTGCTACTTGAAGTTGCAATTATTAGTTTTGAGTGTTTTGCACAAATGATGATAATAATTCTTGGATATTTAGGGTCAAACTAAATAGTTTTGGAGAAAGCGGAAGGAGTTGTCGTAAACAAGTTGAACTTTACGATATATGTAGAGTTACTAGTTTATTAGAAAGACAGTTGGCAGTGTTGTTTGCGTTATATTTTCTGTGTACGACTTTAGTTATGTAAATGGCTAAAATAGGTGCAATAATCGTTATGTTCCGTCTTTTGCAGCAAATTGTTCCATCTCTTAGGACATGACTTATATCATTAGTTGTCTAAATAATAATCCTTCTACTGTTACAAGGCTAGTAGGTTATTGGTAGTAAAAACAAAATCACATAAAATGCTATAAGCTCTATATCTTTAATGGCGGTACAAGCAGAAAGGGGTGCCATTGTATGCATATCTTCACATTCTTTCTTTTATACATTAAAAAAATGTGATGTTAAGGTTCAACGTCTGGCTAGATATGTTGATATCCAATTGACGTAATAACTACAATTGTACTAATATAATGTTGGTACAACATATAGAAATACAGAATATTTCTAATTAGGCGTCTAAGTGAATTCTTTTGGATCTTAGTTTTATTACCTTTTTTATGTTAGGATGAATAACTTTAGTATTTTAATAGTCAATAGAAGATTCTGAAACAGAAACTATCCTTACCCAAAACCCTTAGAAGTTGTTGATATGTTGATATCCAACTGACGTAATAACTACAATTGTACTAATATAATGTAGGTTGGATTTACACCGCTACTTACACTAGCATCGTATGTTACAGGATCAAACTCAAGGAAGAGGTAGTGGTAGGAGATTAGCGGCTCCCGAGCAGGAGTCTACAGACTCTCGAAACCGAATCCGTCCGATGGTCAGCTTCATCATCTGTTGTTGGTGGATTTGCTCCTCTGAGAAGGTACTTATCAGCATTTTACTTTTGAAATATCATCTTAATTGCAATTATCATTCATTATTAACAATGATAGCCTGTTTTTCTTATGCTAGTCGAGGTCCCGGTTCCCAAACATCTGGTAAGCGTTACGATTCGTCCCCTTCACATTTAATGTTCATCTATTAGCTTTCTATTCACTTGTAATGGTGTTTGTGGTTTGTTGTATTCACACCGAAGAGGAGGTTCCTCCAACTCTAGCTACAGGAATGATGATACTTCAGAGGATATCACTCGTGCTTCCAATGCCTTGGAAAATCTGCAGTTGGACAGAAAAGCTAGAAATTTGACCAGCTCTTGGCGGTTTGTTTTCTTAACCTTCATAAACAATCATCTGCCAACTCTATTTTTAAATATAAGAGCTGTTCCTGTGTTTAGAGCTGGCGACATGGGCGGGTCAGATAACGGGCCAAACTGGTAAATATTCAATAGGCCAGGCTTGGTTGTGTTGACCCAATAAAAAATCTTTTGACATCCTACCTTAAAATAAATAGTTACTGTCTTGAACCTAATTATAACATTTATAGTCTCAAAAGTAATAATCTTTTTTAAAAATGAAACGGATTTAGGAGGTTATAAAAAGTTATACACTTTGAGCAACTTTTGACCAGTCTGACGCGTTCTAACTTTTAGAAGTTACCCATTTGACATGTACCAAATCAACATCAGGAGGTTGTGACTGCCACCTTTAGTTGTTTCATCTACAAGGAATTCCTCTTAATGTTTAAAAATAGGGGTATTAGTTGGGTAATTTTACTACATAGGATACAAGTAACTATACTGTACAATCATTGTTTTGGATTTATGTTACTGGCAATGATATAATTAGTTATAATGTACAACAACCTAAATGATATGGACGGCGAGTTGCACTTTTTTGAATCATGAGTCTGAACCTCAGCTATTAAATTGTGTTTCAGGCATGGTGGGTACGAAGAGCACATGTAACTTTAATGATACTTGAGTATGTGTAGTTTGTAGCCTACTAGTACCATCTTTCTTCATATATGAGAAAGATGTTCCATAAAGAACAAACGTTCGTGTTTTATATTTCTTAAAACCCTTCGCTCATGTTTTCTCAGACTTCATTCAATATCTTTTATGTTTCATTTCGAAGGCTGGATATGGTACGGTTTAGCATATGAAAACTAGTGTTTGTGTGATTTAATACCATGATTGTAATTTTAACTATACTATTTCAGTGTGTTTTACAAGTAAATGATGCTACTCTTTGGTGCATGAAAAATCCTAGTTGTTCAGTGCAAACAGGTCAACAAAGCACAACATCGTGTAAATGCTTGGGAGCACACATGTATTGCTTGGTATGTTTTTGTTTCAATACCAAGACAGTAATATAAAATATTCTACAAAACAATGCTTTTTGAGCTGATGTTTACTTAAGTTACTCTACCATCGTTGGTATGACTGGTTCTTGTTATCCTCATAATTGTAACATTTTTCATATATAAAATTCGCTCTTATGAAACATGTACATTACGCTTTTTGTGAACCAAAGTTGTTTTCTATTTATATCTGTTTACTGATCATGGGTTTTTGGTGTTTCATTGTTTTAGCACTTGTCTAAAATAGTTGAAAATGATTAACTTTTTCGACCTAACATATGGCAATTTTATATTCTCAAGTGAATATTTTATATATCTAAAACAAGATGTTTATTAACACATAACCTTTTTTAGGGCAATTGGTGTTCTACTTCGTGCTCAGTCACCAACAACCCATAACCTCGCCCTACCATATCATAATCGCAATCATGCGGTGTTATTGTGCCAATGTGGACAAACTAAATGGTTTCTTTTGAGAAATGACATCACCAATCTTAGTAAATGGCATTACGGTGACGTAACTTTGCTCATATATATTCGGGTAACCTTAAGGAACGTTATTTTGTCAAATCATTTAACAAGCTTAATATTAGTTATTAATAACTAATATCACATTGTTTAGGTTAGGGGTGACAATTTTCTAAGCACATTAAAACCCAAAATGAAGTTAAACGGTTTATGGTTGGGTGATCCTAACCCGCAAACCCGTTTTAAGTTTTGTGTCAACGAAATTAAAATTCTTTAAAGGTTTTAAATATAGTGTAGTACAAAATTAAGTAAATGGGTATGCACCCGCCAACACGAAAAAATTGCATACGCCAACCCGAAACCAACCTGTCATCATGTTTGACCCTTATTACTAGACAATTTATGTGGGTCGTGCCCTAGTTAACAGTATTAGGGTTAGGGTTCAAACACCCGAACCTTATATATACTTAGATCATGTTCGGGTTGGGTAATATTAACCCATCCTAATTGACACCCCTACTTTGGGTGGACGTCTTTTGCTTAATTTTTGTCACGTTGCTGTTTGTTTTGAAACGTCTTTGTGCCAATTAAGGTAGAGTGGCTATGCAATCTATAAACCATTTTGTTGCTTAAACTAACTATTGCAAGTAGAACGCGTGTAGTTCCTTTCTTAAGCTAATTATCATATTTGCAATTTATAAACTATGCATGCCACTTAATGTAGTTACTGCCAACTACTCTTTAGCTATATGGTCCTAATGTTGCTGTGTTTAAATGCTATTGAAGCTTTCTTAGTTCCAGATATTGCGCAGAGAGGCTAAAGAGACTAAGAGAATTATTTTCTATCGATGGAACCAAAAGAGAAACTAGGGGACGAACTTTACGGGCTAAAACCATGGGTTAAAGTGTACATGTAGGCATCAGAGACAGCATATACATGAGTTGAAATAACTCTGTTTATATTAACCCCAAAAATAATTTTAGCATATGCATATTTTAATCAAGTTAAGACTACAAAACAGGTATGCAAACTAGGCCTTCAAAGACAAACCTCAACCTACAAAATATATATCTAACATCAGTTTTCATAATTGGATTCGGCTTACAAAATTGAGTGATATGCACATATGCATCAAAAACAGTTTACAATGCCATCCATTTGATTCTCTATCAACTCTTTTCTATCTGCAAGCAATCCCTAGCTAGACCTGCAAACGTATATATTTGGGTGAAAAAACAGCTTTATTCAAGCAATCCTTATACATTATACCAAAACAAGAAAGGCACGGCTTTATTTAAACATGTTAAGTATCGGGACATAAATGCAATGAATTAAATTCGTGATCCGTCCAAGAATTTTATTAAATGGGGGCGAATGATAGCATACTAGTGTCGGACTTTGAGTTGACGTTCATTTTTTTAGGTCGAGACATACAAAAGAATGCAAGTAATTTTACTTCGAATACAATGTAAATGTTAAACACTTTCATAATGCTATTCATATTAATCAAAATTTCGAATATGAAACCTTTGATTTATCTCACGATCTATAACTACAAAAGGAAAGTGTCAAACTCGCAAATGAAAGACGAATAAAAAAACTAATACTTTTATCAAAACAAAAAATGCTAAGAATATTCTTTTTGTTATCTTTAATGAGTTTTTGCCCTTACGCCTTCCTAATTCGATGTTAGTAAGAAGCATTCAATGAACTTATTAGACTTATATATGAAATAAAGAATTAAAAGTTGTTTTATAATGAAGTTTCTATTAAAAAGTTGATAAAACCATATTTGGGGAAAGAAAAAAAAGAAGAAGATTAAAATCGCTATACTGAGATTTGAACTTGGATACTCTCAAAATGAGGAAAATATCTCAACCATCAATCTAAAGAAGCATTATTGTTAGTTTCTCACACATATATCTAATAAACACATCTGGGCAAAGATGAAAGCCTATATCATCTTCTCCAAACAAATTACAGCAGGTTACGAAGAAGCTTGTGGGGGCGGTGGCCGACAGTGCCCCCACTGTGGTACCGCCCCCTGCCTGCAAACGTATATATTTGGATGAAAAGACAGCTTTATTCAAGCAATCCTCATACATTATACCATAACAAGAAAGGCACGGCTTTATTTAAAAATGTTAAGTATCGGGACATAAATGCAATGAATTAAATTCGTGATGTGTCCATACCTGACCCGGTGCCATCGTGAGGCCCGAGGTAAAGACGGGAGCACGGAAGGCAATGGCAGCTAATGGATCAGTGTGAGTAGAACTCCAGGTGCGAGTCGTCGTATCAAAGGAAAGGAGCAAAAGGGTCCAAGTGACGCGGGCATCCTCACTGCTGGCCAGTCCAACGTGTACACGACCATCATCGGTAAGCGCTGGGAATGAGACGGTCCTGACAACGAAGCCCCGGGGTATGAGCTGAACGGGAACCCTGGAAATGAGTCGATATGCATCCCAATCAGGGGTAATCTGAAACAAAAATACGCTTCGTAGAACCAAATCGGCTGGTGCCATCGGGTCTGAATACCGGACCAGAAGAGCTGCCCAACCGTCGTTTGCACGACTGGGATGCTCGGTAACAAACCGGCGCCAACCGTTGTGAATTGGTGGCCCTAGAAGCGCATGGTCAAAATGAGGAGCGTGGAGTAACAGCAATCCACCGGGTATGAGTCTATACACCGGTTGTCCATTGGTGTCGAACGAGATCTGATGCGTCCTGTCAGGACTGCTGATGATCATTGAACGTGCGTGGCGAGTATCGAGAGCTTCCCCGACATTAATAGGTCGGGGACGACCCAAAAACTCCCAAACCCCTAGTGTTGAGTCACATATTGGATGAATATTGGGGAATCATCGGGCGGGCTCAACTGGACATAGCGAATCTGATACTGTAAATCCTCCAGAGGGATCAGGGTAAGTTTCAGGTTGGCTTGACAGGTGAATCTCAAATGTAACTCAAGGTGTTGATTGGGTAGTGGAATATGGTGCACAGTGCCTCCAACAATATCCACAACATATAGCCTAAGTGTGGCATCTTGAGACAAAGATTTAAACAAGCAAAAACTACCGCCTGTACACATGAGAGCAAAAACATCACCTTGGATAATGTGATCTTGAAGAAGGGGAAAGAGATTCACCAGCAACCTCGTCCCGTCTCCGATTCTTACGCGTAAAACGTTACCCGCCGGTCGAGAATTTTCAGTTATGAAATGTGCGAAAGACCAAGGAAAAGCAAGCATTTGGCGTCGGTTGTACACGGATGAAAATCGCCTCGAGGATATGAAGTTTCCGAAACTTTTGTTTAATAATTTCATTCGAATAAGATCTAGAAGGTCGATTCGACTCTGCTGGTTGACTCATAAGTCGATCATTCCCAGCTACAATTCGCCGCCTCGCCGACATTGTTGTACGGTAAAATCGGTATTACTACTGTGTTTGTAAAAATGAAATTTGGGATATGACTTAGGGATTAGGGTTGACGAATAGCGGTGAAATTTAGGGTTGGGCTCCTTACAAAGGCCCATTATGACTCCAAGAAAGTGTTAAGTGATGGATTAATGTTTAGAGGCACCACCCATTCGGCCCTTTGTTTCGATGTGGGTGTGGCATTTTGCGTTACCTATTAGATGATGATATATTTTAGAGATATTAGTTAGATTACTTAGGATTGGTTTAATAACTATTAGATGGTGATATATCAGGTCTCCTTTTCTTTATCAGAAATCACTAAGCATATAAATTAAGGTTCTTGTAATGGTTTTTAGCGAGAGATCAAACTAAAAATAATAATGTTGACAATACAAAATATATGTGATATCATATATTTTATAATTTTTGTCCTTCAACTTTATAAGATATACACAAATGGTCATTCCACCAATGTTTATAACACAATTCATTTGTGTAGTTAAAGTGCACAATATATTTACCCTTATAATATTCAATTATTCCATTCGAGACAAGAGTAAACTTTAGTTTTAATTACATCTAACGTTCAAACAATAACACTTTCTTTTTACGAATAATAATAAAAAATAATGAAAGAAATAAATAGTACAAGGATCCTATTATTACGGGTTAAGCTAAACTTCCGGGTCACAATAGTCAAAAGGAGATCAACGGGTCGGGCGTGGTAGAAGAGGTGGCGGGAAACAGTGAGCATACTCTAGACTCCCACCCTCATTATATTATTTGTAGGTAAAATATAAAATATAAACGTAAATGTTTTGTATATATTGAGACACATTTAATTTGATTGCTTTTATATACTACAACTGTACGTAACAAATTTAAATATGACCACTTGATG
Organism: Pseudognaphalium luteoalbum; assembly: GCA_963422505.1. NCBI lineage: Eukaryota > Viridiplantae > Streptophyta > Magnoliopsida > Asterales > Asteraceae > Pseudognaphalium > Pseudognaphalium luteoalbum. The sequence goes on along the minus strand of OY730195.1, from coordinate 5,059,580 downwards.
ATATAAACAAAGGCAACCTTTTCACTTGTAGACGTACAAAATCCAAAATATAAATTTCGTTAGACACTAAACATTTATCATGCAATCGTATTACTCCTCCTTAATAATATTGTTGGTTCGGATGAAAACCTTCAAAACCCCTTGTTAGTGAAGTAATTACGAAGTGAACATCAACAATCGCTATACCTATACGTAAAAAAATTCAATCAAAATGTGTGCATAATTCAACAAACAAATAACAACAACAGTAATAACTCAGTAATCAACCGTTATGCTTTTGCAAAATCAAACCATAAAAATAAATACAAATCATTATAAAACAAAAAAATAAAAACTAAAATCAATCACTCCATTATATATGAATATCTATCAATCATCAATCCATAATATATACACCCAATCCTTATGACTATTATGCCGGTTACAATCCTTTTTTATGTCAACTTACTTTTTAAAATTATAACTTTAGGAATGAGATAAAAGTTGGGATTAATTAATTAAATTAAATTAATATGTATACCTACATGAGACCTAGAGGCATTTAATACAAATTGCAAATTGTTGAGGATTTGTATCCGCTGCAAACCATGTTTCCTTTTTGGATCATTATTATTTAAATATACTGTAACAAACGTCCTTGGCTAAGTATGTAATGTGATTAAATTATTAATTTAATATTATTAATTTTACTGAATATTTCGTGGAGCAACAATTGTTATCCGAACATATCTAATAAATATAAATAATATATATATATATATATATATATATATATATATATATATATTTAATATTTTTAGTTATAAATAACTATTTACCTAATCAGTTATTTTAGATTTTTTATAATTTGACACGTGGCATCTTTGTCTAAGTGACAAATTCTGAAGCAATTTTTGTTATATATATATATATATATATATATATATATATATATATATATATATAAAAGATAACATCACATATTTAAAATGAGAATATTATTTGATACCTAAGTGTCTAAGACGTAAGTTAAAAATTCAACGTTTACGTCAAAATTATGATATTAGGTGTTTTACAATTTACAAACTCGTAAGTCGTAACTATATATCTATAAGTTCAACCCTTTATATATTATTATTAATAATTACTCTGTAAAATGGTAAAAAGATTACAAAACTGATATCGATTGTTGAAAAACATATAAAATGAAAAAAAGTATTAGACGGGTATATTCTCTTTATTTCTTTTCAGCTCTATCAATTATTCTTTATTGTTTTGATAAAACCTAAGTTTATGTTAATTCATGTATAAACCTTTAACTTTATGTTAATTTATCAAGAAAAAAGTCTAAGCTGAATCAAATTAATGGTATTTTCGCCCTAACGATATAGCTATAAATCTTCCCTTATTACTAGCTGGGTATCCCCCATTATGTGTAAACCTCCCAATGTATTATCACATGCTCAATCCTACGTGTCATTAATCTGAATTTTATCTGCGGAAGAAAAAAATAATCAAACCCTCCACATCATAATTTTCTTGCTGACAATGTATTTGTATTTAATTCAATTCATGATCTCAATTCAATTCAGGTTTAATTGTTCTTCTCAATCTCTTCCTTTATTATTATTTTTACATATCAGATACAACCAATGTTTTAAAACCCGGGTTAACTCGGCCGGTTCGACCGGTCGGACCGGGACCCGGGAAAGGGACCGGGTCAATTAGGACTGGGTTTGGGGTGGTTTTTGACTCGGGTTCGCCCGCCGGGTTTTCCGGTTGGACCGGTGACCCGGATCCGGCCGGGTTTGATGTTTTCGATTTTCTTTGTTTTTTTTTTGTTTTTGCTATTTGACTAGATGAATTATCAAACTCTAATGCTTATAACACTCCGTTTTTTTAATAGAAAGGTATTTATGTACTTTTGTTGTTTAGTAGTGTAGGAAATGAAGTTAGAAAATGGACGTAAATTTAGTTTTATACGTAATGAATGTATATTTATACAATTTTTGAAATGCTCATTATGTATTTATCAATTTTGTTTGTTATTTGTAAAATAATTGATTTTATTTTTATTTCTTGTTGGTAATATATATTTAATGAATATTTGTTGGAAACAGGGTCACTCGCCGGTTCAACCAGTTCAACCTCGGTTGAACCGGACCCGATCATTAGACCGAGTCAACTTGAAACCCGAGTTTCAGAAACATTGTTTACAACTAAACTTAAACTGTCTGACTCTCTGTATTCTTCGGTTCAAATCATCAGCCTCATCGGCCAAATATTTAGTTTTAGTATATTAAATCAATTGGTACGGTTTCAACTTTCTTTATTGTATGCAACTCACCTTCATCATTGTAACTAAGAATTTGAGTTTTTATTTGATTTGGAAGTTGAGCTGTTGTTAATGATTGTTGTCATTGACTGATTTCAGGTGAATTTCGTCAAAGTTAGTTGTGATTTTGTATTTAAAGTGAATGAGACAAGATAATTGCTTTTGGTGAGTACTCTGATTCTTAATGCTCTTTATATATATCTTGAGCTTCTACGACTCTTCTATCATAATGATTGAATCAAATATATGAACATTTGCTATGCCCACCAACTGTTTGATGAAATGCTTATATTGTTTCTGTAAAGGAAATGGGTTACATGTTTTGGATTGCGAAAAGGCTTAGTACAAGTTTCTAGCTTCTATGAAAGAAAGTCAGACTGATTTGTATCGAGAAACAAGTCTAAGTGTTGGTTTTGGAATTGTTGGCTTCGTGAGATATAGAGATGGCAAGCATCGGTTATATCCAAAGCCGTAGTTTTAATCGTATTATAGCCTTGCCTAATATTCAACTATTTGTGTAGTTTGCCATCTACATACATTTTTAATTATATAGTTTGCATGTGTGTTTCTTGATTCATTAATTCGATTAATGCCTATAAACTTAATTGTATTCTATTGTGCTAGATTTTTTTTTGCAGATTGATAGATCATAGTGTATCATTTTGTGGCATAATTACATACTCAAGTAAGTTATGAAGTGTCTTGTAACCATCCATTAAGAACATGAAGCTAGATGGTGATTAAATACAAACTTTTGACGAATAATATATATTCTCGAAAGTTTCGATTCAAACTTTATATACTTACATACGTTGACACGATTAACTGATGATGAATTTAAGGTTTGTTTCTGCTATTATTCTAGATTTTCTTAGAGCTATTTTCTAGGAACTAGCAGACTTCATTACCTGTTGTTGCCCTTGCTTTTTGAATCCCAACATCCAGGTATTTCTATATATATACACCTATATATTAACTTACTCACGAAGTCACCAGTCAATGGGGTTAGTGAAACTCTAAAGGATGTTCTAGAAAGTGATAAGGAAAATATATTCATAAGGGAAAAGTTTAAATGCAATTGTTTGTGGGTGGTTATTGCAGTACACATCACACATGTCTAGCTATGTAATTTGTTGATCTTATCTACAAGTAATTGTTGTATTAGTACGATCTCCTCTTCTGTGGTGGATTTTGATTTTTACCAAGTTCAAGCAATCAACCTTATCATGTTAGCATAGGTTAAGAAAGAACATTGGATTGAAAACTTTAACCTTTGAATATGTTGTTTTCCTGTGTGTTGTACAGGTTCATATCAAAGTATATCTCAGTGAATTATTATTTGACTGATTATGATGGTCTGTGATCACAACCAAGTATTATAGTTCCAGATTTTTGGGACAAAGTTATATAAAATGGAAGCACAATGAAACACATCAAAACATAGATGTTGAGTGTTATATTTATGTCTTTCAAGGCTTATAAAGTCTTTTATATGAGTTTTAAATATCAACTTATATCTTTAGTGGTTCATTCACTGGGAACTTGTAGCATCATCAGTAACAGATTTCATGATGCACATATATTATATCTATAAATATAAGTGTCTATTTCGTTGTGTTTATTTGTTGTATACAGAACAATTCTATTGCAGTGGGAAATGAAGAAATTAGTTTACATACACTTTTATATAGCCAAATGGTGTAAGTCCACCATGTTATTTTATTGATGACGTGTATTGCATGGGTTTTACCAATAGTTTTTAAGAGCATTCACAATGTAAAAAAGCTTTTAAAAGCTTTTTAACATGTCACCTTAATCCCTTTTTTAAAAGCTTTTAAAAAAGTTTTTCCTCCAATGTAAAAAAGTTTTCACAAAGCTTTTTTGAACCAAATTAAGGGGAGTAATATGAAATTTATATAACTAAAAAGTTTTTCATGTAAAACTTGAGAAATCTCAACATATTCATTAATGAAGCTTTTACTCCAATAAAGAACATAAAAAAACTTTTACTAAAACTTTTCTACATAAAAAAGCTTTAGAAAAAGTCTCCCATTTAAGTTCCTCTTATTCGAGGAGTTCATAAACCGATACAAGAGTAAAAGTGATTTGAATATGTGGCCCACATTACCACGTCGGTTGTTTGTAGATTTGCATTCATTTCAAATAAAAATAAAATCAATTTAATTACTCCGTACTTTATATACGTAATTTATTACTTAAAGGGTGTTTAAGAAACTGTTTTGAGGAAGCCTCGAGTTAGCAACTTTTTAGATAATGGAGTACTTATCTTGACACATCAACTTTCCTAAACTCTCAAACCCGTTTAATTTTCAAGTCGAACTCGGATCATGTTTCAGGTTAATGGTTAGCCTGTCAAACCGAAATAATAACCGTTTTACTCGAAACTTACCCAACAACCCCATTAATCAAGAACCATCATGTTAACCCGTTTCGAATCAAGTTTCGGATTAGCGGGTCGACCCACCAACACAAAACAACCATTATATCTTACTCATTTAACTCGAAACCAATATGTCAACTCATTACTCATTTGGCCCGTTTCTAATTGGATATAGATTGTGTATGTGTTAAGTAATTTTGACTCGCAACCCATTTATAAAATCATGATGGATTTGGGTCGGGTACTTTGAACCCGTCAACTTGAGCCAACCAAATTTGTCACCCCTACTCATAGTTGTATGAACTAATCAACATCAATGACAAATGTAATACTAAGAAACGTTCATACCATTGCTCAATATTTCCATTCTCTTTATCATTATCATTCCTCATTTCTAACAAAGAACACCATAACTGACAACCACAAACTGAAAGTTTTACTTATTTGTCTAAAATTAAATTTTCACTTATTTCACCTATATCACAATTAAATAATTGAATTCGAATAACTAATTCAAACTCATATAACTAGAATTCGAAGCATATTCTATTACTCAGATCTGAATAAACGTAGTCTTATTTGAATTGGGTTACAGATAAATAGTATAGAATTTGATTAACCCAAATAACCATAAAAGTTATTTAATATACAAATATACCTTATGTATATATAAGTTATACTAGTACATTATTTGTATGAATAAATCTATAAAACAGAGTAATATACATCTATATATGAACACTTATGATGATTTATACAAACTATAAGTGTCCTTTTGCAACGTTTAAGATGCAAAAAATTAAGATATCATCTTATTTCGGTTTGAAAAACCATTATCCGAACTCGATCCGAGTCCAAATAACTCGAAATCATATAATTTGACATTAATTAATGCGAATTACAAGTTAGATAATAAACTCGAAAAATCAAATAATGCGACCCATATAACGCGAAACTCAAATAAATTAATTAGGGGTGTTCACTATATGGACAAATCGAATTGTCCAATCGGACAATTTGGATTGAACTATTTAGTTCGGATAGTTTGATTTTTTGGATCGGTTTGGTTCGAAACCGAATATTTATGATGGTTTTTAGATTAGATTTGGTTACCAATGTAGAAACCGAATAGTCCAGATTAACCGAATAGTAATATATTTTGGTAATACTTTCAAAATATGTATAATTTAATTAGGTTAATCACTGAATATTATGCATATTTATACCATTATTAACTTTATTTATCATGTATCACAAATTTCTTAACTATACATTAGTTTTGTCTTGCAATTTATTATAATTTTGTCACAAACTTAATAAACGTGCTAATTAGTTTTCTTTTATGATCAAGTTTTTTTATTTTGTTTGAATGTTTATATTATAAATATATGAAAGCATAAACCGAATAGTAATTAGGTTCGGTTCGGTTGGTTTTTTACTTGTTCGGTTCGGTTTCAATTTTTCAAAACCGAAAACCGATCGATTTCATCTATTAGGTTCGGTTTAAACCGAATTAACTGAATGAACACCCCTAAAGTTAACCAAACAACACCCTCTTCTTTTTTCTTTTACATGCTATTTAATTATTATTTTTTTTTAAAACAAACTTACATCTGCCTCACACATTATATACACAACCACGAATATTTACATAATGTCTTCCACAAAACTTGAACCCACGACCCTTAGATTGAAAAATAACTCACATACCGCTACGTCAAAGACCCATGATCTTCTTTTCCCTACTATTTTGTACCCAAAATTCCTTTACAACAATATCAACCCGTTTTTTTATTTAACTTGTCCATCTTTCACCCAACTTGGTCTTGATCAAGTTCCAATCGAAGTGTGCAACTACAATATTGGATCGAATTACGCATATGCTCGAATATATTTGTTTTCTCTAGAAAATCTCATATATATTTAACACAAAATAAATAAAAGAAAATGAAAATAAAAAAGAGAAAATAAAATAAATAAAAGGGGAGGTTGTAAAACCCAAACACGTGTCAAAAGCTATCCACATATCCACGCAAACTTGGGAAAAAGAAGAGAAGGGTAAAGTGGTCCTAAAAACCCGTCCCCAAAGAGATCAGAGAGGTTTATGGTCACCTGCTCTTTCATCCCATTCCCCTTCCAAAATTACCCTTTTGCCCTTCTTCTCAAATAACAAAACAATATATAAACCGGGTCCTTAAACCCCCTCCATTTCTTATTTCTTCTTTCAATTGTTTTCTCTAAAACCACTTGGCGGTTTTTATTACCAATTTCCTTACCGATCTATATACATCTTTAACATACATACATATATATAGATAGATTTAGATTTATATATTTACATCTTCTCCATTATTATTACAAATTGCACAGATTCGAAATCCCACGCTTCTTGTACAGTTACGTGTAACATACGATTCAACCAGATCATTCGGTTTTTCATCGAAATCAGGTAATTTCATCCGATCGATCTATAATTCCTTCTTTTTGTATTCAAACTGAATTCTATATATCGAATCGCGGTATTCGGATTCGCAAGGTTTCGTGTTTTTTTCTCCGTGATTTGATCCAATCTCCGACGGAATTGTCAGTGCAGAGATCGGATCGGATTTTGGACAATCTGTATGATTGTAAATCTATGTCTCTATACGTCTGATCGCCTTAAGTTTACGAAAATTGTGAATACGTGTTGAATTGTTGATATCCAATTTAAGTTGTATGTTCAAGATGAAATGTAAAATGTAATTTTGCTAAATTAAATGTGAATTCATTTTTTTTTTTTAGCAACAAATGCGAGTTAATTGATTAATTATGAAATTTATGACTCTTTTATCATTTGTGGATGAGGTTTTTGGCTTTTTGCGATAAATAAATAAATAGTACTCGTAGTAAATTGATATTGCATGGTATTATGTACTTTTACTTTATTTTGATTTGCAGTTTCTACATTTGTTTATGATTTTGTTGAAAGTGTTTGACTTAAACCAGGGGCGGTTATTTCTATGTGGGGACTAAGGCCAGCTTTTTTTATAGATCTGTACTGCTACATTTATTATTATATTTTGTCATTATTAATCTCACCTCCCAAATTATGGGATCAAGTTTCTGGTTTTCAATTATCTGTTTATGTTCATTAAGTTGCTGCATTTATCATTATGAGTTAACTTGGGATTGAAATGGAAGGAGAATCGATTTCTAGATCGGAAATTTGTGCCGATTGTATCTGTTAATTTATCTGATAAATGTTGTTTTGACCTTAATGTTATGTAAGTGATATACTGTATCAACCAACAAATTCAATAGATTCTGATACTTCTATTAATAAATAATAACAGAACGCCCGGTCCGTTCTTCGTTGTGGTTGAGGTTCATATTTGGTATGTCGGCCTAGGAGATGGTGTCGAAGAAGAGATTATATTACGGAGGATTTGATGGCTTTCGTGCCCCAGTGGTACCTAAAGCTCCCAGGTCTGTAAGGGTGAGTAATGTATGAACAATTTAGATTGATTAAAAACTTACTTCACATGATTTGTGCTTTAGTGACATGATGTTTTGCTGATTTTAGAGAAATTCACATATGAAATCGTTAGCGGATAGAGAAATTTGCCCGTTTGAGTTGTTGGCAGCTGTAGCTGGCAAGTTATTGCAGGAGAGCGAAAGTTCTGCTTCTGCTTCTACCACAGGTCCAGAAGTAAAAGAACATATTAACATCTCTAATAGCCGTGTCAAGCAGGAACCACTGGAAGCAAAAGCCAAACCTTATCTTGATCAAGGATGCTGCGCTGAGAGCGTGTTTGTTCCTGAACCCCCTAACTTAGAGTTAAAGCTAGAAACCCCATTAAAGGATTTGCCACAGTCGGATAACGAATCTGGTTTAGAACATGCTTCTATAGTTACCAATTCAGATTTCATAAAAGAAGTTAGCACTAATGTAAAGTTGGATTCATCTGATGGCAAGAATGGAGTTAACTGTAGTTATAGCAAATCTGAGGGAGGCTCTCCTAGTCATGGGGGTTTATATGATGTTAACATGGATACTAATAAAGCCAAGGTACAGACAGAGGCTGTAGAAAAAATAAGTGATGATTTGACTGCAGTCAATTCACGTGTGAATCATCATGTATTAAATAAGTCATATAGCGGTGTACATCTACCCTTATATAGGGATCCTGCTCCTCGTGCTTGTTTTCCAAGGCACAGGAGCAATGTAAAGATAGGAATTAGAGATGATGACGAAAAATCTTTTAGTTGCAATCACCATAGCACCAAAATGAAGGCATTTAAGCTGCAGTCACATGCTGGATATAGAAGAATAAGGAAGATGTTGACTACTAAGTACTGGAAAGCAGCTCCAAAGCTGAAAGATTATGAACCTTCTGACACTACATGTAAGTGGATAACTCTCTAACACTACTTTGACTTTTGTAATGTGATCTTTTTCTTATT